>OZ024830.1:88829891-89429891 GCA_964016985.1 Anodontia alba | reverse complement strand
CGCTGGGATCAAACAGATTGTAAAATTGACTTGTTTGAATTTTTAGAACTAGTATGGTAATTAAAAAAGGGATACAACTTAAATGGACACAAATTCATTCTTGCGATGGATTAAACTCTTTATTCAGTGCATCTATACTTTCCATGGAATCCTTAAAATGAACCTTCATACGATCTCCCACCCGTTTGAACCAAGCATGCATGAACTGTAGGATTACTTTCATATATCGTGATTTGGCCGTTTCATTGACCATTACGAAAACACACCTATTCAAATACACTGAAAATTTTTACCACCAAAAAATGGCCATTTTTCGAATAAAAATTTCTGATATTTTTCATATTTCTGCTCAAAACATAGATTGTTGGGTACTCGTTAGAACCGCCTCGCCGAGGCGGTTCTAACGAGTACCCACAATCTATGTTTTTGAGCAGAAATAAAGAAAATAATGTATACCCCTGTAAACCCAAGTTTTACTATATAAAAGTAGGGTTTAAGGGAGTCAAAATTATATAGGCAAGTTTTCGTGATGCCAGAGAGTTTTCCGACTGCGCTGAGATCAGAAATTGAAATCTCGTCACCCGCTTTGGTCTGTCTTTCAAAAAGAACTCAGTTATAATAATGAATGCTCCTCTGAGGTGCTTCCAATAAGTATCCATAACAGGTATTTTTTGACGAAATAACAAACACATTAATCTAGATACTCTTCTTAAGCATGGTTGTGCATGAAGAAAACAAACCTGTTCTAACAAACTGAAATTTTTACCACTATGAATGAAAAATTTCAGATACAAATTCTGATATTTTTTCATATATCTGCTTAAACATGGAGTGTGGGTACTTGTTAGAACCGCCTCGGCTCTAACGAGTACGCACAATCTATGTTTTTGAGCAGAAATAAGAAAAGTAATGTCTACTCCTGTAAACCCCAGTTTTACTATATAAAAATGGGGTTTAAGGGGGTCAATATTATATAGGCATGTTTCCGTGATGGATAGTAATTTCATTTTCACAATATAAAATGGGAAATGAGCAATATTTTGTAAAAAAGAAAAAAAAGAAAGAAAGAACATTAAGATAGACTTTTACAGATTGTTGCTAGAAATGAAAAATCATTGGTTTAAAATACAAATTATTGAAAATCTGCCTAATACTATATACCTAAGCATACTCCTGTTTTCACTATATATTATAGGGGAACATAAGGGTATCTATAACACAGGCGTGGTAACAATATTCGTAAGCACCGGTTCAAGAGAACATCTTATACTTGGGCAGCGTCATGCGAAAACATGTCTTCGGGCAAATGCGCACAGCAAAGGCCCAGATAAGACTGCGCATCCGCGCAGTCTTATCAGGGCCTTCACTGTCCGCTTATAGAATTATTGGGTACTGTAGAAAATAACGACGTATATATTTAGAAGTTATGAAAATGATTTAGCTTTGATAAACAAAAATTCATTCTTGCGATGCATTGAACTGTTTATTCAGTGCATCTATACTTTGCATAGACTCCTTGAAAGGAACCTTCATACGATCCTCCACCCGCTTGAACCAAGCATGAACTGTAGGATTACTCTCATATATGGCCGTTTCGTTGATGGCCTTTAATCCTGAGAGTTCCGCCACCGCGCTGAGATCAGCTATTGATATCTCGTCACCCGCTATGAAAGGCTTGTCTTTCAGAAAGTACTCAGCTATATTAGTGATTGCTCCAGCGAGTTCAGCCTTTGATTCTGCAATTAATGCTTCATTTGCAGGTCTTTTTGGAATACCAAGGAAACCATCTATTCTTGTGGGACTCTAAAGAAAAGGAAGACATGATAATTTTGCTACGCTTCAAAAAGACATTCACCAGAACTTCTTTATAACTGTATTGCTGGGAACAAAAGTAAAACACTGTTAGCGAAATAATAATGTGTTGTATCCATACATAGAATGTACAGAAAATATAGAAGAATTAACATTAATGGTCATTTTTCTATATTATCTACACATGGAATGTACAGATTATGTAAAAAAAAGAAAGAAGAAAAAAAAAAAAAAAAAAAAAGACCATAAATGGCCTTATGTACATTGTAAAAGAAAAAAAATCTATATTATCTATACATAGAATGTACAGATTATGTAAAAAAAAAATGACCATAAATGGCCTTGTGTAAAAAAAAAAAGGTCTATATCATCTCTTCATGGAATGTATAGATTATGTAAAAAAATGACCATAAATGGCCTTGTGTAAAAAAAAATCTATATTATCATGGAATGTATAGATTATGTAAAAAACTGACCATAAATGGCCTTATGTACAAAAAATGACCATAAATGGGACACTGCAGAAAAGGAAGAGACGATAATTTTGCTACTCTACAAAAAGACAAACAGTCGATCCTCAATGGTTCGAACATCTTTTGGACCATGGAAATTTGTTCTACACATGAATAGTTCGAGCCATCGAGGGTAAATCAAAGCGCCAGGTCAGGAGGCAAACGGAGTTAATTTAGTGATGTCTTTTCGATCGTCTATAAAATCATGGTATGTTGAGTGTACTCATTAGAATCAGCCTTTCTACGCGATTCTAATGAGTACGCACAACATACATTTTCATTATAAAATAAGAAAAAATCCCTTAAATTTCCCCAAATAGTTGTTTTCTTGAGCGATCGGAAGAATTTCCTGTGAACGAAAGAACGAGTTCGAATCAGCCCTGGTAAAGGAGCGATCGGTGTTCGAGTCTGTGAAATTTTACTGTATTTCACTTGATGCCAGCTATAAGATGTTTTAACCCATTGTAGTCTGGAAATCCATAAAAGGGTAATTGGCAAACAGTGCAGACCCAGATCAGACGCCGCAAACGCGGCGTCTGATCAGGGTCTCCACTGTTTGCAAATGATTCAACCATTTTTCTCTAGGAATATCTAAATCACACAGCCTGACGTATCAAAAAATGAAATTGGAATCTTCCAAAATATTGTGTGGGGGAGTTCATTCAGTCTACAATGGGTAATATGTACACTGAGAACAATTTATACTGCATAGAGAATAAGATATGATGGATACACTTTTAAGGGAAGCAAATCTATCAAGGTTGTTTTTGTTAGCTATTGATGTCACCCGTTATGAAAGTCTTGTGTTTGTGA
Source organism: Anodontia alba (assembly GCA_964016985.1). Lineage (NCBI taxonomy): Eukaryota > Metazoa > Mollusca > Bivalvia > Lucinida > Lucinidae > Anodontia > Anodontia alba. The sequence continues at coordinate 89,426,754 of OZ024830.1, read as the reverse complement.
AAGTATTTCAGCTATATTAGTGACCTTCCCTGCGAGTTCAGCCTTAGATTCTAAAAGCAATGCTTTTATGCAGGTCTTTTTGGAATTTCAAGGGTTGCGGTTTATGATTGTGGCACTCCCTGGGCTTTTCTCTAAATTTTTTGATGTCAATGAATAAGTTTTTAAATGTGCACTGAGAGATTAATTTAATGTATAGATGATAAGGGAAATGGTTACACGTTTAAGAGAGGTAAATCTCAAAGATTTATTCCCGCACTGGAAAAGGGTCTAGGAACTTCTCTGTAACGTATCCTCCCCTCCACACCACCTTTCCGCCCGCTGTTTCCTTTTCTTTATAATTATAGTAAAGCGCAAAGCGGCTGCATAGGTAGATATATATCGTTCTATAGCAGGTATCATTTATGTGGCAGATGTACTTTTGGTTTTAAAAGTACTATTTATATTTCTTTATATGTGTCTAAATAATTTGGTCCTGTTTTGAATGAGTAATAGACAAGCGTATTCACATATTCGCATATTCGGGTATTACCGCACTGCCATAGATATATTGGGCAACTTACTTCCACGCCATTCTTATCTTAAATTACGTTTGAACAAGTCAACTTCACTACCTTTTGGTACGTCTCTCTTTTTGCTGGATGAGTGGCAAATAGTGTAGACCCTGATCAGACGCCGCGGTCTGCGGCGTCTGATCTGGATCTACAATATTTGATCGGACGTCTGTCTCATAACTTAGAGAAATTACGGCAATATAGGACGAAAGGCTGGTCATACTGTGTGAATACGCTGGCTACACTGGGTGGTCATTTGGGGAGTTTGAGAGCTTCTTTTTCATGACCATATACTTACAAGTTCCAGCAGAATCGTCACAAACTCCTTCCTGATATTGAGATGGTGCCAGTGAAGGTATTCGTCCACTTTGGCACTCTTCTCCACTTCGTTCCACGGGTACCAGTGTATATCTAGATTATATTTGATAGCGATATACTTCATTATAGCTGCACTGGAAACAAAGAACAAATATCAATTTAACTCATTTATGCCGAGTGGAATCTTCTACCTCAAGTCTTTGGACAAGTCTATTTCCTATATAGGGGGTGTCTGGGTAGTTTTTATTATTATCATGTTTCGAAGAATTTTCTGAATGTAATGCAAACAGGGTAGACCCTGATCAGATACCGCGTTCTGGGGCGGTCTGATCTGGGTCTACACTGTGTGTCTATGTCCCATTTATAGGACGCTAGGCTTAAATGGATTAACGGAACTGAATGAGACCGCTTCCAGTCGTTTTTGTTTTATATCTATTTCTTATTTCTCTCTTTCTTTATATTATTTTTTTAATCATGACCCTCTTTAATCCTACTTCAAGTTACCTATAGCTGAACAAAAACTTACTAGCCAAGGAACTAAAGTATAAAAATCTACAAGCTATGCAAGCGCCCCCCGCCTCCCCTCCCCCCCCCCCTCCCCCCCCCCCCACCACCCATAAAAAAAATAAATTAAAAGAAAAATAAATACGTAAATAAATAAATAAATAAATTAATTAATTAATTAAAAATAAATAAAAATAAAGATAGGGTCTGAGGCCAGACTAGGACTGAATGCTCTAGGTAGGTTTTCGCCATTTTAACAAGGGAGACAATTTTTAGACTTCCAGATTGTCTTCTGGCGCAGCAAACCCCTCTGAAAAGGGACCTGTTCTAAAAGGACAGAATTTGTCAACGTTTCATTCAGAGTAGATCCCATTCTGGAAGGATGGCGTTTTTACAATTGCCTTTTTTGAAAGAGTGCATATTCCCCTTAATACATTGTACAAAGTTTTAAAATTCACTGAAGAAATGTACATGTACCGGTACATAATGCCACAGATCAAACAGGGTCCACTTATAACAAAATCTGCGTAGTACTATGATAGATAGACGATTCACGTGAAATGCAAAACTCCATTTTCTGTAAAAATGTATAAAAAATATTTCAGAAAACCGTTGGCTGCTGCTGTTGTGATAGGCGCTTTAAGAACTAATTGTTACTGGCAAAACAGGGACTGCTTAGCTTCCGTGGACCCCTTCCCAGCTAGCATTTTGCTTTAATCTATATCGGACCGTTATCGGCCCGACAGCATTGCTGTCGAGCCGATAATGGTCCGATATAGATTTGTGCAGAATGCTAGCTGGGTTGCTCATCTTATGTAGCCGGAAGTTCACGTTTCTTAAATTGATGACATCATTTTGCCAAGTCTTATATGGACAAAGCTGTTGTTGTTTTTTCCAGGAATCATACATCTTTAAAACGTCGTTTAGACGTTGCAACGACGTCACACTACATGTTATATATTTCACAGTGGAGGATGCATTTGAGAGACTCTGCTCTCATGGCGTGTGTAGTTGTACAATTACACCACAATCAAATCTCTAGGATTTGATTTTATCTTCTGTTTTAATCAAAGCACTAACAGCACTGGTGGATCGATTGTCTCTGAGTGTATGCTGGGGAAATGGTCCTGAACGGGGACTTAAAACTGTTTTATTTAAACCTTAACTTCCTATGAGTTAAGAAAACAGTGCAGACACTGATCAGACGCCGTGGTCTGTGGAATCTGATCAAGGTCAATGTCCGAGTCAAGGTTTTACAGATAACCGTCTTTACACGGCTCTCTGACGTCACAATGACAAGACTAGCGCGGCTATAAATACCTGGATTTAACTGGATTTACCTGGATTTAGTACAAACGCGCGGTTTGACTTCATTGGTCAGTGTTAATGATAATCACGTGTACAACAACCTTAAGGAAATTTTGGTGTATATAAACAAGCGACCCTAATAGCAGTGATCAGCTGTGTAGTTAGACATTATGAAAAAAACGCCTATTCAAATATATTGAAAATTTTACAACCAAAAAAGGAAAAACTTCAGACAAAAATACTGACATTTTTCAAATTTCTTCTCAAAACATAGATTATAGGTACTCGTTAGAACCGCCTCGGCCCGCCTCGGCGAGGCGGTTCTAACCAGTACCCACAATCTATGCTTTTTAGCAAAATAAGAAAAATAATGTATACCCCTATAAACCCCAGTTTTACTATATAAAAGTTGGGTTCAAGGGGGTCAACATCATATAGGCATGTTCTCGTGATGTTACATTAACCTGACGGGCGGGGTCTAAATGTCAGAAAATGGCATTGCCTTTAACTATCAGAATGGCTCAGTCTGTTAAAAATTTGGTTGAACAGCATTTCTACACGTATGACTTTGACACCCTTACTATTGTTATATTCGAAACGAATGACTATTGTAGACGTAGTCAGCTGTGTATGCATTTGTCAAAGGTGCAACGAACAAAGACAACGGCATTCGTCCATCATCAGCCCAGTTATGCACACTAGAACCTTCTACCTTATAGATTAGACATTTTCTATTATTATTTTACGGGTGTATGACAGTAGTTTGTATATATATATATATATATATATATATATATATATATATATATATATATATATATATATATATATATATATATATATATATATATATATATATATATATTTTTTTTTTTTTTTTTTTTTTTTTAGAAATACCTTTATTTTATACAAAAATACATGACCTGATCAGATGCAGCCTTCTGTGTTACTGCACTACTTGCCAAAGTCCATTTTATAGGACAGTAGGCATTGTACTGTTGCAGCTTAAACTTCCAAGGGACGTAACTGTGTCACGGTAAACTATTTCATCCCCGCCCCACTCCGCCTCACTCTTCATGAGTATCCTCTTCCCTGCTTTTTCAAAAGTCTCAAACTCGGCACCCTTCTATTCTACCACTTGCATAACTAAACTTTAATAATGAATAAGAAAGACTAGCTAGAGACGTCAAACTCCTGTTTGTTGTATGTTCATCATGCATGAAGCTTAAAGTTAGGATAGGCTTTACTCAACTTCAAGGAGTGTTTGTTAGAGATGAAAAAGCAAGTACTCTTTTCATCCAAACTAAACAAAATGTATTCATACCATGACTTGCATTCAATGTATTATTTGCATGGCTTACCACGACGCTTCAGCTTGATGCATGTAGGTATTAGGAGGTAGGGTATTATGCTATGTCACGTTTTTTTTTTATTATTATTTTTTATTGTAAAATGTTGTTACCTTTCTGTAAGGACGTATCCATCATCGACAATGGTGGGTATTTTATGACCGGGATTTATCTTTAGGAAGTCAGGTTCCAGGTGCTGTCCTGCAACATAAAATCAAAGCACTGACAGCACTGGTGGATCGATTGTCTCTGAGTGTAGGCTGAAAAATGGTCCTTAACAGGAACACGATTGTTTCATTTAACCCTCAACTTCCTGTAATTTAAGAAAACAGTGCTGGCTCTGATCAGACGCCGTGTTCTGCACTGTTTGCCAATGTCCCAAAAGTCCCAGTCCAGATTTTACTGTTAACCCTCTATCAACAGGACTCTGACGTCACAGCGACTATCTATCTATTCAGATTTTTAACGCTACCAGACAACCGAGTCACACAGAGGCAGCGCCAACGTCACAGCGACAAGAGACACGCGGCTATGAATAACCGTCACCTGGATTTTATCTAACGCGCGGTTTGATTACATTGGTCAGTGATGATCACGTGGACAACTACCCAAAGGAAATTTTGGCGTTTGTGTACTATGGCTCGATTGTAAACAATCTATCCACGGAGGCGCCCTTTGTATCATACAACGCTTAAGGGTGCATTCCACAGTTTCGCACTTTTGAACCTGGCAAAAATGTCAATAACTAGGGGTAGGGCTAGAAACCAGTCTGAAAATACTTTTTGCTGCACATTTTGACCAAAACTGAAGTTTTATGCTTGTCAGTTATTGTTAACACTGATAAAAAAGACTTTTCTTGAGGTCACATGACCTTTTTATAAAACAGTGTAGGTAAAATACGAAACTGTTGAACTCTGTCTGGTACCCGGTTTTACCTTGTCAAAAATTGTAGCATGCTTTTCTGTGGATTTTATCTTAAAAACGAGGTGGCTTACAGGTATTGATTTCTGGATAAAAGTAATATTCTGTAGGCGCTCTGTCAAATTTCCAACTGTTTCAGACCAGTGCATTGTCCTGGAGTTGATGATAATCATTCGAAAACTGCACTTTTTGCATAAATTTGGCCGCAGTCGGAGGGGGGTGGGGTATTGTTTACATTAGTGCAACAGCAGGTTTTGGTACATTGCAGTTATTTTTATGATGCTTAAATTATTATTTGGTATGTTTGCAATTTATTGATACAGTACCTAATGGACAGGTACTGTTATATTTGCTGTGATTGCATTTTATGTATGTGAGGGCTGTAAACAGATAGAAATGCAAGTCAAAACTGTGGAGTGCACCCTTAAGTTATAGGCCAAGACAGGTAGTCAAGAGAGATAATGCAAACAACATAGTAGAGGTGTTCCAGGTCAGACAAATTTATTTGAAATAAATCATGATCAAATCATCTCGATATCATGATGTATATATGCCGGGCACGAACTTTCAGCATTACACTTTATGAATTTTAGGGGGGATAATACAAAATTCGAAGTTGCTTCCTTGTTCGCGACATATCGTCTTGATATGATTTAGCCATCCATGAAGTTTCATCAAAATATTCAATACGGTTTAGGAGTTACGAGTTGGACATAAATGTTTAGCATTACACCACATGTATTTTAGGCAAAGGAGTAGGTGAGGTTATTTAAACAACAACAACAACAACAACAACAACAACAACAACAACAACAACAACAACAAAAAAAAAAAAAAAAAAAAAATGAGTCACAGTTGTGTCGATGTGATTTAGCCATTTGTGAAGTTTCATGAATATATTCAATATGGTTTAAGTTTTGAGTCGAATACAAATTTTCAGCATTACACCACATGGATTTTAGGCAAGAGGGACGTAAAAAAAAACAAAAGTAGCCTGAGTTGTCTTCCTTGTTCGTGAAATATCGTCTTGATATGATTTAGCGATATGTTGAGTTTCATGAATATATTCCATACGGTTTTGGAGTTATGTCCCGGACACAATTTTAAGCACGCACGGACTGGCAGGGGTAAAACTTTATGCCCTTCCACCATTCTTTGAATGCGCGGGGCATAACTAATATATATATATATATATATATATATATATATATATATATATATATATATATATATATATATATCTATATATATATATATATATATATATTACGGAAGCGTAAAACCGCATGCATATTTATTTTTCATATATTTTTCTTGAGAGCTTTATTTTTGTGAAAGATATTTAACGTATGTTTTTCAAACGAATTATGCTTTCCTTATTGCGTGACATTGATATATTATTTGAAGATTAAAAAGCTCCTGCATTAAAACTCTTAGACGTAAAACCTACGGAAACGTTTCCCCGCCACTCTTGTTTTACAAATATAAAGTGAATTTGGGTTGTTTTATTTTGATATTAATGATAACTAACTATATATATATTTGAAACATATATCACATGTAAAGCTGGCGATATATACTTTTTTTTTTTTTTTTAATAGATTTAACTCATTATGCGATGTTTATACAGCTGAACTGAAAATATAATTCTTATACTTTAAAAGATGACGATCTGTTTGTTTAACATCCAAACATAGATTTTTCAGATCACTGTTCGAGACAACTTTGTTACAGTGTTTTGTACGTGCACCAGATATAGTATGACTAAGCTATTGAAAGGATTCTACCTTGAGAGCAATGAAATCAAATCAGCAAATAGCCACGCCATAGATCAGTAAATCTTAAACCTTAACTCGCTGTGACTTGAGGGATTCTTTAAGTCAGCACAGTTGTGGAAAAAATAACAAAACTATAAGTGAAGATACCCAGGAAATATTACGAAGCACAGAAAGAAGAGAAGAAGAAGAAACACTGAGAAACAAGCGTCATACGTATTTGCAATAACCGACGCACAAACAAAAACAGATCTGCAAAAGTGGAAGGATCAGTAGAAAAATTATTGGGAGGGACTTCCTTTATTCTGATGTAGCTTCAAATTCCAAATTCCAAATATATGTTCGGTTCTTTACAAAACCGCCTTCGCCTTCTATTTCTCGCTTTTCCTTGTTCCTATCTCGGATATTGCAATGTAATGGTCTTTACCAAGCCTGTTCAAATTATAGCCAAGGGGCACTTATTTTACATACTAATATAACGAAACACTTCAAAAATATGTGTGACAATATCAGGACTTTTGATATTTGGCTTCATCTTGTAGACCTCTACCAAGATTGTTAAAATTATGTATATATATTACGGAAGCGTAATACCGCTTCCTTAATATATATATATATATATATATATATATATATATATATATATATATATATATATATATATATATATATATATGGATATTTCATGGTGTCGTTTGCTGTAGTTGTGATCAGAGCTTGAAAGGTTTGAGGATACAGTTCACCCAAATGGCCCGACCATGTTTATACGATTTTTTCAGCATTTTTCCAAGCAGACTGGCCCAGTCTAACAAAGATACTGTGATACTGTTTTTGAGACAATATCATACTTTCGGTATGCCAAATTTCATTTGGTTTTGCCCAGAAATAAAATACATGTAGTTGAATTCATTAACATTTTCTCAGCTTCTTGATTTTCTAGTTTACAGAAATAAGCCATAATTAATTTTCATTTCCTCATGACTACAGACAAAAATCTGGACTAAAGTAATGCCAGCCTACCAAGACCACCTCGCCCCCAACCCCTTCGAAACAGAAATGCTCCTTTTATGAAATAGTTAAAGACATAGGCAAAATGAGGCCAAAAGTGCTACCACTCACTAATGATTTTATTGCCCATCACGAAAACACGCCTATACACATATATTGAAATTTTTACCACCATAAAGATTGAAAATTTTCAGACAAAAACTTCCGATATTTTTCATATTTCTGCTCAAAACATAGATTGTGGATACTCGTTAGAACCGCCTCGGCGAGGCGGTTCTAACGAATACACATAATCTATGTTTTGAGCAGAAATAAGAAAAATAATGTATTACCCTGTAAACCCCAGTTTTACTATATAAAAGTGGGGTTTAAAGGGGTCAAAATTATATGGGTATGTTTTCGTGATGCCCTACTTAGGCACTATGCAAAGTAGATAAAAGGCATGTCATAAAGAGACAAGACAAAATATTTAGACGTAAACGTCTAAGTACATGTACCTGCGCAAATTTTGTTCATGTTTACATAGAGATATGGAACAAGGGTATACTGAAGTTTAATAAGCTTTCAATGTAACAGGTAAAAAAGAACAACAATGTGATTCTTTAATGTTTGCTTTAATTAAGCTTTCTGAAATTTCTTGATTGAAATGAAAATAAAATTGGCATTAATCTGTATATAACACAGTTTGTTATAAGAGTTTTATATGTGCCGGGATCGTCACAAACCGACAATCCCGGTAAATATAAAAAGAAGTCAGTGAGCTAATCGAATAGTCTACCATATACAATGTATAAAAATCCAAAGCTATCTTTTGAGATTCGCGCGCCGGTCAATGATTATGATATTCCAGCAGGGGTGGTAACGAGGCCTACTGAGGGGTAATAAATATTTGGAGGGGATATTACCTGTGGATCAGATATATAAGCCAGTATAAAATTTCCCTTACTGGGCCTTTGCCTGTCTGTCATTTATTGGCAGTAAACTGGGTTTTGTTATGCCCAGTCTCTTATCAGTGATGAGACTAATGACCAAAACACATCTTATTCTTATGCCTTTAAGCAAAAATAATCAGCTTCCAATGAAAGCCAAGAGCTGAGAACCGCTATGTTATAAATAATGCTATTTATATCTATGGTCCAAACCCATTAAGCTATTCGTTCCAGCAGCACCAAGGCCATTAAGTTATGGTCATTCTGCGGCAATTATGGATGATCAGCAACTGACAAAAGAAAGCAGAGGCATGCATCACCGTAGGTCACTTTATAAAAATAGCCATTTAATGGCAAACAAAATTAGCAACTGCCGTTCTCACGCTGCCGTTAAGGAGGATTTTTCTTTCTATCAAATAACAGCTTTATTACAGAAATATGAAGTTTTTGTATGTGTTTCACATTCTATTGAGCAACACAAATTCTATAGAAATGTAAAAGAATGCTTAAAAATAATATATTAACCCATACTGTATTCCTCAGCAACCCAAAAGTGTACAGCTGAACTTACCTTTCTGTAATTCAACCAGTTTGAGTAAGAATGGCACACCTGCCTCCTTGAGCAGGAGGTAAACAGCCCTGCAACCAGACGACACAAAATCGTAGTAAAATTCCAGCACCATTGCGCACTTCTCGTGTTATACTTGTTTTAACGCTTAGCACTCTGGGTAAAATTTTCAGCAGACGACATTTTGAAATATTTTTCTTATTTTTCCCAGAAAACAGGATTTGACATTTCATGCAAATTGTCTCCTAAGGAGACAATTTGCATGAAATGTCAAATCCTGTTTTCTGGGAAAAATAAGAAAAATAACATCATTTTGTCGTCTGCTGAAAATGCCCAGAGAGTGGTAAAGGTTAAAAAACTATTATGTGATATGGTATTAGTTCGTACCGGATGGTAGAATGTTGTTAACCTTCACCACTCTCTGGGCGAATTCAGCAGCCGACAAATAGATATTTTTTTTCTTGTTTTCCCAGGAAAACAGAACTTGACAGTTCATGCAAATTGTCTCCTATGGAGACAATTTGCATGAAATGTCAAAATCTGTTTTCTGGAAAAAAATAAGAAAATTGTTTCAGTTTGTCGTCTGCCATTTTACCAAGCATGCTATGCGTAAAATGTGTAACAGTTTGCTTATCGAGAAAAAAAGGGCATTGAGAGCTATCACAGTTGAACAACGAAAGCCCCGACCATACGGCACAGTTTGATCGGAAATTTAGTTGACCGCTTTCAGAATGATCTGATATTGCAGCAATCATCGATGCTAAATGAAGGCTGGCTCTGTCAAGTAAGGTATTCTGGCTTTTATATTTCGGGTAGACCCTCAGGTATATTTTCCTAAAACGTAATATGAGAATAAAGCGTCACACCACCTAAACACGAGCATATGTTTACAGCATGCTGGGTAAACAAATCAGCAGACGACATTTTGAAACATTTTTTTTCTTATTTTCCCCAGAAAACAGGATTTGACACGTTATGTAGACCGTCTCCTTAGGATACAGTTTGCATGAAATAACAATTTTTACTTTCGGGGAAAAATAAGAAAAAAATATCCTCATCAATTTGTCTTCTGATGAATTTGCCCTTAGTGTTGTAAGTGTTAATGTTTCATCTACATATTTTGTAGGGTAGAAGATAGCAGTTTGCCGGTGAGAACGGTATTTGGACGAAAAAAAAAAAACACACACACACACACACAAAACAAACAAACAAAAAACCAACGAACAAACAAAAAGAAAACAAAGAATAAAAGAAAGAAAAAAAAAGCAAACAAACCAAAAAAAAAAAAAAAAAAAAAGAAGAAAAAGTCAACAATCCATTGTCATAGATAAATTAATTTATAGTCTGCTGCAGGCGAAATTAATCTATAGTTTGCTTCAAGCGAAATTAATCTAAAGTCTGCTGCAAGCGAAATAAGTCTATAGTCTGCTACAGACGATATTAATCTATAGTCTGCTATAGACTAAATTAAACTATATAGTCTGCTACAGGCGAAATTAATCCATAGTCTGCCACAGACGAAATTAATCTATAGTCTGCTACAGGCGAAATTAATCCATAGTCTGCTACAGGCGAAATTAATCCATAGTCTGCCACAGACGAGATTAATCTATAGTCTGCTACAGGCGAAATTAATCCATAGTCTGCTACAGGCGAAATTAATCCATAGTCTGCCACAGGCGAAATTAATCCATAGTCTGCCACAGACGATATTAATCTATAGTCTGCTACAGGCGAAATTAATCCATAGTCTGCTACAGGCGAAATTAATCCATAGTCTGCTACAGGCGAAATTAATCTATAGTCTGCTACAGACGAAATTAATCTATAGTCTGCCACAGACGAAATTAATCTATAGTCTGCTACTGGCGAAATTAATCTATAGTCCGCTACAAGCGAAATTAGTCTATGTCAGCTACAGGCGAAATTAGTCTATAGTCTGCACCAGACGATATTAATCTATAGTCTGCTATAGACGAAATCGATCTATAACCTGCTACAGGCGACATAAATTTATAGTCTGCTACAGGCGAAATTAATCCAGTCTGCTACAAGCGAAATTAGTCTATGTCTGCTACAGGCGAAAATACTCTATGGTCTGCTCAGACGATATTAATCTATAGTCTGCTACAGGCGATTTAATCTATAGTCTGCTACTAGCAAGATTAGTCTGTGTCTACTACAGGCGAAATTAGTCTATTGTCTGCTACAGACGATATTAATCTATAGTCTACTACAGACGAAATTAATCTATATAGTCTGCTACAGGCGAAATTAATCCATAGTCTGCTACAGGCGAAATTAATCTAGTCTGCTACGGACGAAATTAATCTATAGTCTGCTACAAGCGAAATAAGTCTATGTCTGCTACAGGCGAAATTAATCTGAAGTCTGCTATGGGCAAAATTATAGTCTGCTACTGGCGAAATTAATCTATAGATGGCTGCAGGCGAAATTAATCCATAGTCTGCTACAAGCGAAATTAGTCTATGTCGGCTACAGGCGAAAACACTCTATAGTCTGCTACAGACGATATTAATCTATAGTCTGCTACAGGCGATTTAATCTATAGTCTGCTACAAGCAAGATTAGTCTGTGTCTGCTACAGGTGAAATTAGTCTATTGTCTGCTACAGACGATATTAATCTATAGTCTACTACAGAAGAAATTAATCTATATAGTCTGCTACAGGCGAAATTAATCCATAGTCTGCTACAGGCGAAATTAATCTATAGTCTGCTACAGACGAAATTAATCTATAGTCTGCTACAGGCGAAAATAATCTATAGTCTGTTACAAGCGAAATAAGTCTATGTCTGCTACAGGCGAAATTAATCTATAGTCTGCTACAGACGAAACTAGACAAAGTGCCCAGTGGGGCACATATACCCCCGACTAGCGCTACCGCCACTTTTTAAAGAGCACAAAGTATGTAGCTTTGACTCTGGAGATGGCAGTTGTATGCTATATGTTATAACATTGAAAAAATTCAATCACACAGTAATATGAAGCCCTTGACCTCAAAGGTCAGGCACAGGTGCAGGGATTGAGCTAAATAAAACTTTAGTCCTATAACTATCACCATATACCAGTGAAATCAGTCTTTATAATATAAGCAAAAATGACATTTGTATGAAACGTCTGTGACCTTGACTTAAAAGCCATGCCCCAGCTTGGGGATGGTGCCGAGAAAAACTTCAGACCTATATATACCATCATGCTTCATATTAATGAAACCAACAAAAGGGTCTTCAGAATATAGATATATAAACTTAGATGCAATTTTTTTTTTTTTACTTTTATATGAAATTTCTAAGTCTGTGACCTTGACCTCAAGGTCATACCCCAGGATAAGGATGATGCTGAGTAAAACTCTAGACCTATATCTAACAACATGTAAAATATAAATGAAATTCCTCAAAGGGTCTTGATGGTATAGCTATATAAACATGAACACAAAAAAATTATCTTCTAGGTCCTTGACCCCAATGTTATTCCCCGGGATAGGGTTGGTGCTGATAAAAACTTAAGCCCTATATCTACCATCAGGCCAAACATGAATTAAATCCATCGATCGCTCTTCATAATATAAGGTCTTATAAACTTTAACGTAAAAACTTTGACCCTAAGACAAAAATAAAGTATGAACAAATAATGCTTCAACGGATGGATGAACTGACAAAAAGATTGCTTGCTGATAGCTATATCTGCTCAACCTTTCAATTAGGGTATAATAAAATTTAACAAAAGGTCTTGATGATATGGCTATATAAACTTAAAAGCAAAACCTTTTACTTTTAAATGAAACTTCTAAGTTCGTGACCTTGACCTCGGTCACACCCGGGGTGGGGATCATGCGGAGTAAGACTCTAGGCCAATATATAGCAACATGTCAAATATAAATGAAGTTCCACAAGGGTCTTGACGATACTGCTATATAAACACAAAAATTTTGACATTTTTATGAAAATTGGAAGTCCGTGACCTTGACCCAAAGGTCACCCCCCGGGGTGGGGATGGTGCCAAGAAAAACTTTAGAGCTATATCTACCATCATGCCAAATATGAATGAAATCCATCAAAGGGTCTTCAAAATATGAGGTCTAATAAACTTTAACGTAAAAACTTTGACCCTAAGACAAAAACAAAGTATGAACGAATAATGCTTCAACGGATGGACGGACAGACCAACAGATTCCTTGCTGACAGCCATATCCGCTGGCCTTTCAATTAGGGAATACTGAAATTTAACAAAAGGTCTTGATGATATAGCTATATAAACTTTAACGCAATTTTTTTTTACTTTTATATGAAAATTCTAAGTTTGTGACCTTGACCTCAGTCACACCCTGAGTGGGGATCATGCGGAGTAAGACTCTAGGCCGATATCTAGCAACATTTCAAATATAAAAGAAATTCCTAAAGGGTCTTGATGACATAGCTATATAAACTTAAACACAAAAAACTTTGACTTTTTTATGAAAATTCTAAGTCCGTGACCTTGACCCCAAGGTCACCCCCGGGGTGGGGATGGTACTGATAAAAACTTTAGAACTATATCTACCATCATGACAAATATGAATGAAATCCATCAAAGGGTCTTCAAAATATGAGGTCTTATAAACTTTAAGGCAAAAACTTTGACCCTGACTTTTTTTATGAAAATTCGAAGTCCGTGACCTTGACCCCAAGGTCACCCCCGGAGTGGGGATGGTGCTGATAAAAACTTTAGACCTATATCTATCAACATGCAAAATATGAATGAAATCCATCAAAGGGTCTTCAAAATATGAGGTCTTATAAACTTTAACGCAAAAACTTTGACCCTCTTTTTTATGAAAATTCTAAGTCCGTGACCTTGACCCCAAGGTCACCCCCGGGGTGGGGATAGTGCTGATAAAAACTTTAGACCTATATCTACCATCATGCCAAATATGAATGAAATCCATCAAAGGGTCTTCAAAATATGAGGTCTTATAAACTTTAACGCAAAAACTTTGACCCTGTGACGGAAAGACGAACGAACGTACGAACGAACGAACGTACGTACGAACGAACGGACGAACGGAAAAGCGAAAACTATATACCTCCACATACTTCGTATGTCGGGGGTATAATTAATCTATAGTCTGCTACAGGCGCAACTATCTGTAGTCTGCTACAGGCAAAATTAATCTATAGTCTGCTACAAGCGAAACTAATCTATAGTCTGCTACAGGCGAAATTAATCTTAGTCTGCTACATGCGAAATATGTTTTGGATATTTGTTAGAATTGCCTCACTGAGGCAATTCTAATAAATATCCAAAATATATGTTCCATGAGAAAAATAAACATAAATCAAGGCTTTTCTTACATAGAAGTTTAGAAGTTTATTAATGCAATAAGCCATACGGCCCATGAGCATATATACAAGTGACAACATACAATGATATACAGGATAGCAATAGCAGATTATATAAACATATATATTCATTTTCACCCATCTTTGGGAGAGGTGCGCATATAGGTTTGCTAAAATTTGAAATAATTGAAAAGAAACATCATCTGAAACCCTCTAGCATCATAAACATGTAGCTAGTACTCACATCTAATACATATACATGAATCTATCCTTTCATACTGAGATTGTGTATTTTTCACTGCTGAAATATCAGCACGTAACCTTAAACTAACACTACCAGTGCCCTCATTTTAAATGCTTTTTCTATAAAGTAACTTAGGTTTTTAATTATTTTTCTGTTTTGGGAGGTTAACAATTCAATAAATTTCGGCATATTCGGACTCTGCCAGTAGTATCTTTTAATATACGTTTTCCGTAGATCATCATAAATAGCACATTCTAAAATGAAGTGAAATTCATCTTCTAGTACCCCACAAGCCCTGCATTTTCCATTGTCCAGAGGAATTTTATTCGGCTTTGCCCATCTACCCATCTCAACTTCGAGTCTATGTGAAGATACTCTTAATTTACACAAACTTCGCCGGTATTTTTCAACCTTTATTAATTCCAAATATTTTTGATGCTGAAAATTTGCTATATTAACATAACATCTCGCTCTAGTGGAGGCCTCAAGTCTTGCATGCCAATCCTGAATAAATATATCTTTCACTCTTGTTTTAAATGTATTCAAAAAGTTATTTATATTTCCTACCCCTTGTGCATTCCAAACCTCCAAAAAACCCAGACGACTTAGTAAGTGCTTAACATGTGAAGCCCAATTGTGTTTATTTGGATGCAATTCCATGTCGTTTAACATCATAATATAGATACATTTAATATATTTATGTTCATCAGTATATATAACCTTTAACCAGTACTTTATAATATTAATGTATCTATGTGCTTGATAATCGATTCGACCTAACTCTCCATATACAAAATCGTTCTGTGTTGACTGTTTTACTCCTATCATTCTTTTGCAAAATTGCATATGTAGTGTTTCAATTGCTTTTGCTGCATGAAATCCCCAAACTTCCGATCCATAATTCAAAATTGGAGTAATTAATTTGTCAAACAAATCTAAAATATGAGCTGGACTTAACGGAATGAAGTTGTGCAAATATTTGTTTAGTGTAAAAATCGCCTTTAATGCTTGTCCTGAAAGGGTCTTTTGAGTTTCGAAAGAGGAACCGCCTGAGGTAAAAACTATTCCTAAATAACAGAATTTTTTTACGATTTCAATGGCGTTTCCCTTGTATTTAAACTGTAAATCATCCGACAATCTGCCCCCCTTTCTGAAGATAAGTATCTTTGTTTTACTAGTATTTACAGTTAATCGCCACCTATCACAATATTCTTCGAGTACATCTAAAGATTTCTGTAGTTCTTCGGACGTATTTCCAAAAAGAACAATATCGTCTGCGTAAAGAAGCAATAAAAGTTTAAACATGCCTATATCAATTCCATTCACCCCATTGTTTTCTAACTCTTGTTCCATGTCATTGATGTACATAGCGAACAAAAAAGGTGAAAGACACTCGCCTTGTCTTACACCCATATTGCAGGAAAACGCCTCACTGAGTGTATTGTTACATTTGACCCTTGACTTTACACTGTTGTAAATGGATCTTATAATATTTAACATTTGACCCCTAACGCCGATTTTAATTAACTTGTACCATAAAATGTCTCTGTCTATATAATCGAACGCTTTTGTGAAGTCCACAAAACAACAGTACAAATACTTATTTTCATTTATACAATGCGTGATAAGCCCATTTAATACAAAAATATTATCCACTGTTCCCATATGTTTTCTAAAGCCAGCTTGTGCCTCAATATAAACATTATAGATTTCTGCCCATTTGTTTAGTCTGTTGTTTAATATTCTTGTAAACAATTTCCCTAATGTGCTAAGTAGAGTTATGCCCCTGTAGTTAGAAACCTCATTTATATCCCCCTTTTTGAAAATTGGTACAATGAAGCCTTCTGACCATTGCTCGGGAAAATAGCCCATATGAAATAATTTATTGAATAGAGCAAGTAAATAATTAATGATGCCGATCCATTTTTGAAAAATTCATTAAGTAACATATCTGGTCCTGAGCTGGCTCCATTACGTAATTGTTTAATTGCGGTAAGTATTTCATCCTTTAAGATATCTGAATTTAACTCGTCAAACATGATTTGAAACTCGCCTCTGACATAACATTCATTATAAAACAAAATATCATCATCAACCTGATAAAACCTACCTTCAGGATCATTTATCGCTTTGAAATAATCGGCAAATTTTTTGGAGCTAATAGAATATTTCATATATTTATTCGCAGTTTGTTTTAATAAACGCCAATATGCTTTTGCATTTTCATATTTTGAGGCAATAAATTTCTCCGTTTTCGATTTATCGAATGCATATCGCTTTTTTCTTATTACATTTTTAAAATTTGATCTGGCATTTATCATCTGGGCCTCCGTTATATCATTTTTATCTCCCCTGTATTTATTCAATTCTCTATAAAATCGATTTCGTAATGTCTGACATTCTTCGTCAAACCACGGTTGGTTTTTCCGATCAGTAAAGTTAAAATTTTCGGGCCTTTCCGTCGGTACCTTTATGTTTTTAGCAAAAAGTGGGTCACATGCGCTTTCCATGACTTTCAATCATTCTACTGATTAAGGATTCTTATAACAGCAAATTGATTTTGAATGGCAAAACCCTTGGGAATAAATGCTGTCATTGTAACAAAGGTTCACTTTATAGGACTGTATGCCTCCTGATTGGATGTGACTCAATGAAAAACATACACAGTGATTCTTTTTTTTTCATTTTATTTTACAATGCCTTTCTTAATTACATTCTTTTTAGAATATTCATCAGCCTTTCTTTGTCTCCAGTCACATACTGATGCAAAATCACACATCTGGCATTTCCAAGCCTCTTCTATGTCCACTCCTTTCACTTCCCGCCCACCCCTCCAAAACTGATAATAGTTTTTCATCAAGGTCTCTAGCTCAGTGTCTGAGTAATCCACTGCGTGAAAACAAATTGTTTCTTTTGAGTCTTGATGCACATATTCTATTCCAATCTGACGAACACATGTCAAACATTGCATTTTCTGAAACAACATATCCATTAGCTCACTGAGATTCCTACATGTCAACATGTTACCATCTACTTGCTTTAAAACATCTTGACCGAGCTCTTTGCTGAGATTCAGTCTTAAATGCCTTGCAACAGTTTCCTTGGTAATCTGACCTTTCACAAGGTCATCAAACAGTTTCTTATACAACATGACTTGAAGCCTGTGTTGACCTTGCTGTGACCTTGAGGGTGGAGATTTGTGTTTCCTGGTTTTCAGTTCCTGCAGGTCAATGGTGTATGTTTCAGGGTCAAACCTAAGCTCATCAATTAGGCCAACAATAAAAATGTCTTCACCAAAAGGTGCCCCAAATATTGGTATTTCTCTTGCAAGTGTGGTATCACAGAGGAAACCTTGAATAGAAGATATGAGATTCAAGACTTTGATGGCCCAGATATCCTCACTGGATTCGACCTTGACCTTTACAACATCATGGACCGCTAGTTCTGAAATATAAAAAAAAAATGTGCTATAACCTATTACTGTAAGTATTGGGACAGACTGGCCTGAGCGAACTTATGTAGAATCCATAGCAACAGATAAGGCACTTTCTTTCATCCAAAAATACTGATATATTTCTTATTACTCCACAAAAACATATATTGTGGGTACACATTAGAAGTGCCTCAGTGAGGCATTTCTAATGAGTATCCATAACATATGTTTCAGTTGAGCAATAAGAAAAATGTTATTTGGATACCCCCTCTTATCTGGAGCCATGACTCTGATCCGATGCACAAAACACAGCATCTGATCAGGATCTACATTCTTTGCTACTCATCCAACAGTTTTTAGACACACCAACATGTAGTAAAAGAGACAGGTTCAAAGTGAAGGACAAGCATTGTACGGTATTCTGGTGTCTGAATATTTAGGGCAAATACAGTAGAGATATTGGCTTGAAGATAGTCAAACCTGCAGGGCTGGGAAATTCCACTCATCCGCTTGCCTTGAAGTATGATTTCAGTACTTACATGGGAAATGGTATAAATTTTTAGTCATCATCAGTCATGCAGGACGAGTGAAAATTTAAAGAATTTTCAAGTTCTGCTTCCTGTGTTAAGCTAGCACTTGAGGGAAAACACAGAAAAGTGGTTGCTTAAGACAGGTGCTTGCTTAATACAAGTATGTTTACACTTATCTGGTTTTCAAGGGAACCAAAAAAGTGGCCTTTTCACAGAGGTGATAATGATGGCCTTGAAGATAGGTTTGACTGTACATTTAGATGTTTCATTTGATGCAATACACCTGGCAGTAACATTTGTTTGTTTCTGTTGAGGTCTTGCGGCCCAGTCAACCCAATGGGGTCATGTCGAGCGCGGTCAGTTTACCTAACCACATTTACTGGGCAGGCTTAGTCCTCTAAGCGGTTAACCAGTATTGTGCACCTTCTTTCGCCAGAAACTGACAACTGCCCTTCTTGAATCAGCGAAAGGAAGAGAATGACCGCAGAAAATATTTCCTGATCAATCTCCATGAAAGAATGTTGCTGACCTCGGCGGGGGTCAAACCCTTGACCTGTTCTCCAGTCTGATGCGCATCTAACTGAGCACCGAGGCCGGCCCTGGCAGCAACATAATGCTTTTCAACAGCTAACTGTAACTCAAAGAGTTTCAAGGAATACATGGACAGATAGTACATGTATATTTAGTAGAGGATTCAAAATTTCTGAGGGCTTGATTTTAACTTGTGCCTTATCAGGTGTTTATTTCTCACTTACCATATTCAATGTAATTACTGTCTTGTCAGTTATTTTGAAAAACCTAAGCACACCGTGCAGTAATTACATTGAATATGGTAAGTGAGAAATTTCAAAGTCTGTCTGACACTGGTCAGTCAAATGTACTTGAAATTCATTATACAACATTTGAATATGTCTAAAATTGCTAAATGAGAAGCAAATAGTGTAGATCATGATCAGATGCCGCATTCTGTTTGCTCAGGACTGTATGTTCATATACTTAAAGTATGTATAGTAATCTGATAATATTTGACCCCCATAAACCCCACTTTTATATTATAGTAAAACTGTAGTTTACAGGGGTATACATTATTTTTCTTATTTCTGCTCAAAAATATAGATTGTGGGTACTCGTTAGAACCACCTCATCGATAAGTAAAATAAACACCTGATAAGGCACACGGTAAAGAAAAAATCAGCTGAAGATTTCATGAAACATAACGAAAAAACGTCTATTCAAATATACATACTGAAAATTTTACCACCAAAAAATGAAAATTTACAGATAAAAATTTGGATAATTTTCATATTTCTGCTCAAAACATACTCACTGTTGGTACTTAGGCCAAAAACTGAAAGTTTTCAGATAAAAGTTCTGATAGTTTTCAAATTTCTGCTCAAAACATAGATTGTGGGTACTTGTTAGAACTGCCTTGCTGAGGCAGTTCTAACAAGTACCCACAATCTATGTTTTTAAGCAGAAATAAGAACAATAATGTATAACCCTGTAAACCCCAGTTTTACAGCATAAAAGTGGGGTTTAAGGGGATCAACATTATATAGGCATATTTTCATGATGTGTAGGTAGTAGGTATGTGCAGTAATAAGGTTGAATATGGAAGTATGTTTTTTGAGAAGTATTTTGTAAAAAGGAAAGTGCTCAAATATTTGAGGTATATATGGTATTGAAAATTGATCAAATGTATCCAAAATTTACCATAAAATTAAATTTGAATAAGAGAGGGGGTTGAAAGGAACCCTGCAAGATCCTTCCTAGATCTGCCTCTGGAATACCTCATTTGTGTTCAGAGAGACATACCTAGGCAGTGTTCAGAGAAACATGACCAACAGTTTTTCATTAGGGTCTACACTATTTGCCTGTTAGCCAGTACCTTTTATGCATCATCATTTAGCTGGCTTCTTCAAAATTTAGCACCAAAATCGTGATGAGTAATGGTACATGTATCCGAATATTTAGGGTAACTTTGGTAACATTTTGACACGTTTACCGGTAGTTGAAAAGAATTTGAAATGACATTCTTCATGAAAGGTGAATAGAGGCCTGAAAGATTTTTTCATAATTTTAAGATGCAAGACAACTTTTGAAGACAAAAGGTTGGCTTCTGAGTACATGTATTTGAAACCTTTCAAACATTGGGCTACTTTTAAAAGAAAGATCTAGTTTGGGTTCAATATGCTATCTTCTCCTACAGTTCAGTATGTCCCAATGCTTAGAGTGAAATAACACCATATATGATAAATGTCCTAAAATTTCAAATATTTCATTCCATTCTTTTTTTTTTTTGGCTTAAATTTTGCTTTTTATGCAGTTGTTACTTAAAATACTTAGTGAAATAGCAAACAATGTAGACCCAGATCAGACTGCTCCTAAAGGAGCAGTCTGATCTGGGTCTGCACTGTTTGGATATGTTATTTTGTCAGAAAATTTGCTGTATAAATTTTTGGGACATTTACCGTAGTATTTGAGATGCCATTTTTTTTCAACCAAAAGTTGTCAATATTTTCTTATTACCCTTACAGTACTCCATGAAAACATATTTTGTGGTGAGGTGCTTCAAACGAGTACTCACAACATACATTTTCTAGGATAAATAAGAAACAGTATATATCTGATATCCCCTTTTATCTACAGCCATTACGAAAACAAGCCTATTCAAATATACTGAAAATTTAACCACCAAAATATGAAAATTTTCAGATAAAAATTCTGATATTTTTCATATTTCTGCTTAAAACATAGATTGTGGGTACTCGACAAGGTGGTTCTAATGAGTACCGATAATCTATGTTTTTGAGCAGAAATTAAAAAATAATGTATACCCCTGTAAACCCCAGTTTTACTATATAAAAGTGTGGTTTAAGGGATCAACTTTAAATAGGCATGTTTTCGTGATGTATGTGAAAATTTACCACGGGCCAAGTGAAGATTTGAGCCTTCTGTCATGACTTGTGTCTCTTCTTCAACAACAGGCAGGGTAAAACTGTACCACATCTGTTGCTCACACCAGTTTTGTCGAGTCAGGTCTGACACCCACAGATATCCTGACCTAAATTTCTCCAATGGTGGTCTTTTGTCATTCTCTATGTCAGCTGGTGATTCCAAGAGATTATTGTCATTTTTCTTGTTTTCATTCTTTTCATCTGGAAAATGAGAAAAAAAAAAATGATAAATAAAAAACATACCTATATAATTTTGACCCCCGTAAAACCAAATTTTATACAGTAAAACTGGAGTTTACAGGGTATACATTATTTTTTCTTATTTTTGCTCAAAAACATGGATTGTGGGTACTCATTAGAACCACCTCAGAGAGGTAGTTCTAACAAGTACCCACAATCTATGTTTTGAGCAGAAATATGAAAAATATCAGAATTTTATCTGAACACTTTCAGTTTTTGGTGGTGAAATATTCAATATATTTGAATATGTGTGTTTTCGAAATGATGCAGCTCAGTATAAATATGACCTAAATCCAGATAAGGCACTTTTTGAAAAGGGGTGATAGTTTTTTTGTTTCTCCAGGAAATGTTGCGATTACTCAAGGAAGCATCCTGCTGAGAAGTGCTTCTAATGAGTACCCACAGCATATGTTTTCCTGTAGACTGGCTCCAGTCTCCAATGACTTAACATTTTTTCTTATAATCCTGTTTGATAATCCATAAAACAGAACCAAAATAATATCATGACTATAAAGGCTGGTCACTAGTGACAAGAAAAACATTACGAATGAACTGACAAAAGACCCAAAAGCAATATACCCGTCCAACTTCTCTCAAGACTGGACACCATAAAAAGTAGGATAATCTTTCTCATTTCTCCATAAAAACATATGTTGTGGGTAATTATTAGAAGCCCTCCCCAAAGGCATTTTAATGAGTACCAACAACATATGTTTTCCTGGAAAAATAGAAAAAATATTAATCTGGATAACTGTCTTGTCAAAGATAGTATTAATTATTTTTCTTTTGTTGTTCTTATTAGAGTAATTTATGTATTCTGGATATTTTTTTTAAAAAGAAGTATTCATGCTTTTCTTATCTTTTGGTATTCATTAGAATCACCTCATCAAGGTGATTATATTATATAATGAATAAGCACAACTTATTTTTTGCTGAGAAATAAGAAACATATTTAAGTGGTTATACTGACCTCACCGTTATGCACAGTGGGTCAGTTTTGCCGGTTAGTCCACTAAGGCCAAATTTTGCAATAGTAGCAGACCTTGATTGACCATGCTTAAGGGATGTCTCTTCCTGCATAGGGACCCTCTAGTTAACATGACAGTCTGAAGGATGGTTCATTGTACCTAAATGAATTATCTATCATTCACCACGGTACTAGAAGCAACTTAGTTGATGGGAAACAGATTTAAATAAGTCTTATGGCTTTTTTCCCAAATCCCTGTTTGTATTCCATGATGTATCTATTGTATTGTTGTATATTGTATTGTGTACAAGTTTATACAAATAAAAATATGTTTAAATTAAATGAATTGCAGAAGAAATGCTCCTTGACCAAAACACCCCCAAATAATGTTACCAAATAGGTCCTATATTATGGTACAAATGTGACTGTACCAAAATTCACACAATTTTACCAATATAGTTGTGTGTTTTGTGTATTTTGATATGTATTACCATTCCTAATATAAAACAAAAACATTTTAAAGGAATGTTCAGTCATAAATTTTATTTTGACACATCAAGAAACGTAACCTGTCAGTTTATAATTATTGGTTTCACATCACTTTTCCCAACAAATACACATCAACCTCTTTTATAACATGCTTCATTAGAACACGGTTTTGGATATTACACGGTCCAAAGATGGATCCCAAAAATGTAAAGATCATAGAGAAAAATGACCATTCATGGCCATTTTCTACATAATCTTTACATTTTTGTTTGGATATAATTGGTTGTTTAATTAACACAGTTTTATGCTTTGGATCCCAGCAATAGTGTTATAAAGAGGTTGTGGTGTATGTGGAAAGTTGGCCTCAATTATTAATGTCGTTCCTACTGACAGTGAAAAGGTCTTCAAATCCCAGTCAAAATAAAATGGGTAGAGCTGAAAGATGTCAAGCAGTTTGAGCATAATATTTAAAGGAATTTTATAATGTATGTAATTTTGAATAAAAAGGCATTTTTTAAGTTGCAGTAATTACAGCAGGCTACGTCAGTAGAAAATGGTAGAAGCAGTAATTACAGCAGGCTACGTCAATAAAAAATGGTAGAAGTATGCTGATGGAATAGCAAACAGTTCAGACCATGATCAGAGTGGCTGCCATAGCTACAGATAAGAGGGGGTATCCACATAATATTTTTCTTATGTCTCCACGAAAACATATGTTGTGGGTACTCATTAGAAGCACCTCGCCGAGGCGCTTCTAATGAGTACCCACAACATACGTTTTTGTGGAGAAATAAAAAAGATATCAGCATTTTTCGGATGAAAAAAATGCCTTATCTGTTGCTATGGAGGGCACATACTGTTTGCCCAGGTCTGTTGGTAATTAGTGCTCTTGATCTGATCTGGACTGTAATTCTGTTCATAAAATGTGGGTTTTTTCTTGTTGTTTTGTTTGGCCATTCATTATATATATAAAAAAAATGTTTGTTTTTTTCTTCACTACAGAAGGCAAAATAAACTAGAAATGTGTCCAAAGGACACAGATGCCCCTGCCAGAAAAACTTAAATGCAAATTGCTAACGCTCTATGTAGACAGGGGTAAAACTATAGGTAACTGGTCAGCTCGTACCATAGTCAGCTCATACCTTAGTCAACTTGTACCTATTTTTGGTTAACTTGTACCCGTTGTCTTGTCAACTTGTACCACCCAAGTCAAGTTGTACCAGGTTTGGTTAATTTGTACCTTTAAAAAAAAAAAAGAGATAGTGGACGGACAGACAGGAGGATGGAGGGTTAGAGAGATTAAAATATTCTGTCTATCATTATTATGATGCACCCTTAATTGGTACATTGGTTAAACATGTACTGATTAATGTGGATGTGAAAAATGATTATCAATATGGGTTCTTTAATCTTGTCCTTAATAAAAGATTGATTTAATTCCTTTGATTTTGTTGGCGAGAGGTAGTTTATGTTTTGGCGAGGCTTAATGACATGTAGGAATCGTTAGGTCAGTTATCTTTATATCCGTCAGCAAGTAACCTGTTTTGTCCCTTTTACTCATTCAGTTAACATATATCTGAAGTAGCTTGTCACAACCTGGTGACAGTGAACACTGCGTGATCCATAGTTAAGCTCTCATATTTGGGCAATTGTTGCTTGCATATGACAATGTAGACCCTGATCAGATGCTACATTCAGAAAATACAGGAAATACTTCCCAAGAGAGTTGCAAATCCCATAAACAAATAAATGAAAAAGCAAAGGTTTGTTTAACCCGTTGTAGTCTGGAGCCCCCTAAAAGGCCTTAGGAAGTCAGGATAAATGGCAAACAGTGCAGACCTAGCTCAGACGCTGCAGAACGCTACGTCTGACTAGGATCTTCATTGTTTGCAAATAGTTCAACCATTTTTTTTTCTCTAAGGAATATCTAAATCACATTTATAACCAGACTTATCTAAAATCAAATTAGAATATCCCAATATATAGTGTTGGGGAATTTATTCACTCTACAGTGGGTTAAAGATTTGCAAGTCTCAAAAAAAGTGTTTCCTAGTATATTTTAACACTTTGCATTCTGGGTAAAAATTTCAACAGACAACATTTTTGCAGTGTTGTACAAAGCATAAAAAGTAAGCAGTCTGATCTTACCCAGGTTAACGCCTGTTTGTCTGAACAGTTACAGTAATAATGTTATATATATACTGTATCCACTCATCTAATCTGGGTCTTAGCTTACAAATTTATGAAAGATTCACAAATGGGGCTGTATGGCAGGGGTCATTTTGTTTTGGGGTTATTTTGCCTGGTACATTTATTAACATCATCCTTGCAAATGGTGCTTATTAGTGATAGGGGGATTGAGCCATAGGTACTTGGTCTGTTGTTTTGTCAGAAGTGTTGGAAATTTTGGATCTACTAATCCCCGGACACTAACATCCCAGTAGAAACGATACTCTTAGATTTTAGAAAGGCATTCGACTCCATCCCACATAAACATCTTCTAAAGCTGCATGGAAAACCTTGGTGTGTTGGGAAATGTTTTAAAATGGATATCTGGCTTTTTATCAGACAATGTGTTGTTATAAACAGTCAGTCTTCTGAGTGGTCTGAGTAACTAGTGGAGTGATTTATCCTGAAAGTATACATGGTTGTATGGTACTTTGCCTTGGTCATATTCCCACTATAGAGCTCACATCATTCGCGACTTGCGCATCACAAGCTGTGCTTGCTATTATTGATTTACATATATTTTTATATACTGATATTCATTCTTTAGTGATGCTGTGAAGGATTTTTGAAGACTACAGATAGGTCTGTGTTGTGCTCGCATTTATGCTATGCCTATTTTCTATTATTACTGATACTAAGCTGACCAGTTCTAGCTCTACTTTCTTAAAGCTGAGCGCCAAGCGAAAGCGCAGCTAGTACCATTTTTAAAGTCTTTGGTATGGCCCGGCCGGGGCTCGAACCCGCAACATTGGATGAAATATTTTCAGCAGAATTAGGGCACTTGCCAGTGCACTAATTACTGCGCTACACAGGTTTGGCAGAGACTCTGTGAAGCACAAACCGTAAGATTACATGCTTCAATGAGATCCAACAGACTGTCTTCGTCACAATCACTCCAAGCTGTCCCTTCTTCTACACCATTGACCGAGTTGCTACAGGGCGTAGCCATTTTCCCGGATTTTTTTTTTTTGACTGACTAGCTGCACGATTATCGTGCAAGCCCAAAATTAAAAATAGAATAGAATATAGTTTTATGCTCAGATTTTTTCTATATTTATCACAATTTAGACAGGCATTACTCAAAATACCTTACCTGGATTAATCAGGGGTGAGACTTTATTACGGATTTCTGGACTAATAAACACATGTGTATATACGTGCCTAATTGTAAGAAAATGTAGACTGTGGGACAAGTCGGCATATAGCATGAGACTCGGCACATGTATAACCAACTCGGCACATAGAAAACTCAGCACATAACACACAAACTTGGCCCATAATTAACTGATTAGTCCAATTATCTATTGTTATGTTGAATACCGTTCAAAATTTTGGAAAGACCTATAATAGGATTAAACAATGTATACAATACAAATAATTCACACATAGACAATTAATATACGTATATATAAAAAATACCGTGGTCTTGAGCTTTAAAGACTAGTATTTAAGTAATATATTACCATCACGTAAACAAACCTATATAATTTTGACCCCCTTAAACCCCACTTTTATATAGTAAAACTGGGGTTTACAGGGGTATACATTATTTTTCTTATTTCTGCTCAAAAACATAGATTGTCGGTACTCGTTAGAACCGCCTCGCCGAGGCGGTTCTAACGAGTATCCACAATCTATGTTTTGAGCAGAAATATGAAAAATATCAAATTTTTTATCAGGAAAATTGCCATTTTTTGGTGGTAAAATTTTCAGTGTATTTGAATAGGCGTGTTTTCGTAATGCTTCATGTAAGTATTGACCAAGAGATGTAATAACATTACACACCTTAAAATACTATAGATGTTATGAGAATAAAAGTATTTTGTTGCTATCATTGCTTAGATCTATAGTTTGACTTCTTTCTAATTTGTGTGTCGTCTGCGTTCAGTTTGCAATTTATGGGCACTTACTGTAAATGCAGACATAAGTCGTTGAATTTTTCTGTCTAACATAAGCACAAAATAAGGTTCTTAAAAAAAAAAAAAAAAAAAAAACTCTGTTGAAACATCCTTTATGTTATTGTAATGCGTTTTAATATTAACCATACATATAGGGAAACCGAAAGTAGAAACACAGCTTGTCACTCCATGATAATAAAAATTGTAAGTATTTACGTTGCTGTTAGATAACCACACTGATTAAAACTAGATGAAGATTGAATACATAAAATTCATAATGCACAGGCCTGTATCTATTACTGCTTATTCTAGTTCTTGCGCAACTATTGAATTGTCTACAAACTTTAAAGTTCTTGTTGGACTGTAGTTAAAGGCTCCATATTCCTAAAAAAATAGACACTTTTTTTTTTATCCAAGAAAGTTTTAATAAATTTACATATAGTGGCTCTGTAAAACTTCATTTAGTCTGCGTTTTTAAACTGAATAAAGAATGATTTTTTATCATATCTCTGAATTAATGTTGGAAACATTAATTCAGAGATACGATAAACATCATTTTACTTCAAGAACGAGAGACTAACGAGATTTTAGAGGCTATCAGGTGCCACGTTTTATGATTGTATTAATACCATATATCTATTTATTAAACCATTTTTTGGACAATAAAATGTCTATTTTTGAGGAATATGGAGCCTTTAAGAATCATTAATAGAATAATTATGAAAAGTTATCAAAGGAACAATATTTTTGTTTAGATCTTTTGGTCTTTTAAACATTAAGGTGAGGTTCTTGACAAATTGAAGTCAAATGGTTTTCGAGCTTCCAGTTTATCCGCATATTTTTTTTCACTATTTATACTATCTTACCTCAAAATTTGATTGAAAAAACTAATTCACTCAATTAATGGACGTTTACTGGAGATGACACCCTTTATTTGGCCTGTTTTGAGACACAATCCTTGTCTTCTTTTGAGAAGCATAGAACTTATTACTGATGGTCATATCAAAACGTTTATGAAAAAAAAGGTAAGAGAAAAGTCCAGGGAGTGGCACAATCACAAACCGCAGCTCTTCCCAGACCCCAAGAGGAAGAGGAAACCGACAAATCTAAACAAGCACAAACCGAACAAAGGTACGAAAAGCAGCACAAGATTAGCTCTCTCTTCCCCAAGCGAGGTAATCGCAATACTAAAAGGACTGAAAAACACAAGAACAAAATGACACACGGAAAGACATACAACAAATCGCCTCGTAGAATAAACTACAAAGCAACAAAGAGTAAGACTAATACCGGGACCACCGCCTTAGAATGGTCGGTGAAGCCTTTATTTTTTTTAGACAATAAAGGTTATTAGATTTGGCACTAAATTTTATAGACAAAATTAAGGATATTCCCATGTGGGCAAATGTGTGTTCTTGCTGAATGGTTTTTATTTTGTTATAAGAGAGACTCTCTCTCTCTCTCTCTCTCTCTCTCTCTCTCTCTCTCTCTCTCTCTCTCTCTCAATGAAGAAAGGCAAGCTTTCAATTCTGCTTCTAGATACCTCAGTGACTGAGAAAATGTTGCAGTTTGGCATCTGCAGATGTCTTCATCTTTCGTTAGTACAGACACCTCAGTAAGGCATATCAACGTGAAGTTTAATAAGCTATTTACTGTGCAGTTAAAAGAGTTCTTGCAAAGGGTACCAGGAACCTCGTATTGTTCGTTTTTACCGATATAGTAGGTATATCAATTGGCCTGTTTGTATAAGCACATGGATGTAGACGATCCGGTAAATCATGATAACATTTACCTGGGCTCTGCGTTCTTGTAGAGTAGACCACTGGAGCTGCTGCAGCATAGTTGTCATCCTACTTGCAAGTATGTAATCAGCGTAGACTATGCGCGCTGCACTTCGCTGACCATCCTCTCTTGGTGCCTGGGAAGGGCTGCGGTTTGTGACTGTGGCACTCCCTGGACTTTTCTCTTACCTTTTCTTTTCTAAAATTGGCTTTAGTAAAAGGATCCCAGACCACACTTGCATACCCCATAATGGGCCGGACAAGCATCTGGTAGCAAAGCCCCTACGTCTTTCTGGGACATTGTTGCAAGTTCCTCTGAAAAATACTCTGATGGAGTTTGCCTTTTAGGCCATGCTGTCAACATAAGTTTCAAGCTGAGGCTATTCTGGAGAGTGACTCCTAAGTATCTGATGGAGCTAACCTCTTCTAAGGTATGACCATGTATTGTGTACAGTACTCGTATGTTGTCATGCAATATAGGTTTCTGTTTGGAAGTGATGTTGAGGACTTGGCATTTCTAGGGATGAAATTCAAGTAGCCAATCTTTCTACCGCCAGGACTTGTTGAAGGGTCAGGGCATCTGTCGCTGACGCGATATGTCGATACATTGTGCAGCCATCTGCGAAAAACATATCTGGTGATATATATTATGGCAGACTGATGAACAGGAGGAACAGCAGGAGTAGGGGGAGGGGGGTTAAGAACGCTCTCCCAGCTGAGTAACACATGACTGGACTGGAGCTGATGTAGATAAGACCCCTCCAGGTGAACTTGCTGTGTTCTTCCATCTAGGAAATTGCCATTACAACAGCGAAAACTGCCTCGGACATCGTAAAAGTCCAGCTTACTTAGCGGTCGTACATGGGAGATCTTGTCAAAGGCGGTAAAATCTAAAACATACCGCCTGTTTGATCTTTGTTATCGGTGAGTATCAGGTGTCTCACATGAGCATCGTTTCCGAAAGCCACGTTGAGCATCTGTTAAGATGCCGTGAGTCTCCAGATGTTTATGTATGCTGCTGAACACATGCTCCAGTGTCTTGCAGACGGTGAAGTCAGAGATACCGGTCTGTATATATAATTCCCTGGTTTGTTTCTGTATCCTTTCTTGAATATCGGTACCACATTTGCAGATTTCCAGTTTTTTGGTACCTTTCCTGATCAAGAGATGCTTGGAAGAAGTGCGTGAGGATTTGTGTTAGTTCCTCAGCAAGTTCCTTCAGTATCTTGCTTGATATCTCATCTGGATCCGTGTATACCTGGAGGCCGGAGAGAAGTTTGTAGACTCCTTCTTGGGTAACCTCTATGTGGATAATCGTGAGATGTGTACTTGATACCATATCTGGGGCTGTTGAAATATCTGCATCCAAACTGAATACAGAAACAAACTGCACCTTCAAGGTATCCACTTTTATTTCACTATCTGAACGGCAATGCCAGTCTTTGCTCGAAGTATTATATGTTTGTTTTTCGCTTTTGATAAAGCTCCGTAACTTTTTGGAGTTTTCAGATGATTGGGGTTTTCCGTTGAATGAATGCCAATTGACGTATCACAAATAAAATGCTGACGATTCTGCCGGATCCACGTTATTTAGATAAACGTTATAAGCAGATTTACAAGCTTTCTTAGTTGCTGTTTTCAGTTTTCTACGTCGCTTGAGGTCCTTGGCATTTTTGTTTTTCTAGTTTTTCGGAAGGCCCTCTTCTTTCAATTCTTGAGTAATCCAGGGCTGAATACAGGTATTTCGCAGAGGACATTTTACAGTGTACACATGAATCGGTGACTCTCAGCAAGGTACATTTAATGTCATCCCACATGGAGCCCTGTAGGAAGTACTTCTCAAGAAACTGGTATTAAAAACTCAATGCATCTTCTTCTTCCGTTAAAGTACATGGCCCACCCCGGAGCATTTTGTTCATGTCTGTCCGTTTTCGGAGATGTCGTCCTCTTTACTGGCTGGCATGGTGGATATAATGTACACAATATCATGGTCATCAATGCCTGGAATAGTGGTACATTGGTGCACAAGTTAAGGTCTGTTGGTGACAAATAGGTCAAGTGTACTCTCTTTCCTTGTAGGGCAGGTAACTTTCTCTTCAATGCCACAGGTCTGGTTGACATCCCAAAAAATTGTTATTTATCTGGGATAGGGTCTGATTTCCACCAACTTTTAAGTATTCCAGTTTATGTTTATTAGATTAAGATCACCTCCCAGTCAAATAGCAGCATGAAATATCATTCATGTAGAAAATCCCAGGCGGTCTAAGCTGTTGACTTCTGTTTGAATAGACATGGTTACATCAGAACGTAGTATTAATGTCGCTTAATGTTAAAACGACGTGATAATATTTCTCCAAAGGCTGCTTTTGTGGCATTGACTTTTATATTTTGTATTTCGTTTTGTCCAATGTCGTCCAAGGCCGTTTTCGGATATCACTGTTTTTTTTTTTCTTTGAAGTTATGTTAAATATGCAAAACACTTTATATATTTTATGCACTGTTTCAATAACATCTAAAAATGCTTTTGCTTTGTTATTTCGTAGAAATATAGGCCGTCTTCGCATTAGCTCTTTTTGATGATTTTTATTGTTTTGTTTTGAAGTACATATTTGTTAATCATATTTTCTATTCATGTGTGTAATAAAAATTGTCAAGAAAAAAGTCTTTCATTTCATTGTTATATATTTTCCAACGCACTAACTTATCTCCAAAGAAATACTTTGCTGCCACCGTCTATACAGTAACGGGTAAATATCCAAAATTTTTATCTGCTCTAGGACTATTTTTTCAGTCTGATTGAAGATAACTGGATACTGTTAGTTTTCCCAGCTCCCTTAAAATGCGATCAAGTAATCAGTAAACCAATTTGATTAATTTATAGTACAATTGGCACAACAATATAAGAATGTATAAGTTCATATGGTATATATATATATATATATATATATATATATATATATATATATATATATATATATATATATATATATATATATATATATATATATATATATAATTTAACCGAAGTATTCATGTGCGGTACAATTACTTTGGCCCCGGTCTGGTTCCGGGCATAATAGTTCGACCACTTATGCTTGAAATCTAAAGATTTTGCGGTTTCCCATTTTCCTTAAAATGTGGTCAAGTAACCAGTAAACCATTCTGATTGAATTATCGAACAAATTCCCAAACATTATGTGAATATATACCACTTAATTTAACCAAACTCTTCATGTGGGGGCAAATTATTTTGGTCCCGGCCTGGTCACGGGTATATCATTTCGAAAACTGATGCACAAACTTTAAAAAAAAATACAACATGAGAATTTTATAGAATGATTTTGTCTAGCATATACAATAAAAACTACCTATCGTGTACTGTTTGGGCGATACTTGCAGAAATTAAGGGCATGGTCATCAGCGCGAAAATTTGGTCCCGTCTTTTCTTCGGCCTACTCAACTCAGCTGGCAATATTTCCTTAATATCGGGAAATGTATAAATATCCTGATATTCATTTTGTTGGAGACTCTATAATTTGTCTGCCTGACGAAAATCATTCAAGTCCATGAAGGATAAATTAAGACCGAGCTAAAGGCTGATCAAACTTTGGTACGGTATCTTGGTTCCTTCTTTTTCCGCGCGGTCCTGTCAAGTGCAACTAACCCTGGCACGGTTATCGTATAACTAGCTCTCGACTCACCAAGGAAACGAAATATTATTGCACCAATT
The DNA here is from genome assembly GCA_964016985.1 of Anodontia alba. NCBI lineage: Eukaryota > Metazoa > Mollusca > Bivalvia > Lucinida > Lucinidae > Anodontia > Anodontia alba. The sequence continues at coordinate 89,393,683 of OZ024830.1, read as the reverse complement.
ATAAAAGAAAATAATCTACCTTTTGAGTTCTGACCGGTTAATTTGTTGTCCTAAGCTCTATTTTGTTAATCGTAATTCATAAGAAATAATTTTTCGTTTCCACATTTGACAAAATTAATGTTTTAGACATGTAATCTGTGGACTACATGCTCGGATGTCTTTGATGTGAAGCGGTGTAAACAATATGGTGTAGGGAAGAGATCTGAGCAGGAAACTATCACAAATATTTTAGTCTTTCAAAATGGATAAAAGCAATAGTGCCAAACAAAATGTGAAGAAATCAGCAAGTACTGTTGAAAAGAACCGAAAATCAAGTAACAAGAAGAAAAAGAAAATCAAGAAGCCATTATCCGCCAAAAGTGACCAAAGTCCAGACTTGGAAGTAGAGGGTGTCAGAGCATTTGACCAGAATGGTAGGATGAGAGATTTCATTTCTTTAATGAAAAAAATGTAGTTTCTTAGTTTTATGGTGATTGGCAGGAAATATGCCTGATAAAATAGAGCATCTGGCTTGCAAGCTAGGGGTAAATTGCGGGTTTGAGCCTGTATCATAGTTGTTTTTCCTTCTTCATAATCATTTCATTGGTGATTGGGTCCAACTGATCACCGCAGGACACCGCAAGACACCGCAGGACACCGCAAGACACCTTTATTTATTATAAAATACCCACCAGATGAAATAAAAATGCCTTTCAATGCATAACAATAATAAAATAAACAGATATTACTTATATTCCAGTCTCTTATATTGGCCGAAGATGGTCGTTTTATTTGTTTTTTCTATCATATTAAAAGTATATAACTATTAATCTAGATTGAACATGAAATCCTGTAAATTAAATTTTGCACAAAAGAGCAACAATAATTTAACCTCACCCACCCATCAAATATTCATGTAATCAAAGTTCAGGATTTAATTATACTGGTCACTTAGGATGAGCTATAATCAGCTCCGATTGGCACCTGAGCAACAATACTGGACTGAAAAAAATATGAAAGCAGAATTCGCAGAATTCTATGCACTATTCTGCTGAAAACCCTTATTAGGGCCATATAAATCTTCTGAAAGAAAATCCTGATAATGTCCATCCAATCTGCCCCCACACTCCCCCACCGACCCCCCCACCTCCCGCCCAACTTTTATAATGTTATAGCGGACCCAAAGTAAATAAGATCCAACATGATTCAAAATGAATGAAGGAAGGAAGGAAGGAAGGAAGGAATGAAGGAAGGAGAGGGGAATAAACAATTGCATAAATAAAAGTAATCTAATTAAACTATGATAATGTAAGCAATTAAAGGTAATCAACAGAGATCGGTAGTCTTTTAATCCCTAGAGAATCAACCGATTAAAGGCAATCAACGAAGTTCGGTAGTCCTAGTCACACCTCCACGAGTCGCAAATTGAACTCTAGGCATTTGCTGCTATGCAATTACACTTGCGCGGTGCCAGCTTGAAACTAAGGATAAAATTATATAGTTAGATGATATTTTATCCTTGGGCTAACGTGACAAGTTGCATATAATGTAAAACGAAAATAATTTTGTAACAACAAACCATAGAAACAATTTCCAATGTTTAACACTGTGATATTCATTGATATTCATACTGAGGCAAAACCATACCATATTGACCAACAATTTTTCAGAAATGTCTATTCAAAGTACTATAAAAGATATAAAATACACTTTTACACATTTTTCAAGTCAAAATGTATCAGATATATAGAAAATAAAGGTGTCCTGCGGTGTCCTGCGATGTCCTGTGGTGTCCTGCGGTGATAAGAGTGACCCTTGGTGATTAGGTATTTCTGTATATGCAGGATAAGGCAACTGATAGTATATACAGCTGATATCTAAGCACAGAGCAGAAACAGGCTATATACCCAGGTGAAATACAGAACCAGTTGTGCCTGGCTCTCAAGTTAGATGGGAGTGGAAATGTCTTCCTGGTTATTTCAGTTGATCAAGCATCTACTACTTGCAAGCAGGGGTTGCAGAATTGAGTCCTTATAATTGCATCAGTTTTTTTTTTCTGATACATTCTGATACAACAGAACCAGAAATTTTGTAAATGGAACAAAAGTAAAGAGTTGTTTAAAGCATTTCTAGGACTAGGCTAGCCTTAGTCAAGGCTTAGTGACTTGGATATGCATCCAACTTGTGATCAGGTCATGGTTTGATCCATGCCGGGTCCAGCAATATTCTTTGCTGGAGCTTGATAATGAAATATTTTCTACGTTCAATTTCACTCCCCTCCACTGATTCAAGAAGGTCAGTTATCAGTTACTGAAGAGAGAATATGCACAAGTACTGATTGACTGCTTAGAAGACTAAACATGCCCAGGAAATATGTGGTAAAGTAAACTAACTGGCTTGACATGACTTTAATAGTGTTGAATAGGCTGTTAAACTCCAACCCAATCTATTTCTCCCCAGGCACCAGGCTTGAGCAAGGCTGTAGAAATACCATGTCCAATGGTGCATTTCCCAGAGGACAAGTAATAAATTTCAATTTACTTGTCCTGGGACAATGACTTCATATATAGCTCTAGCAAGGAAGAGTATCTGGATTATAGATTTTCTTATTTCTGGAAGAAAACATATGTTGTGGGTACCCATGTGAAGCACCTCAGTGAGTGTAGAACCTGATCAGATGCTGAACTGTTTCATCTGATTAGGGTCTTTACTGTCTGCTACCAGACTCATAGGATACTACAGAATGTATGAATAGAGAGCAAATGCCCAGATGATACTTTGAGCATGCACAGTCAAATAATCCTGGATTGGCCCAGATTTTATAAGTTTACCTTGCAAAATCTGGGCAGACAGGACTGTGGCTATATTTATTGTTAGTATAAGTCATCATGTATGGCCTGGTCAAACATGCCTGCATGCTGTTTGTGTCAGCCTCGTTGGCTCAATCTGGTGCACATCTAACTGGTGATCAGGAGGTCGCGGGTTCCGTCCTTGTCAGGTCTGGCAACATTATTTCGTGGACATTAATGAAATACTTTCTGTGGTCATTCTCTCTTTATTCAAGAAGGGCAGTTTGTCAGTTTCTGGTGAAAGAATGTGCACATTTACTGGTTAATCACTTAAAGGACTAAGCCTGTCCAGGAAAAGTTATGTGGTTAGGTAAACTGACTGTCTCAACATGACTTTAATAGTGTTGACTGGGCCATTAAGCTCTAAGCTGACCTCTGTTGTTCCAAGTTCATAATAACCTGCTAGGTTTACTAAGCCTAATGGAACATGTTCGGTCACCCAGAAATTTTGAGACAGTCTTGGCCAAAGTTCAGACTGACATTTCTATGCATTGCATAGCTCCAGATAAGGTGTTTTTGTCCACCAGAAATTATTGATATTTTTCTTATTTCTCCATGAAAAGATATGTTGTGGGTATTCATCAGAAGCATCTCACAGTCTCTTCTAATGAGTACCCACAACATATGTTTTCATGGAGAAATAGGATAGAAATATTTCTCTGGTCCCTTCTTATCTGGAGCTTTGAAATAAGAGGTTATTTCATTGTTCATTAGACCACTGGGTTATAGGTTCTTTAACCTTAAGCACTCTATGGGCCAAATCAGCAGACCACAAAGTGATGATAGTTATTTTGTTTTGGTTTTTCTCCAGAAGATAGGGTTTGAACCTTTCATGGAAGTAGTCTATTTACAAAATGTAGGAGATGATTTGCATGATATGACAAATGCCTATTTTCCTCGAAGAATAAGAAAAAAATATTTGTCAAATGCCTATGTTCAGGGGAGAATTAGAAAAAAATGTAATTACAGTGAAGATGCATATTGATTTAAATAAAGTACACTGTACATTTAAAATAATAGAACTTGTTCAAAGCATTTCATTATTTATTTGCCTTTGACACAACAACAACAACAACAACAACAGCAACAACAAAAGAAAACAAAAACAACAACAACAACAAAACAACAAAGTAATTTGGAAGAGACTTTGGGACTATCTAAAACAGAGGATGTTTTTTGCATAATTGTCTTTTATCAGGGTTCTCATTAATTCCAAATATTGAGTCCTGGACTCCTATTTAGTGGTTGGAACTCCTATTTTTCTGAGGAATTTAGGAAAATTACATTGTGTAACTCCTATTTTTAACATAAAATGGCTTTGAAACTCCTATTTTCTAAATCCTAGTGAGATTTTTTTTTGTTTTTGTATAGAGTTATGCCAAGAAACCACAGGAACCCAGCGGGCATATGACGTTTATACAATATCGCATTTAACGTCAATGCAACGCACGTGACGTTTATACAATGTCGATGCAACGTCATGACGTTTATACATTATCACATTAACGTTGCATCGACGTAGACACGACGTTGACCAAACGTGATGTGTTCTCTGCGAAGGCAATACAAATTGCATGAATTGGTCCATTTTGAAACAGATTGACGGGGCATTCCAGAAATAATATTTTAGGAAAAGTAGTCATCCTGACAGTTCTATCTCCAGCACATATTTAGTGTGCTACATAATACATGTAACAAGATCTAGTGGTACTAAGCCGAGGTCTTTGAAGTAATAATTTTGGACATTTCCGTTTTTTTTTTTTTTTTTTTTTTTTGCACCAAGACGCAAAATAACAACCATGCCCTTTGAGTTCTGTCTTTATCTGGAGCTATGACCTGGAACGGGTCTTGAGTCTTTTGAGATTTTCATCCAGCGGGCATGCAACGTTGAGACAACGTCATATCAGCGTCGATGCAACTTCATGACATGACGTTGCATCGACGTTGATGCAACGTTGTATAACGTCATGACGTTACATCGACGTTGTATATACGTAATGCCGTTGCATCGACATTGTATAAATGCGACATTGTATAAATACCATTTGCTCGCTGGACAGTATTAAGCATACATGTACTTTTTATATGGTAAACACACCAAACAATGTCTTTGTTACATGATGTTTTCGCGCTGTGTCTATCACTCCAGGGATTACTTGTTTTGGTGCTGGGACTATTTTTTTCCGAACTCTGTGAGAACCCTTATCTGTCAGAATAGTAGACGATATGGTAGACTTTATAGCGACTGTAATACAAGAATGACTTTAAAAGATATACTTTCATCGATGAGGGCTGGGTGGGAAGGGAGTGTAGCATAGTCAAAACTGTTTTTCCGCCTTTCTTAAAAGGCGTCACTCTAAAAGGAAAGAATTTGTCCCTTTTCTTCTGAAAAGGGATCTGCATTAAAAAGAAAAGAATTTGCTTCCCTGTGGGGTGAGCTCTTAGAGGCAGGAAACTGCTCCCATTCCTTCTGAAAAGTGTCCACACTAAAGTTTAATGTTTGAAGTACATGAAATGCGGTTCAATCAGACTGAAATACAGTATGACCTCAATGGCTCGAACACGGATGGCTCGTTTACCGTGGATGATTCGAACTCTTTTTTTCAGTCCCTACAAAATTCTTCCAATAGCTCAAGAAAACAAATATTTAATGATTTTTCTTATTTTATCATGGGATTGTATGTTGTATGTACTCATTAGAATCGCCTCATCGAGGCGATTCTAATGAGTACACTGAACATACAATTATTGTATAGAAAATTGAAAAAAAAATCCCTAAAGTATCCCCATTTGCTCCCTGACTTGGAACCATAATTAACCCTCAGTGGCTCGAACCACCCATGTCTCGAACAATTTTCTATGGTCCCAAAGATGTTTGAGCCATCGAAGTTCGACTGTATATGTATGCGTACGTTAAGTTTTAATGCACTTTAAGTACATGCCGTAAAATGGCATGCGTGGCGCGTCCCCTTTAAGTTTTATTTTAATGCTTGAAGTACATTTAAATGTGGTAGAAATGGTATTTGCACGTACTTATTTGTTTTATTTGAATAGTTGTGCAGCTCATTGATAATTCATTGTTCTTATCAGCTCGTGGTTAGTCTGTGTTTAAGTGCTGACAAGATTACGCTCACAAATTCACAATACATGATTTAGACGGCTTAATCTTTCAGGTAATCCCTCAATGTAGATTAACTAAATCAAGTTATAAATCCGCGTGGTCTTATGCTGGTGTTATGGAATGTGTGCCACTCGGGGATATAATATAAAATGTAAGAATTTGAAAAGTAATACATAAAAAAGATAGTATATTGTAGTCGTAAAATGTTAAAATTTTTGCTCATTGGTAATTGTAAAATTTTGAAATTTTCGCTCGAACGGTTTTCCTGCGAACCGTATGTTTGAGCATTTTACCGTTTACCTTTCTGGGCTAATTCAGCAGACGGCAAATTGATATTTTTCTTAATAGGTGTTTTCCCCAAACAATAGGCCTTGACATTTTATGCAAATTGTCTCCTTAAGAGACAATTTGCATGAAATATCAAAGCCTATTTTCTGAAAAAAACAAAAACAAAAAAAAAACAAAAAAAAAAAACAAAAAACAAAAAAAACAAAAAAAAAAAACAACAACACCAAAACAGATAATGATTTAAAATACTCCAAAATGTCGTTTGGTGAAATTATTACTCGGCATGTTAAGCGTTAAATTTGAGCCGCGCCTTGGAAAAATGTGCCTTCGGGGCATATATGCGGACAGCAAAGGCCCAGATCAATCTGCACCTCCGCACAGTCTGACCACGATCTTTGCTGTCTGTTAACAGAATCATTACACCACGAAAACACGTATATTCAAATATACTGAAAATTTTACCACCAAAAAATGAAAATTTTCGGATAAAACTTCTGATATTTTTCATATTCTGCTCAAAACAGATTGTGGGTACTCGTTAGATCCGCTCAGCGAGGCGGTTCTTACGAGTACCCATAATCTATGTTATGAGCAGAAATAAGAAGAATCATGTGTGCCCCTGTAACCACAGTTTTACTGTTTAAAGTGGAGTTTAAGGGGCTCAGCATTATATAGACATGTCTTCGTGATGAGATGTAGAATATATTGACATACAGGAAAGACCATTTTGCAATACATCACGAAAATATGCCTACATATATATAATGCTGACCCCCATAAACCCCACTTGTATATAGTAAAACTGGGGTTTACAGGGGTATACATTATTTTTCTTATTTCGGCTCAAAAACATAGATTGTGGGTATTCGTTAGAACCGCCTCGCCGGGGCGGTTCTAATGAATACCCACAATCTATGTTTTGAGCAGAAATATGAAAAATATTAGAATTTTATCGGAAAAAATTTCATTTTTTGATGGTAAAATTTTCAGTGTATTTGAATAGGCTTGTTTTCGTAATGATGCGGACAGTGAAGACACAGATCAACATGCATCTCCGCGCAGTCTGATCCAAGGGCAACAACCTTGATAAGTACATATCCGCGACTTTATTATGATAAAATCACGAACAGTGCATACTGCAGCGAAAAATAACCGAGTGCACAAAATATGTCCTTTTTAGTACTGCCTTTAGCCTAGCTACTAGGCCAATATATAAGTATGTTTGTCACTTTTTGTTTACTTATTATTATTTGTTTTTTCATTTACATTCTACTTTTTGATTCAATGTTAGCTAGTCTATGGGTGAACTTTTCTTCTGTGGTTGTCTCTGAAATAGCCTAGCTACCAGGCCAATATATAAATATGTTTGTCACTTTTTGTTTACTTATTATTATTTGTTTGTTTTTTTTTCATTTACATTCTACTTTTTGATTCAATGTTTAGCTAGTCTATGGGTGAACGTTTCTTCTGTGGTTGTCTCTGAAATTGTTAGAAATCCAGACCATATCATCTATAGACTAGCCACAGAGCTCAATAAGCCAAAAAATATATATGTATATTTCTAAGTCTTGGGCAAGGCTATACTGCCTTTTACTTAAAATGCAAACTCCATACGTATTCTAGTTATTGTAGATACTTCCACCAATTATGCTAAAACTATTAGTGCCACTGGATATCAATATGGGTGTTCGACGTGTCTGACTGTCCACTGCATTTCAGAAGACCGATTTTTCGAAAGACAGTCCATATATATGACAGTGAATTTAGTGCACTAGGTGAATGTACTGAATTTAATAAAATCCTAGTTAGTTCAGCAAGATTCCGTAAAACTAGTTACTGACGAAAATATGTATCGTCATCGTTGTTATGACGTAGGTTGTGGGGGTTTGATAACGACCTTCGCTGTCCGCTCACTGAATCATTAGGTACTGTAGAATATATCGATGGATAGAAAAAAAAACAAAAAAAAAAAAAAAAAAAAACAGTTTGATATTATACTGCTTCACCGGCTAATCTGGATCTTTGCTGTTCACATATACCCCGGAGAATTTTCAGGCGCAGATTCAGAGGGAGTTTCGAATGGTTCAGTCGGACCCCGCCCCCGCCCCCTTGACGCAAAACTTCATTTTAATGGAAATTCTGGATAAATTTGGGATACCGTATTTACCCTAAATAGCCACGCCCCTTATGCTCTACTTTAAAATTCTCTTAAAAATGTACATTCTACATTATGAATGTGTATAAAAATGCTGGATGAGTGGCATACAATGTTCTGCGGTGTCTGAACTGGGTCTGCACTGTTTGCTCAGGCTTGTCTCTCCGAATACGTAAAGAAAATATGGTAATTTGAACAAGTCGAACTCCCTCAGAAATAATTCTGAATCCGCCCCTGACATTTATCCATGTCACGATCAGTTTGTTGCAATGGAATAAATAAATAAATAAATAAATAAATAAATAAATAAATAAAATGTAGCTTTGCAGAGTGGCATTTTAACCAAGTAGTTACAGTGTTTGACTGCAGTGCTGAAGGTTGCGGGGTTCGAGCCCAGCTGAGACCATGTACTTAAAAGCTCCCTCTGTTCACCCAGCATAAAGTTAAATGCAGGGAAATAAGAGGACTGGTCCCCGTCTTTCTATGACATGGTGGGATTTACATGTAACTCCCACTGCCCCTAGGACCACAAGGCTTGGGGACACTGTTACCTTAAGCTTGGCAGGTTAGGACGGCGACATGTGTTATGGCCGTCGACTCGACACCGAGTTGAGGTACCATGGAATAGGAATTATTTTGTTAATTGTTGATCGAAAACAGCTTTGTCACCACGTATCTATCAGCCAATATTTATGACCTATAACATAAAACAGTTCTTTTGACATGCAATCAGTTTAAACCACTGTGGACATATGTATTTCACTACAATTAATTTTAGCCGCGTCTAGTGAAAATAACATATATACATCCAGTGGACACTGAAAATCTAAAATGTCCGTTGACGCTTATGGTGAAAAATGTTCGGTAAAGTTTTTTATTTTTACTTTGATTTCAAAACATTGTTTGCGTGAATATTAAAATATCTGCAGACCTTGAACTTTACACATTAAAAAAAAAAAAAAAAAAAAAAAAAATCATTGATTTAGGCGGCGACGTCACAGTGGCGAATAAATATGTCCACTGACAGTAGTATATACAGACTTTGTGCTGCGTTGATATATCTTGGCGCTGCCTCTATGTGACTCAGTTGCCTGGTAGCGTTAAAAACTGATTAGTATCCTACATAACGCGCTACGCGCTCAGAATTTTATCTAATTTACAACTAACCTCAAAACTATGTTATTACTCAAAAATCTCTGGTAGAGCTGATCTATTTTTTTAAATATCCATTGATCGCTCGGATCTGTCTGATCTGAGCATTCACTGTCATAGTTCCAGGCAAGAGGGAGATCCACATAATATGTTTGCTTATTTCTCGACGAAACAGTATGTGGTAGGTACTCATTAGAAACGCCTAGGTGCTTCTAATGAGTACCCATAACATATGTTTTCGCCGAGAAATAAGTAAAACTGGTAGCGATACTTTTCAGTTGAAGAAAAAAAGCCTAATCTGGAACTATGTGACATATCCGCGTATGCTTGAAGGAATCTTTTCCCGTGACCCGGACCATTTCAGCATTCCAGCTGGAATATTGGTTATGGATATGTCACGCTTTAATGCTTCCGAAAAATTGAATCAGGTGTAATAATTAGGTTATGGTATCAGGTAGCATTTTAGAAATACGTGTGAATGCTCAGTTTACCAAAAAGCAATTTTATATTCCATTCAGGCAAAATTTTCCTGTCTTAATTCGTTGTTAAAATAATATATGGCTGATATTTTCTTACGGTTTTCAAATGGACCGCCCTGTCAGGAAATGTACCTTCGACATATGCACCCAACGAAGGCTCAAATCAGCCTTCACATCCGCGCAGTCTGATCAGAGTCTTCGTGGTCCGCATTAAGAAACTTCGCATTCTTGGCTATCCAAAATGCGCCCGGTTAAGATTCTGATCTGACTTTGCGAATGCGCAGGTTGATCTGAATCTGCGCTGAAACCGAAGGTTCGTTGTGCGACGTTGTGCCAAATAATTTCAATAACGAATATCTTTTCCACAATAGAATTTATTACTACTAGCTGTGACTGTTTATTTTGATACCAGCGCGAGAAAATGAACCGTATGTCGTATGCGAACAGTGAACACAGATCAGACTGCGCATGCGCAGTCTGATCTGGGTCCTCTGTTCATCGATAAAGTCTGTAGGGTACATTGATGTTATAAGGGGCAATGAATGACCCGTCCAGACCGTGCGAATCCGCAGGCTGATTAGGACTTTCGTTGCCCACTTATGCGATAGGAGGCCCTTTCCTACATTGAGAAACAAAATTTGATTCAAAATCGCAGTTCTTTGAACACCGGTTTAAAAAGTCAAAGGTCCCCCGTTGAAATAGGCCAATGTATAAGAATCGTAACTGGTCAACGCAAAATGGCCTCGGCGGAGAACGAAGGCTCATATCGTATCGCATGCGCACAGTCTAATCATTCCCTTGCCTTTTCGCCCGTTTATTCTGCAGTATCAAAGTTTCCTGCAATAGGAAAGCCCATGATTAGACTGCATGGATATATGGGCCGATCTATGCTTCCGCTGTTCACATAGGAGTTATCCCACTCTTGCGTGGCTCTCGGACATGTTTTTTTTTTTTTTTTTTTTCAGCTGATACCTTGCACAAAATCAGAGTGTACATGTATATTTTAAAACATGCTAAAGTACGTATTTTAGGACCCACAACTCCTTAACGTACTTGTCCCAGGGTGGATCTAAGATGATTTCTGAGGGGGATTCGATTTGATTAAATTTGCGTGTTTACTCTACGTATTCGGAAAGGCCAGCTGAGTGAACAGTTTAGACCCAGATCAGACGCCGCAGAACGCGGCGTCTGATCAGGGTCTACACTGGTTGCCACTCATCCAGCATTTTTACACACATTCACAGGTTACAAAATGGACTTGTTGAAGAGAAGTTTAAAATAAAGAGTAAGGGTGTACTCTAACTGATATATGAATAGGCATAAAAACAATATATATATATATATATTACAAAAATCCTATCTTTTGGAATGTCCTTCTCTCTGATTTGGCTGATCAGTTAGTCTGATTGGTAAGGGAGATTATGTGTGTAGAAAAATAGTCAAGGAGGAGTAGTTTACCTTTGTAAGATTAGAAATGTAAAACTCATAGCGTGGTGCCAGGCTAACGGTATCTCAAATTTATCCAAAATTGCCCATGAAAATGAACTTTTGGAGTAAAGAGGTGGGTGGGGTTCAATTGAACCCCCGAACCCAGCCCCCCGCCCCCGCCCTCTGAATCCACTCCTGTGTCCTAAACTTTTACTAGCTGTTGATGTGTCTAAAATAACTCGATGTACGGCAAACAGTGTAGACAGCTGAGGGTCAGGCCAGCATGTCCCTCCGCGAAGTCTGATCAGGCTTTCGTTAAGGTGGTAGCGCCACTTGAAAGAGCCATTTGATACTTTCGACTACAGATAAATGTATGTCAATGAATAGCACTTTAATGGTTTGTGTGTCTTCATTGGCTGTGCGCGCTTGTCATATATCCACCTTTCTTACGATCAAAAATGCTTGAAGTTTTGCCAGTCGGCCTTTAAAATGTTTTGTATTTGCATTATTCACAGCGGGTGTTGCTTTTGAATCCGCATTTTTTTATTGGGTCTGGAATTCATTGATGAGTGAAAACTTCAGCGCGTGCGTGTGTTCTTGGAAGTCTGAAGTTAGTAAAGTAGACCCATACCAAATTTAAACATATAAATCTGTTAAAAAACAAATTTATTGCAATGGACTCGCGCACGTTTCTGTTTTTAGTTTCATCGGTAACAGTATACATAAAAGTTCAAATAAAAGTAAAACTGATGAAGATCGAAGCTAAGAACACTCGGATGAGAGGGTGGATTTTGTTGTTTTGTTTTGGTATCATTTCACCACGAAAACATGCCTGTATGATTTTGACCTCCTTAAATCCCACTTTTATATAGTAAAACTGGTGTTTACAGGGGTATACATTATTTTTCTTATTTCTGCTCAAAAACATAGATTGTGGGTTTTCGTTAGAACCGCCTCGTCGAGGCGGTTCTAACGAGTACCCACAATGTATGTTTTAAGTAGAAATATGAAAAATGTCAGAGTTTTTTTTTTATCTGAAAATTTTCAATCTTTGGAGGTTAAATTTTCTATATAGTTGAATAGGCATGTTTTCGTAATGTGTTTCAGAAATTCCATAACGGAAATTCCATCCCAGTACCAAAGTAAAAATATCATACATCAGGAAAACTTACCTGTATAATTTTGACCGCCTTAAACCCCACTTTGATATGGTAAAACTGGGGTTTCCAGGGGTATTATATTATTTTTCCTATTTCTGCTCAAAAACATAGATTGTGGGTACTCGTTAGAACCGCCTCGCCGAGGCGATTCTAACGAGTACCCACAATCTATGTTTTGAGATGAAATTTGAAAATTATCAGAATGTTTTATCTGAAAATTTTCCTATTTTTTGGTTGTAAAATTTCCAACATATTTGAATAGGTTTTGAATTATGTTCATAATGCAAAGTAGAAATATCATACTCGTCTCGAACCAGTCGATTTGACTTTCTCTTTGCTCAGATCAGTCTGTCCCAATGCTTAGGGTAAATACAATGATTATTTATTTATTTATTCATTCATTTATTTATCTATTTCAGAGATAGAATCCGATTCATCCAGTATACGTCAGAACATCACCACTCCACTAGAGAATCATAGACTCTCGATTTCCAACGACATAGACACCGATTTGAAGCGACCAAGTGTCATACCTAGAGATGCTCCTAACAATAAAAGACCCGGATCAGAAACTTATGTATTAAAGCCTGTTCGTTCCAGTAATAGTATAACTAACGATCTAGAGATTCATAACAATAAACGATCGTCAGTAACTTTTTCAAACTTTGATGAAACTATAATACCGCCAGCTACTAACATGTCAGTGAAACAGAAGGGATCTTCAAAAAGTTCCAAGTCTAAAAATAGTGCTACGAGGGGAGGTGGTAATGGTGCCAAAGGTTCCAGATCCAAAACAGATATAAATAAAAGTAGTTCATTGACAAAGAACAATTTGGCAGCCGCCGATGTTGCCAAGTTGAAAAGTGAAGAAAGTTTAAGATGGGAGTTAGAACTTGACGATGATGAAAAAGAAAAAGAGAGGATTCAGCTGTATAAAATTAATCGCCGAAAGAGATATTTAGCAGCCGCTCAAGCGAAAGGACTTGGGTGGGTTGTGAACTATGGGTCAAATGGATCACCTGTGTCTGAAGATTCGGGTGTTGAAATGCCAGAGAAGGAAATTAAGCACGTCAGTGTGAATGATTATAGTGCTGTTCGATCTTTAATGCCTAGTCAGAGTAGTACACCTCTTAGTTTGCCGGGTGAATTAGCTTGTTAGCTCATTTCTATAGCATTAGTTTGATCTGTGATATATCTCATACACTTGACTCTCCTTACCTCAAACAGTGATGACTCAAACTATCGCTTTAGTCAAACTGAATAAAGGACTATATTGATTTAGTATGTTATATTTGTAATTTACATTTCAACTTCTGTCTACAAGTACTGCTGTCTCAAACAAAAATTTCTGGTCTCTTGGAGTTTGAGGTAATGAGAGTTGAATAATTTTTTTTATCGCTTTTCTAGGCCTTTGTGATGTCAGAATAATTGAGCCAAGCTAAGAGAAAGAGAGTCTCAACAGGGCACATGAGCAGATAGTGAAAGACGTGATCAGAGTGTGCTAATGCACATACATACTGATCTGGGCCATCACTGTCAGCATTTGCCCTGAATGCACTTTTTCTTGTGGTGTGGCTCAGATGTATTTGTTCAAAAGAGGGTAGTTTATTTTTCTTAAATGCCATAGATGTCTTTCAAGTTTCTGAGACTGACTTCATGTTTATCTTATTTATTTGAACCAACTCAGGTTGTGCATTTGATGCAATTGTGTCTTATTTATAGAGGATATATATTTGTTTCAGTGAAATGTACGTATTTAAGGATTTGTTTCAGTGAAATTTTGTTTCAGAGAAATGTATGTATTTCAAGATCTGTTTCACTGAAATATATCTCAATATCTGTTTCAGTGAAATTTATTTCGAGATTTGCTTCACTGAAATGTATTTCAAGATTTGTTTCACTGAAATGTATTTCAAGATCGGTTTCACTGAAATGTATTTCAAAATTTGTTTTCACTGAAATGTGTTTCAAGTTTTGTTTCATTGTAATGTATTTCAAGATCTATTTCACTGGAATGTATTTTAAGATTTAATGCACAGAAATGTATTTCAAGACCTTTTTCACTGAAATGTTTGTCAAGATTTGTTTCACTGAAATATATTTCAAGAGATTAGCTTCAGTAAAAATGCATTTCAAAGTTTGTTCCAGTTAAATGTTTTTCGAGGGGTTTTTCAGTGAAACAGATTTTAAGATTCGTTTCATTTGTGTTTCAAGATTTTATAACAGTAATATATTACATTTCAGTAGATTAGCTTCAGTAAAATGCATTTCAAAGTTTTTTAAGGGTTTTTTTTTTCAGTGAAATAGATTTTAAGATTCATTCCAGTGAAATGTATTTCAAGATTTGTAACAGTAATATATAAAGATCTCTTTCAGTGAAATATAATTCAAGATCTATTTCAGTGAGATGCATTTCAAGATATATTTCACTGAAATGTATTTCAAGATTTGTTTCAGTGAAATGATTTCAAGATCTGTTTCAGTGAAGTGTATGTATTTAAAGATTTGTTTCAGCAAAATTTATTTCAAAATTTGCTTCAGTGAAATATATTTCAGTGAAATGTATTTCAAGATCTGTTTTGCTGAAATGTTTTTCAAGATTTGTTCCACAGAAATGTATTTCAAGATCTGTTTCACTGAAATGTATCCCAAGATTTGTTTCACTGAAATGTATTTCAAGATTTGTTTCGATGAAGTATACGTATTTCAAGATTTTATTCAGTGAAATGTATTTCAAAATTTATTTTCAGTGAAATATTTTTCAAAAACTGACTGATAACACTCATTTTGGCATTCACAAAATAAATTTAATATGAAACAACATAGTTTCTCATATTTTTCAGAGACGTGCTAGGGAGGAGTATTTGAAGATAATTCTTGGGTAATTTTTTCTTATTTCTACATAAACACACATATGTTGTGGGTACACATTAGACGCAACTCATTAGTACCCACATATATATTTTTTATGATGAAATTGGAAAAAAAAATCAGAATTATCATCAAATACTCCTCCTTATCAAGTCCTCTGCACAGTTTATTTATTTTTATGCTTTGTTGATGCTTTAGTTCACCTTTTTTATGAAACTCTTGCACATCTGTCATAGCTCTAGGTAAGAGGGGGTATCCACATAATTTTCCTTCTTATTGCTCCATGACAACATATGCTGTAGGTACATTAGAAGTGCCTCTGTAGGGTGCTTCTGATGAGTGCCCACAACATGTATTTCATGGAATACATTACGAAAACACGCCTATTCAAATATATTGAGAATTTTAGCACCAAAAAATGAAAACTTATAGATGAAAAATTCTGATATTTTTCATATTTTTGCTCAAAACATAGATTGTGGGTACTTGTTAGAACCGCCTCGGTGATGGGGTTCTAACGCATACCCAATCTATGGTTTTGAGCAGAAATAAGAAAATTAATGTATAACCCTGTCAAAACTATATAGGCGTGTTTTCGTGATGATAAGAAAAAGATCTTATTCAGTAATTATCAGTTGAAAAGGCATCTTATCTAGAGGTTTGACCAAAGCACAAACATTATAGCCGTAAACTGTGCAAACAATTATGTTGCTGTTGCTGTTCATTAGGTTCTAGAGAATGAATGTTAACCTGTTTTACCCAGGCCTCTCTCTGGAGTTTTGTATGTAGTAGCTTTCTGCCTTAAAACTTATCCCAGGTATATCATTTGATCAAATATTCTTAAAAACTGGAGTCATGACCCAAGCAATGGCTGATAGCCACTTTTTTTAAATTAAATGTCATCACGAAAACATGCCTATATAATTTTGACTCCCTTAAACCCCACTTTTATACAGTAAAACTGGGGTTGACAGGGGTATACATTATTTTTCTTATTTCTGCTTAAAACATAGAATGTGGGTATTCGTTAGAACCGCCTCGTCGAGGCGGTTCTAACGAGTACCCACAATCTATGTTTTGAACAGAAATATGAAATACATCAGAATTTTTTATCTGTAAATTTTCAGTTTTTGGAGGCGAATTTTTCAATATATTTGAATACTAGGTGTGTTTTCGTAATGTTATTGCTTTTGTTGAAATAAGCATCAATGATCATGGTTTGTCTTTGGTTATTGTCCTCTGCCAAAAATGAACCACAACATTTTTTTTTTATTTGAAGGCTACTAACAGAGCTAATTTTGAAAACCACTGGAGCTTCACTTTTGTTTCAAACTGATTTTCCCAGACTTGTTGGTTTGATCATTGTATTGTCCATAAAATTGGTCAGAATAAGTGTTCTGATACTCTAAGTTTCACGAAAAAAAATTGGGGTCTCTCTGAGTTTCTGAAGCATCTGCACACTCATTGTGAAAGAAATATAAATGCTTATCATAAAAATACATAAAACTACAAATATACCATAACACTTTTAAAATAATTAGATTCTAATCCTGTTTAATTGATAGCATTTTTACCTCCCTTCATCTACCTTGGCTACATAATCTAGTTAGAAAACTAGGTACTTAGACAATATTTTCTCCTATAATACTTTATTGCAAAGTCCTTAAAAGCATTTTATAGCAAACTAGGGGCAGCTTAGTTCCATTTGGAAATAGTATTTTTAGACAACAAAAAGTAAGGTTACATCAAAATATCAAAATTAGCTCCGTTAGCAACCTTAAAAAACAGCTTCATGAGAAGCTATGAGTTTTTGTTTGTTTCAACCTCATGGAAATACAGTGATACACTTTAGTAGACTCTTATGCATAGTTTAGTCACACTTTTTATACTTTATTTCTGTTTAGTTGTATTACCTATTAAGGATTAGCAGCCCTGAAAGGGACTGCTGCTGAAAAGACGCAGATCAGAATGCTGCAGAATGTTTTGCTGAAAAAAAAAAAACAACAACAAAAAAAAAAAAAAAAAAAAAAAAAACAAACGCTGAAAACCACGAAATCGTAGGGTTCCATTTGTCTTGATAATCTCATTTGCATGTATTTATGGCTTCTTATAAGGCTTACTGTCCTTACGACATCACTCAGAAAGAAGTTTTTTGCTTGGCGTTTAATTTTAAATAAAAATATTTTGTTCTGATTGACCATATCTTATCCGAAACCATTTGTCTTTTCTGTTTCTGTGTTTTGTTCTCAAGTGTGTACCCTAAAATAAAACTTAGGCCAAAAGTTGGTCTGACCTATGCAATTTCTAGTGATTTTTTTTTTTTTTTTTTGAAATTTTTGTGTAAGAAATTATTTTTTACTTTTCTTTGCTGAATTTGAATAACTGATGTTTAACAACAATATTGTGAAAATTTCAGAAAAATTGAACAAGTGGAACTTGTTAAATATATATAAAAATATATATTTGCTCAGATAAAATAAATACTGATCAGAGGAAACCCGAATAGTTCTAGGCACTCAGTTATTAACTCATTTATGCCGAATGGACTCTTCTGCCTTCACTCTTCGGACAGGTCCATTTTCAATTTGAGGGGTGTCTGGTTAGTTTTTGTTATGACCATGTTTTATAGAAAATTTTGTATTTAATGCAAACAGTGAAGACCCTAATCAGACGCCGCGTTCTGCGGTGTCTGATTTGGGTCTACGTTGTTTACCAATGTCCCTTTTATGGGACGCTAGGCTTAAACGGGTTAACCCTTTTCTGCAGACCCAATCAGATGCTTTTGCGAACAGTGTAGATCCAGATGAGACGGCTCGTATCGAGCCGTCTCATCTGGATCTATACTGTTTGCCATTTTGATTGCGACTTGACTTACGTCTGTGTATGCAACAAGGAGAGTCTGTATCAAAGTCTACTGTTTGTCACTCTGATTTTTAATTTTGACTGGCATTCCTATTTGCTACAGTGAAAATAACCTAATTGGTGGTTTAAACAATTATATTTATTTCTTCTTTTTTTTTTGAAAATACAAATATACATTCATAATCGTTGACTGGTTCCAGACAGAGGATCTGGACGGTTTTAAAGCTTATGTAGTCCGTCTCCTCTAATTAAAAGATGGAAAAGTCTATTTTAGAAACTCTGGAATGAAAGAGATGAGTGATACGCTGCTTTTGACATTCACAAGATAAAATTGAATTTGATGTTTCAGTGAAACATGTTTTCTCATTCTGTATAAATTAAGGTGAATGGATACTCTTGGTAGATTTTTCCCCATTTTTGACAAGGGAGACAATTTTTGTGACTTTATAATTACTTTCCTGCACACTAAGTCCCTTCTGAAAAGGGGTCTATCCTAAAAGAAAAGAATTTGCTCCTTTAGGGCCAGTAAATGTTTTCCTTTTAGAGTAAACAACTTTTTAGAAGGGAGGCGAAAATAATTTTGTCAATAGTTGCCTCCCCTGAAAATGTATTAATTCCCCTTAATTGTGTATTGTTCATTAGTAGAATGTGTGTCTGTTTATTGTTCATTATTAGAATGTGTGTCTGTTTATTGTTCTTCAGTAGAATGCGTGTTCCTTTATTGTTCGTCAGTAGAATGTGTGTTCGTCTTAATGCAAATGTTCTGTTCAAAACTGAGTTGTGTTCTGTGTATTGAAAGTTGCTGTATTTGACATTAGCAAACAAACAATTCAGACCAAGATCAGAGACTGCATCATGCAGCCTTTGATGCGGGTCTACACTCTTTGTTTCTCTTACAGCCGTTTATAGACCCATCAACAGGTAGTTAACGCTTAGCGTGCTGGGTAAAATTTTCTGCAGATGACTTACTCGAAATATCTTTCTTGTTTTTTCCCAGACATCTGAATTTGACATTTCATGCAAATTGTTTGGAGACAGTTTGCATGAAATGTCAAATCCAGTTTTCTCGAAAAATAAGAAAAAAAAATGATCAATTTGTGGTCTGCTGAATTACCGCAGAAAGTGGTAAAAGGTAAAATAGGCATTGTCAAAATTTATAAGTATGGTAAGTTAAGGTAACTTATTATCTTGTGACAAAATGGTGTGGGGAAGAAAAAAATAAAGATAAGAGATAAAGACAAGGTGTAAGCGAAAACGAATCTCACAATACTGCTACATGCTGACAAGCAAAGGTCAAGATCAGTCTGTATACCATATTTACCATGCATATATCTCCACCTAAGACACATTTTATTCAGCCAAAAAAATGCTGATTGTCGGGTCGATTGTTTACAATCGAGCCATAGTATTGAAACGCCAAAATTTCCACGTGATTATCATGGACCAATGTAATCAAGCAGTGCGTTAGATGAAACCCAGTTAACGGTTATTTCATTACGAGAACAAGCCTATTCAAATATACTGAAAATTTTACCACAAAAAAATGAAAGTTTTCAGATGAAAAATTCTAAAATTTTTCATATTTCTGCTCAAAACATAGATTGTGGGTACTCGTTAGAACCGCCTCGACGAGGCGGTTCTAACAAGTACCCACAATCTATGTTTTCAGCAGAAATAAGAAAAATAATGTATACCCCTGTAAACCCCAGTTTTACTATATAAAAGTGGGGTTTAAGGGGGTCATAATTATATGGGCATGTTTTCGTGATGATAGGCGCGCTATTCTTGTCGCTGATACGTCAGGATGCAGTGTAAAGAGGGTTATCTGTAAAATCTGGACTGGGACATTGGCAAACATTGCAGATCCAGATCAGACGCCTCAGAACGCGACATCTAATCAGAGTCTGTACTGTTTGCTTAAATAACAGGAAGTTTAAGGTTGAAGGAAACAGTCTTAAGTCCCCGTTCAGGACCATTATCCGACCTACACTCAGAGACAATCGACCCACCAGTGCTATCAGTGCTTTGATTAATCTTATTTCCCCGTGAAAACATATGTTTCGGGCACTCATTAGATGTGCTGAGGCCACAACAGCGGTCTCCTTGGAGAAAAAAGGAAAATATTATGAATATCATCTTTTATGTGGCTCTGTGCTAAGTTTTTGGAAATCATAACTCCTTGCCATACTTGTCCTAAAAATCCACACCCATTTTACTGCCTGTTGACGTGTTTAAAAACTGCTGGATAAGTGACAAACAGTGAAGATCCTGGTCAGATGTGCATTCTGTTTTATCTGATCTCGCCGCGAGGTTATAAAACTTTTTTTCATGCTCAACTCAGCTGAGCATGAAACTTTCTCTGCTAATAAATATGAAAATGCCAACAATAGTTGGCATTTTCATATTTATTAGCAGAGAAATTTTCATGCTCAGCTACGTTTAGCAAGAAAGAATTTGCAGTTGTTAGTAATGTGTGGTTTATTAGCAGGACAATTTTCATGCTCAGCTGAGTTGAACATGAACAAAGCTTTTTATTCTCGTGGCCTGGGTTTATACGGTTTGCAAGGCCCGTCTGTCCGTCTGTCTGTCTGTATACTTAGGGTAAATATGGTACATACAAGTATTGTACACTATTCATTGTGAAACTTCCAGCGCAGGTCAAGGGAAATGAATACACTTTCAGGGATTGCTTGTGTTCCCTTCTGAAAAGGGTACACTCTTTAAAGAAAAGATTTTGCTCCCAAAGGGAGTATATCCTTCTGAAAAATGCCCACTTAATAAGGAAAACATTTACTTACAGAAGGAGCGAATTTTTTCCTTATAGAGGAGACATTATTTCAGAAAAGGCTTGGCATGCAGTAAAGCAAACAGGATGTCACAAAAGTTGTCTCTCTTGGTAGAAAAGAAAACAACAACAAAAAAGAAAACAAGTGCTTTGAGGCCCCATAAGTAAATATGCCAGCGCTCGACAAAACCTACAATAAGACTTGTGCGACCAGCAAAGACTCAGATCAGCCTGCGCATCCGCGCAGTCTGATCAGAGTCCTCGCTGATGGTATGTACCTTTTACAGCCTCCAGGCTATCCAAAAGAGGGATGAACGAGAACTTGCTATATTGCTATACTGGGTGGATATACAGGCTGATCTGAGTCTTTGCTGGTTACACAGGTCTTATAGTAGGTTTTGTCGTGCGCTGGCTCATATCAAATGTACATGTACCTATAAAGGAGAAAACTCTGAAAAGAAAGTTTTTGCCACCTTTCATAAATAGGGCTTTTTCTAAAGGAAAGAATGTATTCCCATGAGGGAGCATTTTTTAGCATTTTTAGAAGGGATTGCTGTACTGGGCATAGCATTTTTTTCTGTTAGAGTTGTTTGCCTTTGAGAATAGAGAACACTTTCAAAGGAGGCATCTCTTTGGAGTATGCATTCTCTCTCTGTGTGTGTGTGTGTGTGTGTGTGTGTGTGTGTGTGTGTGTGTGTGTGTGTGTGTGTGTGTGAACATCTGTCCATTCCCAGAATGCTTTGTTAAGCAGGCTGGTATGATCTTTCACTGTTCAAATATGTATTACTTAATGACACTGGGTACATTTGATAGATTTTCTGCCATTTTCTTCGCAAGGGAAACAATGTGTACAGCTTCCTGATTCTTTTCCTAAACACCAAGCCCCTTCTGAAAAAGGTCTATTCCAAAAGGATGAATTTGCTGTCAAGAAAAGTAGATTCTTTCCTTTTAGAGTAGACCCTTTTCAGAAAGGAGGCAAAAGCAGTTTTGATGGGTCTTTCTTGAAAATCAATATATTCCCCTTAAAGGCTCCATATTCCTCTAAAATAGACATTTTTAATCCAAGAAAGGTTTAATAAATTGATATAGAGTATTAATGCGATCATAAAATGTGACATGTGACAGCCTGTAAAATTTCAGTTAGTCTCTTGTTGTTTGAACTGGATCAAAAAATGAAATGTTTTTTATCGTATCTCTGAATTAATGATGGCAACATTAATTCAGAGATATGATAAACTATCATTTCATTTTAAGAACGAGAGACTTACTGATTTTTTACAGGCTGTCAGGTGTCACATTTTATGATTGTATTAATACCATATATCAATATATTAAAACATATCTTGGATAATAAAATGTCTGTTTTTGAGGAAAATGGATCCTTTAACCGTTTCAGCAAGCAGACCAAAACAGATACCTTTGCAAACACTTCAGATCCAGACGAGACGGTCCCTTACAAGCCTTCCCATCAGTATCCACACTGTTTGTCATTCTCTTGTCGATGTTCTGCTGTCTACAGTGAAACCTGTGTAAGAGAGCCTTTAAATAGTGATTGATGTGGAAAAGGTGTCTGCCTTATAAAGGTACATGACATGTACCTTTATAAGACAGCCACCTTTCCACATCAACCACTAAAGTCAGTCTCAGAGGTGGCTTTCTTACACAGGTTCCACTGTACCATATTTGCAAAAACAATGATGTGTCCAAATATACCGGAAGATTCCACTTCAGAGTGTATCTATTCTCCTTAAGCCCAAATGCCTATATGGGCTGAGCCATGCGATAACGTGTCTTTAGGCATATGCGGACAGCGAAGGCCCAGATCACCCTGCACATGATTAGCCCGATGTGCACTCACTGGGTAACTAAGGACACAAACTCTCTTCATGCGGAAAGCGAAGACTCTGATCAGATCGGGCGGACGCCCAGGCTGATCGGAGTCCTTACTGGGCGCACATGCGATTTTGTTGGTTTTGTCATGCGCTGGCTCACATGATAGTAGAATCTCATCTGGCGAATATCTTGGGTAAATATGGAAAGCCGTCCACACAAAAACTGAATGGAAGCACTATTCTGCCGTTTAATCTGTGAATATTCTCTATTTTTCATAGTTCTATTATTTATAATTGCTAGGAAATAAAACTTCCTGATCACATTTGTTCATTTGTTCTATATACAGAGAATTGATTTCCCAAGTACTGTTATACAGTAATACTTCAATTACTCGAACACCGATAACTCGTTTAGCTGGTTGATTCGAACTCGGTTTTTTAGTCCCTAGCAAATTCTCAAGAAAGCGAATGTTTAAAGATATTCTAGGGAAATTTTCTTATTATTCCCCCCACCCCACGCAAACTTTATTTGTGGTGTGGTATACTGGTTTCACGTTGTCCGTCCCTCCGTGTGTCCGTCCGCGACACTTTGTTTTTTTCCTAATATCTTGAAAATGCAGCGATGAATATTCATCGATTTCTGCAGACACATTGATATCAACAAGATGTACCTACATAAGAGACAGTAAGGGCTAGGGGCCAATTCCCTCGGAGTTATTGGCCTTTGTAAAATTTCTTAATGCAGTCATATGTTTGTGTGCACACTATCTCTTTAACCAATGGCTGGAATTTGACCAAACTAGCACAGATACATCATCAGGATGGGGGAAAGAAGTGATTAGATTTTGGTGAACGTGACCTTATTTTCAAGGTGACCACATTATAAATACTCAAAAAGTGAGCCTTGTGTGCACTCTATCTCATGAATCATCAGATGGAATTTGACCAAACTAGCACAGATACATCATCGGGATTGGGGAAAGAAGTGATTAGATTTTGGTGGCCTTTATCTTGTTTCCAAGGTCACACCGGCACTTTGAAACTCAAATTTTGATAGAAAAATGCTTGTGTGCACACTGTGTCTTGAACCAATGCTTGGATGTTTAGCAAACAAGCACAGATACATCGTTAGGACATGGTAAAGAAGTGATTAGATTTTTGTGACCTTGACCTAATTTTCAAGGTCATTACATTATAACCTTGACCTAATTTTCAAGGTCACTACATTATAAAGACTCTACAAATGGCCATTGTGTGTACCCTATCTCACGAATCAATAGATGGAATTTGTTCAAACTAGCATAGATACTTCTTTTGGATCGGGGAAAGAAGTGATTAGATTTTGGTGACCTGGACCTCATTTTCAAGGTCATACTTACACTTTGAAACTAAAAGTTTGATAGAAAAAAGCTTACGTGCACACTATCTCTTGAACCAGTGGCTGGAATTTAACCAAACTAGCACAGATACATCAGTTGGATGACACTTTGAAACTACAATTTTTATAGAAAAAAGCTTATGTGCACACTATCTCTTGAACCAACGGTTGGAATTTGTCCAAACTAGCACATATACATCAGTTGGAGGAGGGGAAAGAAGTGATTAGGTTTTGCTCACTTTTACTTCATTTTCAAAGTCACTATACCGTCCCTAAAGTGACATGGCCATAGTTGTTGACTGGGACATCATACCACAAAAAATTGGTTCTCATTATGCTACTTGGATGAACTACAAATCTTACATATCAACGCCATCTATTTTGAAGAATAAGTTGTCTTAATTTTGTTTTCCTTACTGGCCATTACTGTGTGGGGCTCGGGGGTAACTTTGGGGTCATTTTGGTATAGATGTGTGGCCCACCATTTCGAAACCCACCCCATTTATATAACTGGGCTCTGACAATTGGGACCTGTTCATATACTTACCATTCGAAATTGCCACCTATACATATACAAGTATGGGACACAGAATAGCTTATAGGGAAGAATAATCTTGAGGTTCGTGGGTATCTAATAAGCATTGCTTATTGAAACTTTTTCATTTGTTATGGAAATATATTTAGAGGCGATTCTAATGAGTACACTCAACATACCATTATATCATATAAGATCGTAAAGATTTATTTAAATTACCCCCATTTGCCTCCTGAGCTGATGCTCAAAGGACTCAAACTATCCATTTCTAGAACACATTTCCATGGTCCCAAAGATGTTCGAGCCATTGAGGTTTGACTGTGTATCGTTTTCAATGTTTGGGCACCTTGATTCTTACCATACTTGTCTTAAAATTTGATCAAGTCCATTTTACTAACTGTAGATATGTCTAAAACTGTTGGATAAGTAGCAGTCTGCGAATATCTAGATCAGACGCCGCATTCTAGTGTCTGATCTTAGTATACTGTTTGCGCAGATCCGTCTATCCCAATATGTGAGTTAATATGGTAAATATGCGTACTGTCCTCTCGACGTCACTCGGAAAGATGTTTTTTGCCTGACATTTTATTCTAAATGAAACTATATTTTGTTCTGATTGACCATATCCTATCAGAAACCATTTGAGCCAGCGCACGACAAAACCTACTATAAGACCTGTGTGACCAGTAAAGACTCACTTAAAAAAGGTAATAGAAAAGTCCAGGGAGTGTCACAATCACAAACCGCAGCCCTTCCCAGATCCCAAGAGGAAGAGGAAACCGACAAATCTAAACGAGCATAAACCGAACAAACGTACGAAAAGCAATAAGATTAGCTCTCTCTTCCCCAAGCGAGGTAATCGCAATACTAAAAGGACTGAAAAACACAAGAACAAAATGAAGCCTTTACAGCCATCCAGTATGGCAAGGGTTCTCGTTTTTAGCTAACAAACGACATCTCCTCCAAAACCGTAAGTCCGATTGAGCTGAAACTTGATGGGAGGCATCACAGAGGTTCAAAATTGCTAAAATCGTTCCGTTCCAATATCCAAGATGGCCGCATGGCCATCTTGAAATTCTTCAAACGACATCTCCTCCCAAACCATAAGTCCGATTGAGCTGAAACTTGATGGGAGGCATCACAGTGACATAGATTAAGAATTGCTAAAATCGTTCCGTTCCGTATTCAAACGTCATCTCCCCCAAAACAGTAAGTCGGATTGAGCCAACACTTGATGGGCAGCATTACAGTGACACAGAAATTCAGAATTGCTAAAATCGTTCCGTTCCAATATCTAAGGTGGCGGCCATTGAAATTCTTCAAACGACTAATGTTGAGGGTCATCAAGGCCCCTTGTCCCATTCATGCTTTTAGTTGGAGAATTAGCCCCTTGTTCCCCACTAGATACAGCAATGCACATGGACAAGGCGAATATCCTGATGACTTGATTGCATCATTTTAATAAATTTTTGTTCCCCAAATGCCTTTGAGGCTGTATATGAAATTGGGTTTGGGTTGACCCAGCGGTTTCTGAGATGTCCAAAATATGCTAAAGACTTTAGGATACAAATCAAAAGGGATTGGATCACGAATGACGAACATCTACCCTATTTAATATATTGATGAAAACTTTTCTAAATACCGTCCAAACAGCTGGGTGGTTGGCTCAATAAAAAGGTATTCTGGACCGAAGAATAACACGTACTCCGACAGAGAATATAGTTTACAAAGGTTTCCATTGGTTATTCATTGTTTTAAACCCACGCCCAGTTGAGATGTTTAGAAATATTACTGCGCATATGCCAGTCAACGCAATAAGAAAAACCTTCATAAAGTCCTCGTGCAAATGCTGCCACTAATCACTGCAGTCCGGTCCGTTAGATGCATAGTCCAGCAGATATACAAAAAACAATTTACGAAAACACGCCTATTCAAATATACTGAAAATTTAACAACCCAAAACCGAAAATTTTCAGATCGAAAATTCTGATAATTTTCATATTTCAGCTCAAAACATAGATTGCGGGTTCTCGTTAGAACCGCCTCGGCGAGGCGGTTCTTACAAGTACCCACAATCTATTTTTTCAGCAGAAATAAGAAAAATAATGTATACCCCTATAAACCCCAGTTTTGCTATATAAAAGTGGGGTTTAATGGCGTTAACATTATATAGGCATGTTTTCGTGATGTGAGTGTGTCAGTGAATGCCTAGATCAGCCACACAGTTTGCATTTGGTATGCGTGAAAAGTAAAACTGCGCAAATAGCAAAATCCAAATAAGTCTGCATCTCTGCTATCGGACGAAATCCATCACCAGATTTGGCATGGCAATTAGTGAAGATCCAGCCGTATTCTATGAGGAAATACGAATGTTACTGTTCAAGTGGCTTGTCCTCACGGTCAGAGTGGTGCGGGTAAGCGAACAGGGAATGTTTAGAGAAGTCTTGGCAGTTTACATAGGGCATGTGCAAATGGCAAAGCTCCAGACAAGCCGTGACATCCGTGCATTCAGCCAGGGTGTTTACTGTAGGCTATTATTTCATCTTTATGTGGATAGTGAGGACCCAGGCACGTTTGCACAGCTGTCACTAGAATAGGCGTGAGCAGTAGGGCTGAATAGTTTTTCCTTAACAAAAAAAAAAAAAAAAAACGGCAAACGTTTTTTTTTGTTATTTCATCATTAGAATGAGAGTACCGCTCAACCAGCCGGGTGGTTGTTTCAATATAAAGGTATTCTGGACCGAAGAACAACCTGACAGAGAATATAGTTTACAAGGGTTTCGATTGATTATTCATTGTTTAAAACCCCCGCCCAGTTGAAATGTTTAGAAATATTACTGCGCATATACCTGTCAGCGCAATATGAGCTTCATGAAATTCTCGTGCAAATGCTGCCACAATTCACTGCAGTCCGGTTCGTTAGATACATACTCCAGCGGATAATCTAAACAATGCAACCTTTAAGACGCAGCTCGATTGCATATGTTGCAAATCATACTACTGTGAAACTGATAAATTTATTTTAAGTACAAAAGAGCTTTTTGTTATATTCGTTGCGCAGAATATCGCCATAGCCATTGCCAGTTTCCAGAAATTATTTAAATAATATTAATGTGACAAGAAAAGGATTAATTACCACCACGAACTCTGAATCTTAGTTTTATAACATGCTGTCTGCTTTCACCCAAGAAAAACTTGGTGTGAAGAAAAAAAAAAAAAAAAAAAAAAAAAAAAACACAAAAAAAACGAAAAGTATAAACAGACTAAGCCCTTTTAATTTTATTGTTCAACTGTTAAAACCATCAATGTTAGCCACAATAAATGACAGGTTGTCGGTGGTTAAAACACGAAACCAGCATTCGCCTTATATCAAAGAAAGGAAAACCAACACCATCCTGAAATCCTCTGCTGTCCAAACACCATCTCAAAACTGTTTATTTTTTGTACAGCCATTATTTCCATTTGGCAGAATGCACCTGAAGAAGAGTAGATGCCTGAGAATCACAGAGAGTAACGATTCACGTTCTGGTTCGGACCTTCACTGTTCAGATACGGCATCAGGCACGGTATCGTAGGCAGAAATTCCAAATGAATGATTAAATTTACGTGCAAGAGTCATCAGTCTGCTAAATAGAACAGACTGTTCATTACTATTATTATTATTAATATTATTATTATTATCTGTCATCGTTCGCTGCAGAATCTGTCCGACAGAGAATATAGTTTACAAGGGTTTCCATTGGTTATTCATTGTTTTAAACCCACCCCTATTTGAGATGTTTAGAAATATTACTGCGCATATGCCAGCAAATGCAATAAGAGAAACCTTCATGAAATCCTCGTGCAAGTGCTGCCAATACTCACTGCAGTCAGGTCCGTTACATCCATACTCCAGCAGATAATTTAAACAATGTAGCCTTTAAGACGCAGCTCTATTGCTTATGTAGATAATCATACTACTATGAAGCTTATAAATTTCTTTTAAGTACTAAAGAGCTTTTTGTTGAATTCGTTGCACAGAGTATCGCCACGTCCTCTGCCAGTTTCCAGAAATTATTGAAATTATATTAATGGGACATGAAAACGATCAAATACCACCACGCTCTGAATCTTAGTTTTATAACATGCTGTCTGCTTTCACCCAAGAAAAGCGTGGTGTGAAAAAAATATAAAGCAACAACAACAACAACAAAAAAAAATAACCACAAGTATAAACAGACTAAGCCCTCTTAATAGTGTTCAACTGTTAAAACCATGTCATGTTTTACAGCCCACTAGCAGAATACACAAGGTGTACCATCAATGTTAGCCAACATAAATGACAATTTGTCTATTAGCTCTATTGCATATGTAGATAATCATACTACTATGAAGCTTATAAATTTCTTATAAGTACTAAAGAGCTTTTTGTTGAATTCGTTGCACAGAGTATCGCCACGTCCTCTGCCAGTTTCCAGAAATTATTGAAATTATATTAATGGGACATGAAAACGATCAAATACCACCACGCTCTGAATCTTAGTTTTATAACATGCTGTCTGCTTTCACCAAAGAAAAGCGTGGTGTGAAAAAAATATAAAGCAACAACAACAAAAAAAAAAAAAAAAAAAAATAACCACAAGTATAAACAGACTAAGCCCTCTTAATAGTGTTCAACTGTTAAAACCATGTCATGTTTTACAGCCCACTAGCAGAATACACAAGGTGTACCATCAATGTTAGCCAACATAAATGACAATTTGTCGATGGCCAATACACGAAACTAGCATTCGTGTTACATCAAAGAAAGGAAGACCAACACTAACCTGCACACCGCTGCTGTCCAATCAGGATCTTAAAACTGTTTATTGTTTGTACATCCATTATTTCAATTTGACAGAATGCATCTGAAGAAGAGCAGAGGCCTGATTATCACAGAGAGTGGCGATTCACGTTCTGGTTCGGACCTTCACTGTTCACGTACGGCATTAGGCACGTTTATGCAGAAATTCCAAATAGATGCTTAAAGTTACGTTCAAGAGAGATCTGTCCTTTTTAAACAATCACTCAGTCGTTGTGAAATAGATAGAAAACGTGACAACTAATAGATAAACGTGCAACAGGTTCAATGAGAAGTAAAATCGGCATGATTTGCTTGCTCCACGTGCTTTTACGGACCACCGTTTCAATAATTCAAACTGTCGTGGTCACTGCAAGAGAAGATGTACATTGTAACATTGTAACTATCAACATATTCTAACTGCAACGAAAGTTATTTATGCAGTCTGATCAAAGCCTTCTCAGTTCGCAAGCATGTTTTCGAAAGTACGGAAAAATGCAGACATAGACAACAAAGAGTGCATAATTTCATTTACTTATTCAGGTTTCATTTGTTCGCATATGTGAAAGGGTACGATTTCTTGGCATCCATATAGTGAGTGTTGAAAATACAGTACTTTTGACAGGTTTTCGGTCATATCATGAAGAAAGTATCGACCTGTACATACATATACACCAATCACGACTAAGTAGAAAGTCAATGCTCACCCGAAAACTTAGATTCTGTGCCCCATCCTCACCCAGTTATCTTGTAAAACCGGATTGTTCAGCGCACATGTTTATCTTGACCTTACTGCATAACGTGCAACAGGTTCAATGAGACAAAATCGGCATGATTTGCATGCTCCACGTGCTTTTACGGACCACCGTTTCAATAATTAAAACTGTCGTGGTCACTGCAAGAGAAGATGTACATTGTAACATTGTAACTATCAACATACGCTAACTGCAATGGAAGTCATTTATGCAGTCTGATCAAGGTCTTCTCAGTCTGCATGTAAACCCATTTCCTGTTTTCGAGAGTACGGACAAATGTAGATATAGACAATAAAGACTGCATAATTACGCTTACTAATTCAGGTTTCATTTGTTCGCATATGTGAAAGGGTACGATTTCTTGCGAAAATGTCCATCTTGGCATCAATATAGTCAGTGTTGTAAATACAATACTTTCAACAAGTTTTCGGTCATATCATGAAGAGTGTACCGACCTGTACATACATATACACCTATCACGACTTAGTAGAAAGTCAGTGCCCAACCGCAGACTTAGATTCGGTGCCCAATCCTCACCCAGTTACCTTGTAAAACCGGATTGTTCAACACACATGCTTATCTAGACCTTACTGTTTCAAGGACGCTCTATTCTGACAAAGCACAAATTGTCTCCACATCGTGATATACAAAAAAATGAATTTGTGGGTGAATGTCTACATCAGCTACACAGTTTGCATTTGGAATGCGTGAAAAGTAAAGCTGTACAAAGAGCAAAGATCCAAACGAATCTGCTTCTCTACTATCAGACGAAATCCAACAACAGATTTGGCGTGTGCGATTAGTGAAGATTCAGACGTATTCCGCGAGTAAATACGAAAGTTACTGTTCAAGTGTCATGTCCTCATGTTCAGAGTGATGCGGGTAAGCGAACAGTGATTGTTTAGAGAAGTCCGGGCAGTTTACGTAGGGCATGTGCAAATGGTGGAGCTCCAGACAAGCCGTGACATCCGAACATCCAGCCAGGGTTTTTCACCGTAGGATATTTCATGTACAAACAGTGAGGACCCAGGCACGTTTGCACATCTGTCACCGGAATGGGCGTATGCAGCAGGGCGGAAATATTTTTTTCCTTTCATTTTCTTTTGTTTTATTGGTGTGCTTTAATGCATTGTTCTGTTCCGGTTTGTTCTGTATGGATGAATGTTGATTTTCTTTATTCTAGTGGTGTATTCAAGTTATTTCATTTATTTTAAGTTTGCTTTTATTATTTCTCTTTAAGTAAATGTCTTTTATCGCACGATGTCGTGTAGATATAATGATCGGTATGCTCATTCTAATGACGAAATCACCGAATAAAACCCGCATACGGGCTTTTATTCGGTGATTTCATCATTAGAATGAGCATACCGCCCAACCAGCCGGGTGGATTGCTCAATATATAGGTATTCTGGACCAAAGAACAACGCGTACTCCGACAGAGAATATAGTTTACAAGGGTTTCCATTGGTTATTCATTGTTTCAAACCCACGCCCAGTTGAGATGTTCAGAAATATTACTGCGCATATGCCAGCTAATGCAATAAGAGAAACCATCATGAAATCCTCGTGCAAATGCTGCCAATACTCACTGCAGTCCGGTCCGTTAGATGCATCAGCTACACAGTTTGCATTTGGAATGCGTGAAAAGTAAAGCTGTACAAAGAGCAAAGATCCAAACGAATCTGCTTCTCTACTTTCGGACGAAATCCAACAACAGATTTGGCGTGTGCGATTAGTGAAGATTCAGACGTATTCCGCGAGTAAATACGAAAGTTACTGTTCAAGTGTCATGTCCTCATGTTCAGAGTGATGCGGGTAAGCGAACAGTGATTGTTTAGAGAAGTCCGGGCAGTTTACTTAGGGCATGTGCAAATGGTGGAGCTCCAGACAAGCCGTGACATCCGAACATCCAGCCAGGGTTTGTCACCGTAGGATATTTCATGTACAAACAGTGAGGACCCAGGCACGTTTGCACATCTGTCACCGGAATTGGCGTATGCAGCAGGGCGGAAATATTTTTTTTTCCTATCATTTTCTTTTGTTTTATTGGTGTGCTTTAATGCATTGTTCTGTTCCGGTTTGTTCTGTATGGATGAATGTTGATTTTCTTTATTCTAGTGGTGTATTCAAGTTATTTCATTTATTTTAAGTTTGCTTTTATTATTTCTCTTTAAGTAAATGTCTTTTATCGCACGATGTCGTGTAGATATAATGATCGGTATGCTCATTCTAATGACGAAATCACCGAATAAAACCCGCATACGGGCTTTTATTCGGTGATTTCATCATTAGAATGAGCATACCGCCCAACCAGCCGGGTTGAGATGTTCAGAAATATTACTGCGCATATGCTAGCTAATGCAATAAGAGAAACCTTCATGAAATCCTCGTGCAAATGCTGCCAATACTCACTGCAGTCCGGTCCGTTAGATGCATACTCCAGCAGATAATTTAAACAGTGTAGCCTTTAAGATGCAGCTCTATTGCATATGTAGATAATCATACTACTATGAAGCTTATAAATTTCTTTTAAGTACTAAAGAGCTTTTTGTTGAATTCGTTGCACAGAGTTTCGCCATTGCCTCTGCCAATTTCCAGAAATTATTGAAATTATATTAATGGGACATGAAAACGATCAAATACCACGACGAACTCTGAATCTTAGTTTTATAACATGCTGTCTGCTTTGACCTAAGAAAATCGTGATGTGAAAAAAATAAAACAACAACACCAACAAAAAATAACCACAAGTATAAACAGACTAAGCCCTTTTAATAGTGTTCAACATTAAAAGCATGTCATGTTTTACAACCCATTAGCAGAATACACAGTGTGTACCATCAATGTTAGCCGACATAAATGACAGGTTGTAGATGGTCAATATACGAAACTAGCATTCGTCTTACATCAAAGAAAGGAAGACCAACACCAACCTGTACACCTCTACTGTCCAATCAGGATCTTAAAACTGTTTATTGTTTGTAGATCCATTATTTCCATTTGGCAGAATTCACCTGAAGAAGAGCAGAGGCCTGATCATCACAGAGAGTGGTGATTCACGTTCTGGTTAGGATCTTCGCTGTTCACGTACGGCATCAAGCACGTTTCCGTATGCAGAAATTCCAAATAAAAGATTAAAGTTACTTGCAAGATTCATCAGTCAGCTGTTTTGAATTATTGTTCATTGTATCATTATTATTATTATTATTCGTCTTCGTTAGCGGCAGGATCTGTCCTTTTTAAACAAGCACTCAGTCGTTGTAAAATAGATAGAAATTGTGACAACTAATAGATTAACGTGCAACAGGTTCAATGAGACATAGAATCGGCATGATTTGCATGCTCCACGTGCTTTTACGGACCACCGTTTCAATAATTAAAACTGTCGTGGTCACTGCAAGAGAAAATGTACATTGTAACATTGTAACTATCAACATGTGCTAACTGCAATGGAAGTCATTTATGCAGTCTAATCAAGGTCTTCTCAGTCTGCATGCAAACCCATTACCTGTTTTCGAGAGTACGGACAAATGTAGATATAGACAATAAAGACTGCATAATTACGCCTACTAATTCAGGTTTCATTTGTTCGCATATGTGAAAGGGTACGATTTCTTGCGAAAATGTCCATCTTGGCATCAATATAGTCAGTGTTGTAAATACAATACTTTCAACAAGTTTTCGGTCATATCATGAAGAGTGTACCGACCTGTACATACATATACACCTATCACGACTTAGTAGAAAGTCAATGCCCACCCGCTGACTTAGATTCGGTGCCCCATCCTCACCTAGTGACCTTGTAAATCCGGATTGTTCAGCGCACATGCTTATCTAGACCTTACTGTTTCAAGGACGCTCTATTCTGACAAAGCACAAATTGTCTCCACATCGTGATATACAAAAAAAATGAATTTGTCGGTGAATGTCTACATCAGCTAAACAGTGCAATTTGGTATGCGTGAAAAGTAAAGCTGTACAAAGAGCAAAGATCCAAACGAATCTGCTTCTCTACTATCGGACGAAATCCAACAACAGATTTGGCGTGTGCGATTAGTGAAGATTCAGACGTATTCCGCGAGTAAATACGAAAGTTACGGTTCAAGTGTCATGTCCTCATGTTCAGAGTGATGCGGGTAAGCGAATAGTGATTGTTTAGAGAAGTCCGAGCAGTTTATATAGGGCATGTGCGAATGGCGGAGCTCCAGACAAGCCGTGACATCCGAACATCCAGCCAGGGTTTTTCACCGTAGGATATTTCATCTTTATGTACGAACAGTGAGGACCCAGGCACGTTTGCACATCTGTCACTAGAATGAGCGTATGCAGCAGGGCGAAAATATTTTTTTTTCCTTTCATTTTCTTTTGTTTTATTGGTGTGCTTTAATGCATTGTTCTGTTCCGGTTTGTTCTGTATGGATGAATGTTGATTTTCTTTATTCTAGTGGTGTATTCAAGTTATTTCATTTTATTTTAAGTTTGCTTTTATTATTTCTCTTTAAGTAAATGTCTTTTATCGCACGATGTCGTGTAGATATAATGATCGGTATGCTCATTCTAATGACGAAATCACCGAATAAAACCCGCATACGGGCTTTTATTCGGTGATTTCGTCATTAGAATGAGCATACCGCCCAACCAGCCGGGTGGTGTGCTCAATATATAGGTATTCTGGACCAAAGAACAACGCGTACTCCGACAGAGAATATAGTTTACAAGGGTTTCCATTGGTTATTCATTGTTTTAAACCCACGCCCAGTTGAGATGTTTAGAAATATTACTGCGCATATGCCAGCTAATGCAATAAGAGAAACCTTCATGAAATCCTCGTGCAAATGCTGCCAATACTCACTGCAGTCCGGTCCGTTAGATGCATACTCCAGCAGATAATTTAAACAATGTAGCCTTTAAGATGCAGCTCTATTGCATATGTAGAAAATCATACTACTATGAAGCTTATAAATTTCTTTTAAGTACTAAAGAGCTTTTTGTTGAATTCGTTGCACAGAGTATCGCCATTGCCTCTGCCAATTTGCAGAAATTATTGAAATTATATTAATGGGACAAAAAAAAAAAAAAAAAAAAAAAAAAATCAAATACCACGACGAATTCTGAATCTTAGTTTTATAACATGCTGTCTGCTTTGACCTAAGAAAAGCGTGATGTGAAAAAATAAAACAACAACAACAATAAAAAATAACCACAAGTATAAACAGACTAAGCCCTCTTAGTGGTGTTCAACTGTTAAAAGCATGTCATGTTTTACAACCCATTAGCAGAATACACAAGGTGTACCATCAATGTTAGCCGACATAAATGACAGGTTGTAGATGGTCAATACACGAAACTAGCATTCGTCTTACATCAAAGAAAGGAAGACCAACATCAACCTGTACACCTCTGCTGTCCAATCAGGATCTTAAAACTGTTTATTGTTTGTACATCCATTATTTCCATTTGGCAGAATTCACCTGAAGAAGAGCAGAGGCCTGATCATCACAGAGAGTGGTGATTCACGTTCTGGTTAGGATCTTCGCTGTTCACGTACGGCATGAAGCACATTTCCGTATGCAGAAATTCCAAATAAAAGATTATCGTTACGTGCAAGATTAATCAGTCTGCTTTTTAGAATTATTAGAACAGACTGTTCATTGTATTATTATTATTATTCTTATTCGTCTTCGTTAGCGGCAGGATCTGTCCTTTTTAAACAATCACTCAGTCGTTGTAAAATAGATAGAAAATGTGACAACTAATAGATTAACGTGCAATAGGTTCAATGAGACATAAAATCGGCATGATTTGCATGCTCCTCGTGCTTTTACGGACCACCGTTTCAATAATTAAAACTGTCGTGGTCACTGCAAGAGAAGATGTACATTGTAACATTGTAACTATCAACATATTCTAACTGCAATGGAAGTCATATTTGCAGTCTGATCAAGGTCTTCTCAGTCTGCATGCAAACCCATTACCTGTTTTCGAGAGTACGGACAAATGTAGATACAGACAATAAAGACAGCATAATTACGCTTACTAATTCAGGTTTCATTTGTTCGCATATGTGAAAGGGTACGATTTCTTGCGAAAATGTCCATCTTGGCATCAATATAGTCAGTGTTGTAAATACAATACTTTCAACAAGTTTTCGGTCATATCATGAAGAGTGGATCGACCTGTAACTACATATACACCTATCACGACTTAGTAGAAAGTCAATGCCCACCCGCAGACTTAGATTCGGTGCCCCATCCTCACCCAGTTACCTTGAAAAACCGGATTGTTCAGCGCACATGCTTATCTAGACCTTACTGTTTCAAGGACGCTCTATTCTGACAAAGCACAAATTGTCTCCTCATCGTGATATACAAAAATGACTGTGTCGGTGAATGTGTAGATCAGCTACACAGTTTGCATTTGTTATGCGTGAAAAGTAAAGCTGTACAAATAGCAAAGATCCAAACGAGTCTGCGTCTGTACTATCGGAAGAAATCCAGCAACAGATTTGGCATGTGCGATTAGTGAAGATTCAGACGTATTCCCCGAGCAAATACGAAAGTTATGGTTCAAGTGTCATGTCCTCATGTTCAGAGTGGTGCGGGTAAGCGAACAGTGTTTGTTTAGACAAGTCCGGGCATTTCACATAGGGCATGTGCGAATGGTGGATATCCAGACAAGCCGTGACATCCGAACATGCAGCCAGGGTTTTCCACCGTAGGATATTTCTTATGTATGAACGAACAGTGAGGATCCAGGCATGTTTGCACATCTGTAACTAGAATGGGCGTATGCAGCAGGCCGGAATTTTTTTCCTTTCATTTTCGCTTGTTTTATGGGTGTGCTTAATGCATTGTTCTGTTCCGATTTGTTCTGTACGGATGAATGTTGATTTTCTTTATTCTAGTGGTGTATTCAAATTATTTCATTTTATTTTAAGTTTGCTTTTATTATTTCTCTTTAAGTAAATGTCTTTTATCGCACGATGTCGTGTAGATATAATGGTCGGTATGCTCATTCTAATGACGAAATCACCGAAGAAAACCCGCATACGGGCTTTTATTCAGTGATTTCATCATTAGAATGAGCATACCGCCCAACCAGCCGGGTGGTGTGCTCAATATATAGGTATCCTGGACCAAAGAACAAAGCGTACTCCGACAGAGAATATAGTTTACACGGGTTTCCATTGGTTATTCATTGTTTTAAACCCACGCCCAGTTGAGATGTTTAGAAATATTACTGCGTAAATGCCAGCTGATGCAACAAGAGAAACCTTTATGAAATCCTCGTGCAAATGCTGCCAATACTCACTGCAGTCCGGTCCGTTAGATGCATACTCCAGCAGATAATTTAAACAATGTAGTCTTTAAGATGCAGCTCTATTGCATATGTAGATAATCATACTACTACATGTATGAAGCTAATAAATTTCTTTTAAGTACAAAAGAGCTTTTTGTTGAATTCGTTGCACAGAGTATCGCCATGGCCTCTGCTAATTTCCAGAAATTATTGAAATTATATTAATGGGAGAAGAAAACGATCAAATACCACCACGAACTCTGAATCTTAGTTTTATAACATGCTGTCTGCTTCCACCAAATAAAAGCGTGGTGTGAAGAAAATAAAACAACAACATCACTAAAAAAAATAATCACAAGTATAAACAGACTAAGCCCTTTTAATAGTGTTCAACTGTTAAAAGCATGTCATACTTTTCATCCCACTAGCAGAATACACAAGGTGTACAATCAATGTTAGCCGACATAAATGACAGGTTGTCGATGGTCAATACACGAAACTAGCATTCGTCTTACATCAAAGAAAGGAAGACCAACACCAATCTGTACACCTCTGCTGTCCAATCAGGATCTTGAAACTGTTGATTGTTTGTACATCCATTATTTCCATTTGGCAGAATGCACCTGAAGAAGAGCAGAGGCCTGATCATCACAGAGAGTTCTGATTCACATTCTGGTTCGGACCTTCACTGTTCACGTACAGCATCAGGCACGTTTCCGTATGCAGAATTTCCAAATAAATGAGTAAAGTTACGTGCAAGAGTCATCAGTCTGCTTTTTAGAATTATTAGAACAGACTGTTCATTGTATTATTATTATTATTATTATTATTATCTGTCTTCGTTAACTGCAGGATCTGTCCTTTTTAAACAATCAAACAGTCGTTGTAAAATAGGTAGAAAATGTGACAACAAATAGATAAACGTGCAACAGGTTCAATGAGACGTAAAATCGGCATGATTTGCATGCTCCACGTGCTTTTACGGACCACCGATTCAGTAATTCAAAATGTCGTGGTCACTGAAAGAGAAGATGTACATTGTAAACAATGTAACTATCAACATATGCTGACTGCAATGAAATGCTTTGATGCAGTCTAATCAAGGCCTTCTCAGTTTGCATGTAAACCCATTACCTGTTTTCGAGAGTACGGACAACTGTAGATATAGACAATAAAGAGTGCATAATTACGCTTACTAATTCAGATTTCATTTGTTCGCACGTGTGAAAGTGTACGATTTCTTGCGAAAATGTCCATCTTGGCATCAATATAGTCGTGTTGAAAATACAATACTTTCAACAAGTTTTCGGTCATATCATGAAGAGTGTATCGATCTGTACATACATATACACCTATCCCGACAGAGAGTATTGTTTACAAGGGTTTCCATTGGTTATTCATTGTTTTAAACCCACGCCCAGTTGAGATGTTTAGAAATATTACTGATCATATGCCAGCTAATGCAATAAGAGAAACCTTCATGAAATCCTCGTGCAAATGCTGCCAATACTCACTGCAGTCCGGTCCGTTAGATACATACTCCAGCAGATAATCTAAACAATATAGCCTTTAAGATGTAGCTCTATTGCATGTGTAGCAAATCATACTACTATGAAGCTGATAAATTTCTTTTAAGAATAAAAGAGCTTTTTTGTTGAATTTGTTGCACAGAGTATCGCCATGGCCTCTGCCAGTTTCCAGAAATTATTGAAATTATATTAATGGGACAAGAAAACGGTCAAATACCACCACGAACTCTGAATCTTAGTTTTATAACATGCTGTCTGCTTTCATCCAAGAAAAGCGTGTAGTGAAAAAAATATAAAACAACGACAACAACAAAAAAATAACCACAAGTATAAACAGACTGAGCCCTCTTAATAGTGTTCAACTGTTAAAACCATGTCATGTTTTACAGCCCAATAGCAGAATACACAATGTGTACCATCAATGTTAGCCGAAATAAATGACAGGTTGTCGATGGTCAATACACGAAACTAGCATTCGTCTTACATCAAAGAAAGGAAGACCAACACCAACCTGCACACCTCTGCTGTCCAATCAGGATCTTAAAACTGTTGATTGTTTGTATATCCATTATTTCCATTTTGCAGAATACACCTGAAGAAGAGCAGAGGCCTGATTATCACAGACAGTGGCGATTCACGTTCTGGTTCGGACCTTCACTGTTCACGTACGGCATCAGGCACGTTTCCGTATGCAGAAATTCCAAATAAATGATTAAAGTTACGTGCAAGAGTCATCAGTCTGCTTTTTAGAATTATTAGAACAGACTGTTCATTGTATTATTATTATCTGTCTTCGTTAGCGGCAGGATCTGTCCTTTTTAAACAATCACTCAGTCGTTGTGAAATAGATAGAAAATGTGACAACTAATAGATAAACGTGCAACAGGTTCAATGAGACGTAAAATCGGCATGATTTGCATGCTCCACGTGCTTTTACCGGCCACCGTTTCAATAATTCAAATTGTCGCGGTCACTGCAAGAGAAGATGCACATTGTAACATTGTAACTATTAACATAAGCTAACTGCAATGACAGTCATTTATGCAGTCTGATCAAGGCCTTCTCAGTTTGCATGCAAACCCATTACCTGTTTTCGAGAGTACGGACAAATGTAGATAAAGTCAATAAAAGTGCATAATTACGCTTACTAATTCAGGTTTCATTTGTTCGCATATGTGAAAGGGTACGATTTCTTGCGAAAATGTCCATCTGGGCATCCAAATAGTCAGTGTTGAAAATGCAGTACTTTCAACAAGTTTTCGGTCGTTTCATGAAGAATGTATCGCCCTGTACATACATATACACCTATCACGACTTAGTAGAAAGTCAATGTTTACCCGCAAACTTAGATTCGGTGCCCCATCCTCACCCAGTTACCTTTTAAAACCGGACTGTTCAACGCACATGTTTATCTGGACCTTACTGTTTCAAGGACAAAGCACAAATTTTCTCCACATCGTTACAAAAAATGAATGTGTCGGTGAATGTCTAGATCAGCTACACAGTTTGTATTCGGTATGCGTGAAAAGTAAAACTGTACAAATAGCAAAGATCCAAACGAGTCTGCTTCTCTACTTTCGGACGAAATCCAGCAACAGATTTGGCGTATGCGATTAGTGAAGAGTCAGACGTGTTCCGCGAGCAAATGCGAAAGTTACTGTTCAATAGACATGTCCTCATGTTCAGAGTGGTGCGGGTAAGCGAACAGTGATTGTTTTGAGAAGTCCGGGCAGCTTACATAGGGCATTAGCGAATGGCGAAGCTCCAGACATGCCGTGACATCCGAAGATTCAGCCAGGGTTTTTCACTGTAGGCTATTTCATCTTTACGTACGAACAGTGAGGACCCAGGCACGTTTGCACATCTGTCACTAGAATGGGCGTATGCAGCAGGGCGGAAATATTTTTCTTTTCTTTTCCTTTTCTTTTGTTTTATGGGTGTGCTTAAAGCATTGTTCTGTTCCGGTTTGTTCTGTATGGGTAAATGTTGATTTTCTTTATTTTAGTGGTGTATTCAAATTATTTCATTTTATCTTTAGTTTGCTTTTATTATTTCTCTTTAAGTAAATGTCTTTTATCGCACGATGTCGTGTAGATAGAATGATCGGTATGTTCATTCTAATGACGAAATCACCGCAGAAAACCAGCATATGGGCTTTTATTCGGTGATTTCATCATTAGAATGAGCATACCTTCCAACCAGCCGGGTGGTGTGCTCAATATATAGGTATTCTGGACCAACGAACAACGCGTATTCCGACAGAGAATATAGTTTACAAGGGTTTCCATTGGTTATTCATTGTTTTAAACCCACGCCCAGTTGAGATGTTTAGAAATATTACTGCGTAAATGCCAGCTGATGCAATAAGAGAAACCTTCATGAAATCCTCGTGCAAATGCTGCCAATACTCACTGCAGTCCGGTCCGTTAGATGCATACTCCAGCAGATAATCTAAACAAAGTAGCCTTTAAGATGCAGCTCTATTGCATATGTAGAAAATCATACTACTATGAAGCTTATAAATTTCTTTTAAGTACTAAAGAGCTTTTGTTGAATTCGTTGCACAGAGTATCCACATGGCCTCTGCTAATTTCCATAAATTATTGAAATTATATTAATGGGACAAAAAAACGATCAAATACCACGACGAACTCTGAATCTTAGTTTTATAACATGCTGTCTGCTTTGACCTAAGAAAAGCGTGATATGAAAAAATAAACCAACAACAACAACAGAAAATAACCACAAGTATAAACAGACTAAGCCCTCTTAATAGTGTTCAACTGTTAAAAGCATGTCATGTTTTACAACCCATTAGCAGAATAAACAGTGTGTACCATCAATGTTAGCCGATATAAATGACAGGTTGTAGATGGTCAATACACGAAACTAGCATTCGTCTTACATCAAAGAAAGGAAGACCAACACCAACCTGTACACCTCTGCTGTCCAATCAGGATCTTAAAACTGTTTATTGTTTGTACATCCATTATTTCCATTTGGCAGAATACACCTGAAGAAGAGCAGAGGCCTGATCATCACAGAGAGTGGTGATTCACAATCCGGTTAGGATCTTCGCTGTTCACGTACGGCATGAAGCAGGTTTCCGTATGCAGAAATTCCAAATAAAAGATTAAAGTTACGTGCAAGATTAATCAGTCAGCTTTTTAGAATTTTTAGAACAGACTGTTCATTGTATTATTATTATTATTATTATTATTATTATTATTATTATTCGTCTTCGTTAGCGGCAGGATCTGTCCTTTTTAAACAATCACTCAGTCGTTGTAAAATAGATAGAAAATGTGACAACTAATAGATTAACGTGCAACAGGTTCAATGAGACATAAAATAGGCATGATTTGCATGCTCCACGTGCTTTTACGGACCACCGTTTCAATAATTAAAACTGTCGTGGTCACTGCAAGAGAAGATGTACATTGTAACATTGTAACTATCAACATATGCTAACTGCAATGGAAGTCATTTATGCAGTCTGATCAAGGTCTTCTCAGTCTGCATGCAAACCCATTACCTGTTTTCGAGAGTACGGACAAATGCAGATATAGACAATAAAGTCTGCATAATTACGCTTACTAATTCAGGTTTTATTTGTTCGCATATGTGAAAGGGTACGATTTCTTGCGAAAATGTCCATCTTGGCATCAATATAGTCAGTGTAAATACTATACTTTCAACAAGTTTTCGGTCATATCATGAAGAGTGTACCGACCTGTACATACATATACACCTATTACGACTTGGTAGAAAGTCAATGCCCACCCGCAGACTTAGATTCGGTGCCCCATCCTCATCCAGTTACCTTGTAAAACCGGATTGTTCAACGCACATGCTTATCTAGACCTTACTGTTTCAAGGACGCTCTATTCTGACAAAGCACAAATTGTCTCCACATCGTGATATACAAAAAATGAATTTGTCGGTGAATGTCCACATCAGCTACACAGTTTGCATTTGGTATGTGTGAAAAGTAAAGCTGTACAAAGAGCTAACATCCAAACGAATCTGCTTCTCTACTATCGGACGAAATCCAACAACAGATTTGGCGTGTGCGTTAGTCAAGATTCAGACGTATTCAGCGAGTAAATACGAAAGTTACTGTTCAAGTGTCATGTCCTCATGTTCAGAGTGGTGCGGGTAAGCGAACAGTGATTGTTTAGAGAAGTCCGGGCAGTTTACATAGGGCATGTGCGAATGGTGGAGCTCCAGACAAGCCGTGACATCCGAACATCCAGCCAGGGTTTTTCACCGTAGGATATTTCATCTTTATGTACGAACAGTGAGGACCCAGGCACGTTTGCACATCTGTCACTAGAATGGGCGTCTGCAGCAGGGCGGAAATATTTTTTGCTTTCATTTTCTTTTGTTTTATTGGTGTGCTTAATGCATTGTTCTGTTCCGGTTTGTTCTGTATGGATGAATGTTGATTTTCTTTATTCTAGTGGTGTATTCAAAAAATGTAAGAGAAAAGTCCAGGGAGTGCCACAATCACAAATCGCAGCCCTTCCCAGACCCCAAGAGGAAGAGGAAATCGACAAATCTAAACAAGCACAAAACGAACAAACGTACGAAAAGTAGTAAGATTTTTTTCATTTTAATTTTAGTTTGCTTTTATTATTTCTCTTTAAGTAAATGTCTTTTATCGCACGATGTCGTGTAGATATAATGATCGGTATGCTCATTCTAATGACGAAATCACCTAATAAAACCCGCATACGGGCTTTTATTCGGTGATTTCGTCATTAGAATGAGCATACCGCCCAACCAGCCGGGTGGTGTGCTCAATATATAGGTATTCTGGACCAAAGAACAACGCGTACTCCGACAGAGAATATAGTTTACAAGGGTTTCCATTGGTTATTCATTGTTTTAAACCCACGCCCAGTTGAGATGTTTAGAAATATTACTGCGCATATGCCAGCTAATGCAATAAGAGAAACCTTCATGAAATCCTCGTGCAAATGCTGCCAATACTCACTGCAGTCCGGTACGTTAGATGCATACTCCAGCAGATAATTTAAACAATGTAGCCTTTAAGATGCAGCTCTATTGCATATGTAGAAAATCATACTACTATGAAGCTTATAAATTTCTTTTAAGTACTAAAGAGCTTTTTGTTGAATTCGTTGCACAGAGTATCGCCATTGCCTCTGCCAATTTGCAGAAATTATATTAATGGGAAAAAAAAAAAAAAAAAAAAAAAAAATCAAATACCACGACGAACTCTGAATCTTAGTTTTATAACATGCTGTCTGCTTTGACCTAAGAAAAGCGTGATGTGAAAAAATAAAACAACAACAACAACA
Organism: Anodontia alba; assembly: GCA_964016985.1. Lineage (NCBI taxonomy): Eukaryota > Metazoa > Mollusca > Bivalvia > Lucinida > Lucinidae > Anodontia > Anodontia alba. The sequence goes on along the minus strand of OZ024830.1, from coordinate 89,349,080 downwards.
AAAAATAACCACAAGTATAAACAGACTAAGCCCTCTTAATAGTGTTCAACTGTTAAAAGCATGTCATGTTTTACAACCCATTAGCAGAATACACAAGGTGTACCATCAATGTTAGCCGACATAAATGACAGGTTGTAGATGGTCAATACACGAAACTAGCATTCGTCTTACATCAAAGAAAGGAAGACCAACACCAACCTTTACACCTCTGCTGTCCAATCAGGATCTTAAAACTGTTTACTGTTTGTACATCCATTATTTCCATTTGGCAGAATACACCTGCTGACGAGCAGAGGCCTGATCATCACAGAGAGTGGTGATTCACGTTCTGGTTAGGATCTTCACTGTTCACGTACGGCATCAAGCACGTTTCCGTATGCAGAAATTCCAAATAAAAGATTAAAGTTACGTGCAAGATTCATCAGTCATATTTTTTAGAATTATTAGAACAGACTGTTCATTGTATTATTATTATTATTATTATTATTATTCGTCTTCGTTAGCGGCAGGATCTGTCCTTTTTAAACAATCACTCAGTCGTTGTAAAATAGATAGAAAATGTGACAACTAATAGATTAACGTGCAACAGGTTCAATGAGACATAAAATCGGCATGATTTGCATGCTCCACGTGCTTTTACGGACCACCGTTTCAATAATTAAAACTGTCGTGTCACTGCAAGAGAAAATGTACATTGTAACATTGTAACTATCAACATATGCTAACTGCAATGGAAGTCATTTATGCAGTCTAATCAAGGTCGTCTCAGTCTGCATGCAAACCCATTACCTGTTTTCGAGAGTACGGACAAATGTAGATATAGACAATAAAGTCTGCATAATTACGCTTACTAATTCAGGTTTCATTTGTTCGCATATGTGAAAGGGTACGATTTCTTGCGAAAATGTCCATCTTGGCATCAATATAGTCAGTGTTGTAAATACAATACTTTCAACAAGTTTTCGGTCACATCATGAAGAGTGTACGGACCTGTACATACATATACACCTATCACGATTTAGAAGAAGCTCAATGCCCACCCGCAGACTTAGATTCGGTGCCCTACCCTCACCCAGTAACCTTGTAAAACTGGATTGTTCAGCGAACATGCTTATCTAGACCTTACTGCACAAATTGTCTCCACATCGTGATATACAAAAAAAAATGAATTTGTCGGTGAATGTCCACATCAGCTACACAGTTTGCATTTGGTATGCGTGAAAAGTAAAGCTGTACAAAGAGCAAACATCCAAACGAATCTGCTTCTGTACTTTCGGACGAAATCCAACAACAGATTTGGCGTGTGCGATTAGTGAAGATTCAGACGTATTCCGCGAGTAAATACGAAAGTTACTGTTCAAGTGTCATGTCCTCATGTTCAGAGTGGTGCGGGTAAGCGAACAGTGATTGTTTAGAGAAGTCCGGGCAGTTTACATAGGGCATGTGCGAATGGTGGAGCTCCAGACAAGCCGTGACATCCGAACATCCAGCCAGGGTTTTTCACCGTAGGATATTTCATCTTTATGTACGAACAGTGAGGACCCAGGCACGTTTGCACATCTGTCACTAGAATGGGCGTATGCAGCAGGGCGGAAATATTTTTTTTCCCTTTCATTTTCGTTTGTTTTATTGGTGTGCTTTAATGCATTGTTCTGTTCCGGTTTGTTCTGTATGGATGAATGTTGATTTTCTTTATTCTAGTGGTGTATTCCAGTTATTTCATTTTATTTTAAGTTTGCTTTTATTATTTCTCTTTAAGTAAATGTCTTTTATCGCACGAAGTCGTGTAGATATAATGATCGGTATGCTCATTCTGATGACGAAATCACCGAATAAAACCCGCATACGGGCTTTTATTCGGTGATTTCGTCATTAGAATGAGCATACCGCCCAACCAGCCGGGTGGTGTGCTCAATATATAGGTATTCTGGACCAAAGAATAACGCGTACTCCGACAGAGAATATAGTTTACAAGGGTTTCCATTGGTTATTCATTGTTTTAAACCCACGCCCAGTTGAGATGTTTAGAAATATTACTGCGCATATGCCAGCTAATGCAATAAGAGAAACCTTCATGAAATCCTCGTGCAAATGCTGCCAATACTCACTGCAGTCCGGTCCGTTAGATGCATACTCCAGCAGATAATTTAAACAATGTAGCCTTTAAGATGCAGCTCTATTGCATATGTAGAAAATCATACTACTATGAAGCTTATAAATTTCTTTTAAGTACTAAAGAGCTTTTTGTTGAATTCGTTGCACAGAGTATCGCCATTGCCTCTGCCAATTTGCAGAAATTATTGAAATTATATTAATGGGACAAAAAAAAAAAAAAAAAAAAAAAAAAAAATCAAATACCACGACGAACTCTGAATCTTAGTTTTATAACATGCTGTCTGCTTTGACCTAAGAAAAGCGTGATGTGAAAAAATAAAACAACAAAAACAACAAAAAATAACCACAAGTATAAACAGACTAAGCCCTCTTAATAGTGTTCAACTGTTAAAAGCATGTCATGTTTTACAACCCATTAGCAGAATACACAAGGTGTACCATCAATGTTAGCCGACATAAATGACAGGTTGTAGATGGTCAATACACGAAACTAGCATTCGTCTTACATCAAAGAAAGGAAGACCAACACCAACCTGTACACCTCTGCTGTCAAATCAGGATCTTAAAAACTGTTTACTGTTTGTACATCCATTATTTCCATTTGGCAGAATACACCTGCTGACGAGCAGAGGCCTGATCATCACAGAGAGTGGAGATTCACGTTCTGGTTAGGATCTTCACTGTTCACGTACGGCATCAAGCACGTTTCCGTATGCAGAAATTCCAAATAAAAGATTAAAGTTACGTGCAAGATTCATCAGTCATATTTTTTAGAATTATTAGAACAGACTGTTCATTGTATTATTATTATTGTTATTATTCGTCTTCGTTAGCGGCAGGATCTGTCCTTTTTAAACAATCACTCAGTCGTTGTAAAATAGATAGAAAATGTGACAACTAATAGATTAACGTGCAACAGGTTCAATGAGACATAAAATCGGCATGATTTGCATGCTCCACGTGCTTTTACGGACTACCGTTTCAATAATTAAAACTGTCGTGTCACTGCAAGAGAAAATGTACATTGTAACTATCAACATATGCTAACTGCAATGGAAGTCAATTATGCAGTCTAATCAAGGTCGTCTCAGTCTGCATGCAAACCCATCACCTGTTTTCGAGAGTACGGACAAATGTAGATATAGACAATAAAGTCTGCATAATTACGCTTACTAATTCAGGTTTCATTTGTTCGCATATGTGAAAGGGTACGATTTCTTGCGAAAATGTCCATCTTGGCATCAATATATAGTCAGTGTTGTAAATACAATACTTTCAACAAGTTTTCGGTCATATCATGAAGAGTGTACGGACCTGTACATACATATACACCTATCACGACTTAGTAGAAAGTCAATGCCCACCCGCAGACTTAGATTCGGTGCCCCACCCTCACCCAGTAACCTTGTAAAACCGGATTGTTCAGCGAACATGCTTATCTAGACCTTACTGCACAAATTGTCTCCACATCGTGATATACAAAAAAAAAAAAAATGAATTTGTCGGTGAATGTCTACATCAGCTACACAGTTTGCATTTGGTATGCGTGAAAAGTAAAGCTGTACAAAGAGCAAACATCCAAACGAATCTGCTTCTGTACTTTCGGACGAAATCCAACAACAGATTTGGCGTGTGCGATTAGTGAAGATTCAGACGTATTCCGCGAGTAAATACGAAAGTTACTGTTCAAGTGTCATGTCCTCATGTTCAGAGTGGTGCGGGTAAGCGAACAGTGATTGTTTAGAGAAGTCCGGGCATGCGAATGGTGGAGCTCCAGACAAGCCGTGACATCAGAACATCCAGCAAGGGTTTTATAACATGCTGTCTGCTTTGACCTAAGAAAAGCGTGATGTGAAAAAATAAAACAACAACAACAACAACAAATAACCACAAGTATAAACAGACTAAGCCCTCTTAATAGTGTTCAACTGTTAAAAGCATGTCATGTTTTACAACCCATTAGCAGAATACACAAGGTGTACCATCAATGTTAGCCGACATAAATGACAGGTTGTAGATGGTCAATACACGAAACTAGCATTCGTCTTACATCAAAGAAAGGAAGACCAACACCAACCTTTACACCTCTGCTGTCCAATCAGGATCTTAAAACTGTTTACTGTTTGTACATCCATTATTTCCATTTGGCAGAATACACCTGCTGACGAGCAGAGGCCTGATCATCACAGAGAGTGGTGATTCACGTTCTGGTTAGGATCTTCACTGTTCACGTACGGCATCAAGCACGTTTCCGTATGCAGAAATTCCAAATAAAAGATTAAAGTTACGTGCAAGATTCATCAGTCATATTTTTTAGAATTATTAGAACAGACTGTTCATTGTATTATTATTATTATTATTATTATTATTATTCGTCTTCGTTAGCGGCAGGATCTGTCCTTTTTAAACAATCACTCAGTCGTTGTAAAATAGATAGAAAATGTGACAACTAATAGATTAACGTGCAACAGGTTCAATGAGACATAAAATCGGCATGATTTGCATGCTCCACGTGCTTTTACGGACCACCGTTTCAATAATTAAAACTGTCGTGTCACTGCAAGAGAAAATGTACATTGTAACATTGTAACTATCAACATATGCTAACTGCAATGGAAGTCATTTATGCAGTCTAATCAAGGTCGTCTCAGTCTGCATGCAAACCCATTACCTGTTTTCGAGAGTACGGACAAATGTAGATATAAACAATAAAGTCTGCATAATTACGCTTACTAATTCAGGTTTCATTTGTTCGCATATGTGAAAGGGTACGATTTGTTGCGAAAATGTCCATCTTGGCATCAATATAGTCAGTGTTGTAAATACAATACTTTCAACAAGTTTTCGGTCACATCATGAAGAGTGTACGGACCTGTACATACATATACACCTATCACGATTTAGAAGAAACTCAATGCCCACCCGCAGACTTAGATTCGGTGCCCCACCCTCACCCAGTAACCTTATAAAACCGGATTGTTCAGCGAACATGCTTATCTAGACCTTACTGCACAAATTGTCTCCACATCGTGATATACAAAAAAAAATGAATTTGTCGGTGAATGTCTACATCAGCTACACAGTTTGCATTTGGTATGCGTGAAAAGTAAAGCTGTACAAAGAGCAAACATCCAAACGAATCTGCTTCTGTACTTTCGGACGAAATCCAACAACAGATTTGGCGTGTGCGATTAGTGAAGATTCAGACGTATTCCGCGAGTAAATACGAAAGTTACTGTTCAAGTGTCATGTCCTCATGTTCAGAGTGGTGCGGGTAAGCGAACAGTGATTGTTTAGAGAAGTCCGGGCAGTTTACATAGGGCATGTGCGAATGGTGGAGCTCCAGACAAGCCGTGACATCCGAACATCCAGCCAGGGTTTTTCACCGTAGGATATTTCATCTTTATGTACGAACAGTGAGGACCCAGGCACGTTTGCACATCTGTCACTAGAATGGGCGTATGCAGCAGGGCGGAAATATTTTTTTTTCCTTTCATTTTCGTTTGTTTTATTGGTGTGCTTTAATGCATTGTTCTGTTCCGGTTTGTTCTGTATGGATGAATGTTGATTTTCTTTATTCTAGTGGTGTATTCCAGTTATTTTATTTTATTTTAAGTTTGCTTTTATTATTTCTCTTTAAGTAAATGTCTTTTATCGCACGAAGTCGTGTAGATATAATGATCGGTATGCTCATTCTGATGACGAAATCACCGAATAAAACCCGCATACGGGCTTTTATTCGGTGATTTCGTCATTAGAATGAGCATACCGCCCAACCAGCCGGGTGGTGTGCTCAATATATAGGTATTCTGGACCAAAGAACAACGCGTACTCCGACAGAGAATATAGTTTACAAGGGTTTCCATTGGTTATTCATTGTTTTAAACCCACGCCCAGTTGAGATGTTTAGAAATATTACTGCGCATATGCCAGCTAATGCAATAAGAGAAACCTTCATGAAATCCTCGTGCAAATGCTGCCAATACTCACTGCAGTCCGGTCCGTTAGATGCATACTCCAGCAGATAATTTAAACAATGTAGCCTTTAAGATGCAGCTCTATTGCATATGTAGAAAATCATACTACTATGAAGCTTATAAATTTCTTTTAAGTACTAAAGAGCTTTTTGTTGAATTCGTTGCACAGAGTATCGCCATTGCCTCTGCCAATTTGCAGAAAATATTGAAATTATATTAATGGGACAAAAAAAAAAAAAAAAAATCAAATACCACGACGAACTCTGCAAATGCTGCCAATACTCACTGCAGTCCGGTCCGTTAGATGCATACTCCAGCAGATAATCTAAACAATCCAACTCGATTGCATTTGTAGAAAATTATACTACTATGAAGCTGATAGATTTCTTTTAAGTACAAAAGAGCTTTTGGTTGAATTCATTGCACAGAGTATCGCCATTGCCTCTGCTAGTTTCCAGAAATTATTGAAATAATATCAATGGGACAAGAAAACGATCAAATACCACCACGAACATGCTGTCTGCTTTCACCCAAGAAAAGCGTGGTGTGAAAAATAAATAAATAAATAAATAAAGAATAATAAATAATAAACCGACAAGTATAAACAGAATAAGCCCTCTAAATAGTGTTCAACTGTTAAAATCATGTCGTGTTTTACAGCCTACTAGCAGAATACACAGTGTGTACCATCAATGTTAGCCGACATAAATGACAGGTTGTAGATGGTCAAAACACGAAACTACCCTTCGTCTTATATCAAAGAAGGGAAAACCAACACGAGCCTGCATACCTCTGTTGTCCAATCAGGATTTTTAAACTGTTTATTGTTTGTACATCCATTATTTCCATTTGGCAGAATACATTTGAAGAAGAGGAGAGGCCTGATCATCACAGAGAGTGGCGATTCACGTTCTGGTTCGGACCTTCACTGTTCACGTACGGCAACAGGCTCGTTTTCGTATGCAGAAATTCTAAATGAATGATTAAAGTTACGTGCAAGGTCATGTATCTGCTTATTAGAATTATTAGAACAGCCTGTTCATTATTATTATTATTATCGTTAGCTGCAGGATCCGTCCTTTTTAAACAATCACTCAGTCGTTGTGATATATATTGAAAAGGTAACAACGAATAGATAAACGTGCAACAGCTTCAATGAGACGTAAAGTCGACATTATTTGCATGCTCCACAGGCTTTTATTGACCACCGTTTCAATAGTTATAACTGTCGTGGTCACTGCAAGAGAAGATGTACATTGTAACATTGTAACTATCAACATATGTTAACTACAATGAAAGTCATTTATGCAGTCTGATCAAGTTCTCCTCAGTTTGCATGCAAAGCCATTAGCTGTTGTCGGGAGTACGGATAAATATAGATATAGACAATAAAGAATGCACAATTACGCAAACAGATACAGGTTTCATTTGTTCGCATATGTGAAAGGGTACGATTTCTTCCGAAAATGTTCCTCTTTGCATCCATACAGTCGATGTTGAAGATACAGTACTTACAACTTGGCGGTCATATCTTGAAGAGTGTATCGACCTGTACATACATATACACGTATCACAACTTGGTAGAAAGTCAATGCTCACCCCGACTCAATGACGGCCTCTTAGTAAAATTTTAACCAGTGGGTTGGGCCTTGACGATATGTCTTTGGCTTGGCCCGCCGTGGTCCATCTTTTGGTCTTCATTTACTCTGGCATACAGTAGAATTAGCCATGAGCACTCGTCTTTGTTTATCATTGTGATTTGTGTGATTAATTTAATTTTTATGTTTTCGCTTTGATGCATTGACTGAGTTGGGAGCATTTATGCGAACCGAATTTATATGTATTTCTGTATTAAGAGTAGCATCGGGACCCAGTGTGAAGTTGGCTAGCTATATAAGTGCTTTAAACCCCACGGTTGTTTATTCTATTGACTGTTTTAAGGCGATGGTCCCAGTGTTAGTCTTACTGTTTGTTGCTTTGTGGTTTATTCTACGAGGCGATTTGTTTTATGTCTTACCTTATGTTATTTATGTTATTGTGTTTTTTTTTGGGGAAAAGAGAGCTAATCTTAAATTTTAAATTTTCGTACATTTGTTCGATTTGCTCTTGTTTGGATTTGTCGGTTTCCTCTTCTTCTTGGTGTCTGGGAAGGGCTGCGGTTTGTGATTGCGGTTTGTGATCCCTGGACTTTTCTCTTACCTTTTGTTTAGATTTGGTGACCCATCCCCACCCACTTACCTTGTAAAAACGGATTGTTCAGCGCACAGGTTTATTTCAGTCGTGTATTCAAATTATTTCATTTTAGTTTAAGTTTGCTTTTATTATTTCTGTTTAATTAAATGTCTTTTATCGCATGATGTCGTGTAGATATCTTTTATCGCATGATGTCGTGTAGATATAATGATCGGTATACTCATTCTAATGACGAAATCATCAAATAAACCCCGTCCCGCATGCAGGCTTATTTGGTGATTCGCCATTTGAATGAGCATACCGCCCAACCACCGGGTATTATTATGCTGTCATTAATCACTGCAGTCCGCTCCGTTAGATGCATACTCCAGCAGATAATTAAACAATGCAGTCTTTAAGATGCAGCTCCGCTGTTCACGTACAGCATCAGGCGTTCTGCGGCGTCTGATCTGGGTCTTCACTTTTTGCCAATTATCCTCTCGGGGTCTCCTGACTAAAATGGGTTTACCTATACAGGATGTTTTCTAAATACATAATTTGTTCAATGACTCAAGGGATGTGTCTCAGTTTTGTTTAGAAAATTAATTTAAGGAAGGTATTATACGAAACAAATGATGCTAGCTTATCATTGTTGTAAATGCAGTCAAATGTTAGTTGTATATTATGAGTCAGCACATGACAAAACCTACAATAAGACTTGTGCGACAAGCGAACTCAGATCAGTCTGCGCATTCATATAATCTTCGCTGATCGCATGTACCTTCTCAAAGAAGGACAAACGGGAGCCCTTGCCATACCGGGCAGATGTACAGGCAGATCTGTATTTGCTGCTCACACAGGTCTTATTGTAGGTTTTGTCGTGCTCTGGCTCATATATGACCATCTAGACTTTTGTGCGTCTAAGTCCATGTCACATTGACACTATAAGTTCCGGTCCAATCAGCGAAGTTAAGCAACGTCGAACCCGATTAGTACTTGGATGGATGGCCGCCTGGTAATATCGTTGCTATAGACTTATTTTTGATTTTCTTTTCTTTTATTTTCCAAGCGAACTGTTCTCAAAGCTGTATCCCGGAAACATTCCATGTTATCCCTTTTTCAGTCCCTCCATGCTTAAAGTAAATAAACGTAACAACATCTGGCCCGGAGGTTACAAAACGTTTTTCATGCTCAACTTAGCTGAGCATGAAATTTTCTCTGCTAATAAATCTGAGTCTGATAATCACATCAACATATACAATATAACCTCAATGGCTCGAACAAGGATGGCTCGTTTACCGTGGATGATTCGAACTCTTTTTTCAGTCCCTGCAAAAGTCTTCCAATAGCTAAAGAAAACAAATATTTAGGGTTTTTTCTTATTTCATCATGGAATTGTATGGTGTGTGTACTCATTAGAATCGCCTCATCGAGGCGATTCTAATGAGTACACTCAACATACAATCATTGTGTAGAAAATCGAAAAGATTCCCCTAAATTATCGCTATTTGCTACCTGAACTGGTGCCATAATTAACCCTCAGTGGCTCGAACTACCCATGCCACGAACGAATTTCCGTGGTCCCAAAGATGTTCGAGCCATTGAGGTTCGACTGTATACGCAATAGGATTAATTGCGAAGAAAACGCATTGAAGGCGCAACATTATTTTTGGCTCATTCACAGAATGCATTTACTGGCGGTTGAAAGGAAAACGAGTTAGCAGTATTTGCTAAAGACAGCCTTTGAACAAAATTCCGCTATTTTTAGTGTTAGGCTTGAGGAGAAAATTGGGCAATATTAAGAACCATCGGACTTCTGGTTCCCCGCATTTATAGTCAAGTAGCATATTAACCCTTAAGATTGGGATACGTTAACTTCTCAACACATACATATGTCATAAAATTTAAACTAGTTCATGTTACTACATGTTGATGTGTCTAAAAACCACAGGGTGAGCAGTGTAGACTCAGGTCAGACGACGCAATTTGCAGCATCTTATCTGGGTCTACACTGTTTGTCCAGTCCTGCCTGTCTGAGTACGAAGGGTAAATACGCTATTAAGTTACCTGAAAAAACAAAAACAAACACAACTGACATCATGGTTTATATTATTAAACATAAATAACTTCAATAGACAATAGTTCGATCATTTGCATTACAAATTGAAACATACAATTATAGACAAGTCAGGGTTAATCAATTACGAACAAATATACACAATCCTTCGTGGTTGAATATTACATCTACTAGCAGCCACTGCTGCCAATAGCCTAGGGTAACTAAAAATGTACGTTGCTTTGTAACACACTCTGCCCCCAAACAATATGCTTGTCCCTACACACGTATAAGAGAAGATTAGAATTAAAACTTAAAAAGTGGCATAACTGTCATAAAATCAATCTGATTTTTTTTTCGAAATTTAAAAACGGTCATCCATTCCTCCGCCTCTGTATCTGTTGAAACATTAAAGCCCTCGCTCAAATACTTTCTGAGATATCTTTTATAAAAGGGACATGCCTCCAAAATTATGCATATATATACCCGTTTAAAAGAACTAACCACAACCTTAATTGAAAGAAAGTCTCCACTGCAAATAATAAAGTAAGGAATAACTAGAGTCTTGGAAATACCTAGAGAAGATTTATTAAGGGTCCAGGAAAAGAATGAAGAAAACATAGCACCTTTTATGTCAACATACAATCCAAAGAATAAGAAGCTTTTGGCATTTTAAAAATAATATGGACATTTTAAAGAACAAAGAAACAATGAGAAAGATTTTGAACAATACTAAGGTGATAAAAAGCAAAAGACAACTTCCAAATTTAAAGAGACTTCTGGTAGAATCTGAATTCAAATGAATCAATATTTTATCCTCTATAAGTAAATGCAACGAACCACGATGCAGACTTTGTAATTATATCACAGAAGGATCTTCATTAAAACTCAACAATAAGGCTTTCCATGTAAAAGAAAATATGAATTGTAACGTAAAAAATGTTTTGTATGTTTTAATTTGCAATGGTTGTCGTGAATATTATATCGGACAGACTTGAGACAAGCTTCGAAACAGACGGACAGTTCATGACCAACAAATCAGAGACCCATCAACAAGACAATTACTTCTCAGTTCTCATTTAGAGCAGTGCTCTCTTATAAATCCTAAATTTTCCATTTTCCTTTTTTACAAATTTCAGAACAATGATGTTTCAGCGAGGTTATCTAAAGAAAAGTACTTCATAAAAATATTTAACCCCAAACTCAACAAAGACTAACGACGCAGTTTGGACGCCATGACGTTTTAACGTTGTGTACATGTACTATGTACACGTATTTATTGTTACTAAGTAACGCCGCCATTTTATCGCCATAATGCTATTGTTTATTCCCCTGATGAGCTGCATATATATATATATATATATATATATATATATATATATATATATATATATATATATATATATATATATATATATCATACGGAACCCATGTATGCAATTTCATACACCATCATGAAACTATTAGAACTACCAATAGTGTGATGAACGAGCAGAGGAACGAACGGATAAACGGGCGAACGAATAAACAAAAGCAAAAGCAATATAACCTTTCAGCTTTTTTAAAGTGTGGCAGCAGACGACATTTTTAATTATATTTTTTCCATTTTTCAAAGAAATAAGAAAAGATTTAAAACACACACACACACACACACACACACACACACACACACACACACACACACACACACAAAAGCAACAACAAGCAAACACACACACAAAAAAACCAACAAGAACAGAATATCGTCTACTACATATTTAGCTTTAAACAGATATCATAGCCATTCGGGCGGCGTTTAAAAAAGGAAAAAGATCGCGATCATTTTGCCGTGAGTAGTATTGGGCGTCACTATCGGATAGTGACGCCCTATACTACTGCCGTGGATCCCTGTACCTAATGACGAGCGAAAATAGGAGCATGGAGCCAGGGCAAAACATCCGCGAGTAGTTTGTAATTTTGATCGCAGCCCAGATAATCCTGGCTTCGATGTTATAAAACTTTTCTGATGCTCAACTCAGCTGAGCATGCATGAAATTTGTCCTGCTGATAACACTAAAATACAACTGCAAATTCTTCCTTGTTAAACTTAGCTGAGCATGAAACTTTTTTCTGCTAATAAATATGAAAATGCCAACTTTTGTTGGCATTTTCATATTTATTAGTAGAGAAAATTTCATGCTCAGCTGAGTTGAGCAAAACAAACAAAACAAAAAAGAAAAAAAAAAGAAAAAAAAAAAAGAAAAGAAAAAAAAAAAAGGTTTTATAACCTCAAGGCCTGGTGGCCGTTTACAACTTTTATTATACGGCATTGTTGGTGTATGACACGGACGCTGCCTTTACAGCTGTTATCCTTGTCTCTCTGGTCTAGACTGAAGTATTCTTTTGGCCTTTTAAGTTTGAAGAAACTGTGCCTAACCGACCACCATTCAGTATTGTGTCTTCAGCTTCCACTCGATGCAGGTAATACACTTCCAGGACCTGCCAAATATAGAATAAAAGTAAAGATTCCCACAACAGAAATGTCCCAATTATGTAGCACAGCCCTCCCGAGGCACCAAAATGAATAAGAAATGAAGACCAATTAAGGACACACACCAAAAAAAAACAAACAAAAAAACCCGAAACCTGCCACATATGAAACCACAGACGCAAAAAGAACTGCAACAGAGGAACCGCCTTGGGACGATCAGTGGAAAAACTACTGGAGTGCTTAAACCAGTTTTACACGTCGAAACCTCACCCTTAATGCTGATACACCTCTAAATTACAAATACATGTTCGGTCCGCATAGGAGCCCTCTACCCCATCTTTGAAACATCACGGTGATGAAACAAAGCAAATGGCTCAAGGGCGATCTGAAGCCAGGACACAAGAAAACCGCAAACAGAACCACGATTACCCGACCACAGTCATTGATAGTCAGGCGACAACATTACGAAAACCTGCCTATTCAAATATACTGAAAAGTTAATCACCGAAAAATTGAAAATTTTCAGACAAAAAATTCAAATATTTTTCATATTTCTGCTCAAAACATAGATTGTGGGTACTCGTTAATGTATACCCCTGTAAACCCCAGTTTTTCTATATAAAATTGGGGTTTAAGGGGGTCAAAATTATATAGGCGTGTTTTCGTGATGTATCTGAAACAGACTGAACAGGGAGCCGTCATTTAGTCTAAGGACCGACTGACCATCGAAGTTTCATATAATGTATTTTTGTTTAAAATAAAATATTCTATTTTAAAACTTGTTGGTGTGTCCAATATTGATGGATGAGTGGTAAGCAGTGTATATCTTACTGTGTTTACCATTACTATTGGGACACCATAATTCCTTAGAATACTTGTCCTAAATTCAAAACAAAAAAGTCTATTTTACTACCTACTAATGTGCATTATATTTCTGGGTGATTGATAAGCAGTGTAGACACGTTCTGCAGCGTTTGAATTGGGTCTTCACTCATTGCCCAGTCACTACCATATTTACCCCAAATATTCGGCCATCTTATCGCCTTACCAAACTTGTCATAGAATTTGAGCAAGTCCATTCTGCAACCTGATAATGCATCTAACAACTGCTGATTGATTGGCAAACAGTTTTGAATCTGATCAGAAACGACAGAATGCATCAATACAGAGCAGATGTTCGGATGAGACTTTGCGCATGCGCGCGATGAATTTGAATGTGCGTACTTTACGAATGTTTGAAAGCACTATTTCTCTTGACGCGGCCCATATAACGATTTGAAAGACAAGAAACTGTGCAGTTTGTTTGAATAAAAGTTTTTTTTTCTTTTTTCTGTTTTGTTCTATACACTGATTCTTTTGTTGAGCCACGTCATTCCGAATACCTAGTGTACGAAAGCAATATGGACATAATCTTCTGATAGATATATATTAACAGTAACATCTATTGCATAACAACCACTTGTGGACAGATTGCGAGTGAAAAACAACCAATGAATGATAAAGGAAGACGCATCAAGTGATAAACACTTCTCCAGAATATGCGAAAAATTTCCATGTTAAGAGGAAATGTTATACATTTAGGAGAGGCTACTTCTGAAAAAGAGTCTACTCTAAAAGAAAAGAATTTGCTTCCCTTATAGCGAAGGCCCAGATCAGCCTCAAAGTCCCAGCAATCTCATCAAGGCCTTAACTTCCCACTTACAAAATCATTAGATTGGCCGCTTCAAACGCAAAAATGCCTTCAAACATTTGCAAAAATGTGCAGACTCAAATCGTCTTGCGCATGCGCAAAGTATCATCCGAGCCTTTTCTCTCTATTCTTACATGCTCTATTATCCAATAGTTGTGTTAGCGGACAGTGAAGGTCTTGGTAAGACTATGCGGATGCGCAGTTTTTTCTGGACTTTCGCTATCTGCATATGCTCGAAAACACGTTTTCGTATGGCGCGGCCCAGATACTGTGGATAGTTTAGATGTATAGCAAATCAACTTTCAAGACCTGTCTGGTTGATCTAGATGGTAACTATTCCTCGATGACACCTTTTCTCATTAGTCATCTCACATTTTCTCACCCTCAGAGAAACAAGTTTACCTTTTTTTAAACAAACTAAAGTCGTCTTTTGGCGTTATTAAATAATGCAAAGGCATAGCATGAGGTATAAAAGAGCTAGAAAAACAAACAAACAAACAAACAAAAAAACTCTGTTTAACGTTTAACGTGAATAAATGGAATGAAGTAGGTGCCATTTGAGGTTGTCATGGGGTGTCTTTGGGTGCACTGGGGTTGTTAAGATGCACCATAATTTAGGCATTTTGTGTTACTTCATCTGAGTCACACAGAAGGTAACGCTGCACTATAAGTCACAAAGGCACCCATGCAGGAAAAGTACTATAATCATAATATAGTTATAGTAGAGACGATGACCAAAAAGCTGACTGACATTTGATATGAAGACAACAAGTTGTGTTCGTGTTGTGCCATATCAGGATACCCGATATTATTCCATATATCAAACCAACCATATTTGCAAGGGCTAGGTTCAAGGTCAGACCTACTAACGAACGCAAAACGAAGAATAACGACAACAGAAATACTACCTTAGAAAATCAACAGTAACATTGAGGGTCTAAACCTGGTTTAGCGCTCAATCCTCAAGTTTTATCATCCTTTCTCTTCAGAATAAAATGTGTCAATTTTAATTTTAAAACAGCGAGGTATACTTAATTCTGTTTTGTTTTTTCTTGGTTTAACATACATTAAGTATTAATCAAACAAATAGCACAGAGGAGATGTTTGAAACAGTATTTCTAGTGAAATAATATACATAAATAAGAAAGCACACTGAGCTGCAAGTTGGCCTCACTTTTCAGAAATCATTTGCTTGTCTGATATATGGATCCTTTCTCAAATGGAGCTACTTTAAAAGGAGTCATTTATTTCCCCTTGCGTAATCGGTAGCAGGCAGTATTTCTATTGCAGCTCTGTTAAATATGGAGGCAAACACTGGCTGACCAGAATTATCTTCTTGAGATTTGTATCCATTTACCTTAGCACAAAAGTATTTTGTGCCACTTATTTGTTACTGGGATACTGATCCATTCACATGCTCCAAGACACTTGGCATGATTCCGAGTATATGCTGTTAAATGTAATTCCTCGTTGTTTTTTTTAATAATAACCTCAAAACATTTATATCGCTTATGAAACACCCAAGCAAACACACAACGTCGTCACAACGTCGTTACAACGTCGCTGCAACGTCGTGACGTTGCAGCGACGTTGTAACGACGTTGTGGCGACGTTGTGTGTTTGCTGGGACAGAAAATGCAAACTATTTGTTTACCTTTTCTGAGTTGAATTCCTAACCGGGTGTCGCTCTAATTGTTTCACGTTCTTAACCAATGGTTACGCATTCTTTCGTTTGGTAGGCGTGAGTAACGCAAGTGATCAAATCCTTCCTGCAATAGCCACATTTGCTAGTCGCTTGAAGTTCTTTTTTTTAGGAAGGCGCTAGTGACAGACGTCTGGCAATAGCGATTTTGCGTTAAAATTGCTATTACCAGATGTCTGTCATTAGCGAATTTGCGTTAGAATAGCTATTTCCAGATGTCTGTCACTAGCGAATTTGCTTTTAAATCGCTATTTCCAGACGACACTAGAACCTTCGTTGGGGCAGAGTTTTGGGATCGGATTGGTTTTAATCCTGATCATTACTCAGCTTTGAAACTTAATAGAGTTGTCACACCCTAATGAATAATCATTACTGACCGTTCTAAGGGTGTGCTGACTTTCGGTTAACCATAGTCTCTTGTGTATTCCCGTTGTTTTGCCTATTCTCTTTTATCTAGCAGTATGCTCGCCACACTTCGGGTAGCGTTTTCTATTGTGCGTTCTTATGATAACCAGTTTACAATTTTACTTTCTTCTAGAGGGAGGCTAAGCTAGTTAACTTGTGAACTGTGTGATTTCGTTAAGTTACCAACATATTAAGTAATAAGAACAGTCCACATTATAATGGTCCTTACGGCATAAGCGAACAGCGAATTCTCAGGTGTGCCTGCGCTTCTGCGCAGTCTCGCAAGAGCATTCACTGTAAATCTGCACTCGTGTAATATAGAACTAGAACTCTCGGGCTACATGTGAGATGCATATAGTCCTTCAATGGAGGATCAGGTGTTTTTCCCCATGCACTCCGGTTTCGTTCACCTCTGATTACCGATCGGCTCGAAGTAAGTGAAATAGTCTATAAAGAGCCGTAAAACCAAAACCACAAAACCACAGAACTAGAACAAGAATCAGCCATCTGACCCCGCTAAAAGAACAACTATCTCGTATCCCCGTTCAATTTTTGAGAGTTTGTAAAGATAACCAAATCGTATTCAAACTTTAATTTTGTCGTTCTTTTTCTAAACATACATATAGATATTTAAAAAACAAACAGAAACAGATAAATGAAAGGAATGAAAGAACCTAGATTATTTTCGTTGTTAGCTGATTTCTCCGTTTATCGTAAAGGTGAGTCTCGTCGTGAGAAAACTTGCAAATTTCATACAATAAAAAGGTATAACTCAGTCTGATGTAACCATATTATCCCAGCTAGCATTCTTTATAAATCTATAGCGGGCCGTTATCGGCCCGTCAGGGTAGCTGACGGGCCGAGAACGGCCCGCTATAGATTTATAACGAATGCTAGCTGGGATATGACTGGATATACGATTTTCAGCCATCTGGAATTAGCGAATTTATTGTACAATTACTATTGCCAGACATCTGTCATTAGCGATCCATACGATAACTAGCTATTACCACACGTTTGTCAATAGCGATTTAAAAAAGAATCGCTGGTACCAGACGTCTGGAAATTGCGATTTATACGGTAAATCGCTATTACCAGACGTCTGTAAATAGACACTCCGTTTGTTAACCCTTTTATGCCCGGCGTCCAACAGAAGGGCCATTGATAAATAGTGCACGGCGGCGTCTGATCAGGATCTACATTTTGTATGAAGTACAGGGAGTTTTACATTAAATGATAATACTGAAACGCAATCCAGATACCCCCTTATCCATTAGGCATAAATGGGTTAAATTTCTTCGACAGCACTAACTCTAAAATATTATAAAGAGAAGAAAAGGATGAAGATGTGTGAGAAGAACATAAACCAAAACACATCAATTATCGAAGCAAAGTAGACACCTGCGATTATAGAAAACTGTTAAAACCAAACGAAAAATCCAAAACCTGTTAATTTTCCTTGTTTCGCGATTGTGGCCTTTCCCGGCTTTCCCAGATTTATGTCCATATTGATTTATGCTTACCGCTTAGCACTCTGTGTAAAATATTCAGCGCAGACGACATTCTAAAATATGTTTTCCTTACTTTCTTCAGAAAATAGGCTCTAATTTTTCATGCAAATTGTTTCCTTTTAGGAAAAAGCCTTCTGGGGGAGGGGGAGGTGGGGAGTGGGGGTGGAGGGGAGGTGGGGCTGGGGAAGGGTGAAAACACGAAAAATAATTTAGAATGTCGTCTGCTGCAATTTTTACCTAGCCTACAGAGTGTTAAGTGATTTTTGCTTGAATAATGTAACAGTACGAGGTTTCTGCAGGATTGCGTAGCATCTGTATGTTGCATTTGTCTATACGACTCACCGTGCTTCGACCGCAGTTGTAAATTGTTTGATATATTTACACGACTTTTAGTAGATCGAAATGTAACCTAGTCCGGTGACACGAGGCTTCTGGTTCCCAGCTATATTACGTTAAATGGAAACCAGAAATCACAGGTCATTGGACAAGGTTATATTTTTATCAACCTCATGTGTACATTGCTATAGTCTGTACAGTCACATGACTTTGTATAGTAGAATAATGAAAGCTGCATGCACACGATTGCATTATTTTACTATCATTGACAGCTATTATTACTGATAGGAATACTATATCGAGCATAGCGAGCAGTTTACAAACAACCCTCGTCCTGCTGAATAAATTAAGATGCCACACCCACTTCTAATTTTCAGCCAATCGGATGACTTGATCCGGAATTTTGCTATAAATTCACATACTAAATGGCAAACAGTGCAGATTCAGATCAGTTGGCTTCCAAGCCAACTGATCTGGATCTACACTGTTTGCAAAGGCTGGGTATATCCGGGTTCAGCAGGACAAGGGTTAAGGTATTGATTGTTGTGAGTCAGCCAGCATAAACGCTTAGCATACAGGATTAAAAAAAAAAAAAATCAGCAGACGACAATATTTTTCCCATTTTTCCCAGAAAAATAGGATTTGACATTTCATGCTAGGAGACAATTTTTATGAAATGTCAAAACCTATTTTCTGGGAAAAAAATAAGAAAATAATATCATGAGTTTGGCTTCTGGTGAATTAGCCCAGAGAGCGGTTAAGTTTAGAGGAAAATCGTTAATTTGTGCAGAGGTAAGATTTTATAACATATAAACTAGAACACAACGTTAAAAAGACTATGTTATGTAGATCTCCACTGACCTGTAACCTCATATTATACAGTGAAAACAAGGATGTACAAGGATATACTATGTTGAGTGAATTTTCAGATTGTTTCAGTTTTTAACGGTGAGCATGCTGTGTAAATTTTTCAGCAGACGATATATTGGAATGTTTTTTTTATTATTTTTCCCTAGAAAAAAGAATTTGACTTTTTGTGCAAATTGTGTCCAATGAGACAATTTGCATGAAATGTCAAATCCTGTTTTCTAGAAAAACAAGAAAGAAACATATCAGCAATTTATCATCTGCTGAATTTGCTCAGAGAGTACATGTAGTAACGGTTAACATGATTTATTTATTTTCAATTTTATTAACATGATTTATTTATTTTTGTTTTCAATTTTATATTTTCTATCATTTTTTAATCGTATAAATATGTAGTAATGTAGGAAGTAATCACATTTTCTTCAGTTTCTCCAAATTATATAGTGGAAATATGATGGCATAGGTAGCTCGAGATAAAAGTAGTATGCAAAATATTTTCTCATTTCTCAATGAAATCATGGGCTGTGCGTAATCATTACATGCGTTTCTGCGAGGCACTTTTAAAATATACCCACATCGTGTGTTTTCGTGGAGATAAAAGACAATTGAATGTCAACACATTGTGGTAGTAAAGCGTGTCCAGAGTGATGTCTTAGAAGAAGGTCTGGATATGGAATGTGTGTATGTGTGGAGGGGGTGGGTGGGTGTTGGTGTTGTGTGTGTGTGTGAGGGGGGTGGGGTGTAAAATCTGTAAATAAAGATGATAGCTTATTATCAAAGTCTCTGGTCTTGTTTTTTTAGCCCTACTCCCTGTCTTCTTTATCGTATTGCTTTTAGTTTTTTTTTTTTTTTTTTTTTTGTTTTTTTTTTGGCTTTTTTTTAAGTTTCAATTGTAATCAAACAGTATACTGAACCAAAAAAGAACGCAACTTTTTAACTCAAAATGTTTTCATGCAAACACAAGGTTGACAGAAAATTTATTTTGTGATTTACGTTCATACTTTTCAAACTTTATTATGCAGAAAACAGTTGGGCGATATCTGTACAACTAATCGCTCCAGTTGGCAATTCGTTGTTTTCAATATTTTCCCGTGCAGTACATTTAATGTATACAGTAACTTCGTCATATTGGCATATTGTGTTACCTGGAGTTAGTGTTTCAAAAATCCGGTAAAATTTTTCTACGGAACATGGTGCGTTTGACGTAAGATCAACGTAACGCAGCGGTCCAAATGCTGCTACACGGGACGTCTCAGGCTGTCATCGCCAGGAACTTCCAAGTGAGTAAATCGATTATAACTCGTTTGTACCAGCGTCTACGACAGACGGAAACGACAAATGACAGGCCCAGAAGTGGACGTCCGCGCGTCATGACACATCGACAGGACCGATACATGTGTCTATCCCATCTTCGTAATCGGTTCTGTACAGCCGTAGAAACGGCTCAGGTGACACCAGGAACGCACAACAATCGAATAAGTGCAGATACTGTGAGGAATCGCCTTCGAGGGTTTGGCTTACGTCCTCGTCGTCCGTACGTTGGTATGCCATTTACACCACGACGACGTCAGGTTAGAATGGCATGGCTCACACAACACAGGCCAAACCTGTTTCCCCTTCGTTAGTGACATAACGTTATGTTTTCTGATGAGTCCAGGTACTTGTTGTACAGAGCTGACGGCCATCAACGTGTGTATAGGCGTAACGGAGAGCGTTATCGTGACAATTGCTTGGTTGAACGTGATCGGTTTGGAGGTGGTGCGTTAATTGTGTGGGCTGGCATATCTTATGATCATAGAACGCCCCTGGTATTCATCGATGGCCCTTTGACGGCTCAGCGGTCCGTTGACCTCATTTTACGACCGGTGGTTGTGCCATTTGTACGCCAGCACAACGTTACATTTCAACAGGATAACGTTCGGGCGCATGTAGCAAGGCTCAGTATGGCGTTTCTTCAACAAAACAACGTCAACGTGATGCACTGGCCTCCGTATAGTCCGGATCTCTCTCCTATAGAGCATCTGTGGGACGTCTAGGATAGGCGTGTTCGTAACAGCCCCCAGCCGCCAAACAACGCTTCAAACACTACGTCTCGCGCTCATGCAGGAGTGGAATGCAATTCCCCAAGCAGAGATTAATCGTTTAATCCTGTCCATGACCAAGCGTGTGCGTGCGGGACTCACTGCTAATGGAGGGCATACTCGCTATTAACTGCTCGTGTTTTTGAAGTTGTGAAATGACTACCTTTCTGACAAAACGGACTTCTGTGCCACACAGTCTCGATGGAAATTAAACTCTCTATGGTGGTTACATTCAGGAATGATTACTCAATTGTGTCGTTAAATCGATTTTCTGCAAAACTGAACATTTCTGCAAATATTCACATTTAAATTTGGAGTTGCGTTTCTTTTTCGGTTCAGTATATATAGTCAAACTTCTTTAGCTCGAACACCGATGACTCGTTTACCTTAGATGATTCAAACTCGTTTTTAAGTCCCTACGACATTCTTCCGATAGCGCAAGAAAACAAATATGTAAGGATTTTTTTCTGATTTTATCATAAAATTGAGTGCTGTGTGTACTCATTACAGTCGTCTCATCGACTGAGTCTTTGGCTGGGAACACCATGATTCTACGAGTGGCTTTTCTTTCGCTCGGATTTTCAGTATGTATTAGAACCATTATGTTTGTTTCGTCATAGTACTAACAAGTTAATTTATACGTTTTTCTGTGTTGGTCCACTGAAAACATGGAAAAGAACCAATTAGAGGAGCTTCAGTAGACAGTTTAACTTAGGAAGCTGATACGGGTTCTCTTTTACACTCCTGAAGACTTAATTACGTAAACACACCTATTCAAATATATTTAAAATTTCACCACCAAAAAAACTGAGTTTTCAGAAAAAATTCTGAAATTTTTCATATATCTGCTCTAAACATAGATTGTGGGTACTCGTTAGAACAACCTCACCGAGGCGGTTATAACGAGTACCACAATCTATGTTTTTGGCGGTTCTAATGAGTACCCACAATCTATGTTTTTGAGCAGAAATACGAAAAATAATGTATACCCCTGTAAACCCCAGTTTTACTATATAAAAGTGGGGTTTAAGGGGGTTAAAATTAAATATAGGTATGTTTTCCTGATGTAGTATACTGATTACGGTGATCGGCAATGACTGACATGATATTTGGAAGTCTGCATATGGCTTGGTGTACTACCAAGATTTTTTTTTTTTTTTTTTGTAAATGTTGCCATATTGCAAATGTCACACGAGTGCATTATTTGTGATCTTGTCAGCTGGGACGAAAACATTTCATTACGAAAACACGCCTATATAATTTTGACCCCCTTAAACCCCACTTTTATGTAGTAAAACTGGGGTTTACAGGGGTATGCACTATTTTTCTTATTTCTGCTCAAAAACATAGATTGTGGGTACTCGTTAGAACCGCCTCGTCGAGGCGGTTCTAACGAGTTCCCACAATCTCTGTTTTGAGCAGAAATATGAAAAATATCAGAGTTTTTCATCGGAAAATTTTCAGTTTTTGGAGATGAAATTTTCTATATATTTGAATAGGCGAGTTTTCGTAATGCTTATAGAAGTTTGGATACAGGTTTAGGATTGAGCGGCTGTTGAGTCAAATTAAATATACTTATGACACGTTCAATTCTTCATAGATTAATTCACAAGTTGTATGAATGGTGCGATTATAAAAGTTGTGAGCTGTTGCATCCGGCGATTTGTGCATCTACAGACATAAAATGTAAGTATTTATATACCCGAAAAAGGCCACAATCACAAAACACAGCGTTCTCAAGGCACCGAGAAAGGACGGCCATAGAGTCCAAGAATAATTTAAAATAAATACCCTGTTGATCCTCTATAAAGCAATTCACACTTCGTGTTGCCTGCATGTTGAGAAGGTTTAAGGTGACACAAGTGTAATTATGATAGTGGTGAGCAGTTTTATGCGGGTACAAAATATAAGTATTGAGATACACTCACGAAAACATGCCTATATAATTTTGATACCCTGAAATCCCACTTTTATATATTAAAACTGGGGTTTACAGGGGTATACATTATTTTTCTTATTCTGCTCAAAAACATAAAATTGTGGGTACTCTTCGAGGCGGTTCTAACGAGTACCCACAATCTATGTTTTGAGCAGAAATATGAAAAAAAATCAGAATTTTTACCTGAAAATTTTCATTTTTTTGGTGGTAAAAGTTTTGGTATATTTGAGTAGGCTTGCTTTCGTAATGCATAGGAAAGGCTCCAATCACGAAACACATCCACCCCAAGGTACCGAAGAAAGGATCTAATTCAGAGCTTTGACTCTGTCTCTTCATAAATTAATTTGTGGTATCTAGAGTCTGTTTGTTGAAAAGTTTTAAGGAAACGAAATTGTGGTTATAATTGATTTGAGCAGTTACATGCGGCGGACATTTATGTATGTATTGAACCAAAATATAAGTATGGAACTATCCAGAAAAGATTTTAATCACTCAATACAGCCTTCCAAAGACACCGAAATAAAGATTGAATGACACGAAATCACTTCATTAGAGAGAGAACAAGCACACGGAAAGGGGAGCACATCCTTTCCTTTTAGAGTAGACCATTTTTCAGAAGGGATCAAACATTTTGACAGTTGGCTCCCCTAAGTGCGTATAAATCCCTTGATTTATTTACTGTTTACACTTATGTTTTTATTTCTTTACAGTACTAATCTGATGCAAAGATGACGGATTGTATTGTTTTGGTGACAGGCGGTGCCGGCTTTCTTGGACAGCACGTGGTTGGTTTGTTACAGTCACGTGCACTACACGTTTCAGAAATACGAGTAATTGATGTGATGCCTTATGAAAACAAATTAGGTAACATGACTTTTAACTTATTATACCAGACGCATGCTCCTTTTGATAATCTTTAGAACAAATAAATGGATGTTAGATTTCATGGCGTCTAATTCCTCATAAAATTGAGCTCAGTGACTCCCCTATAATACAGTAGATTGGGAAATTTCCTTCTGAAGCAAATGCACCCATTCTACTTTATGTTGGTTGTACTTAATAAAATCCATAAAAGTTGTACTTGGAACCCACGATCACATAAAAATTAAAATCTTATTCTCGGTTTCACTGAGACTATTTACATCACGAAAACATGCCTATATAATTTTGACCCCCTTAAACCCCACTTCTATATAGTAAAACTTGGAATAACAATGGGTATAAATTGTTTGCCTTATTTTTGCTCGAAAACATAATTTGTGGGTACTCGTAGAACTATCTCGCCGAGGCGGTTCTAACGAGTACCCACAACCTTTGTTTTGAGAAGAAATATGAAAAAAATATCAGAGGTTTTTATCTGAAAATTTTCAGCTTTTGGAGATAAAATTTTCAATATATTTGAATAGGCGTGTTTTCGTAATGTATGGCAGCAATTTAGTTTGCAGATATCAGAATGCATCATGAAAACATGCCTATATAATACTGACCCCCTTAAACCCCACTTTTATATAGTAAAACTGGGGTTTATAGGGGTATACATTATTTTTCTTATTTCTGCTCAAAAACATATATTGTGGGTACTCGTACCGACAATATATGTTTTGAGCAGAAATATGAAAAAAAATATCAGTTTTTATTTGAAAACTTTCAGTTTTCGGAGGTGAAATTTTCTATATATTTGAATAGGCATGTTTTCATAATGGGGTTCAACGATCCCAAGGAAAATAACAATAAAGTCTGCAGTGAAATACAACTTGAATTAAGTGTGTCAAAATCAGAAGGATATTTCGAATTACCTCAGAATTTGGTTTTAAATCATGCGTATATTTGTCGGGTTTCTCATTTCTCGTATCTTGCAATAAAACACAACCCTACTATCGGAAAGATAGAGAGCTGAGTTTTGTATGTATAAATAAACGTCAAAAAGATTGCCTTTAGAAACAGAGAACACATACGGATTAGAAAACTGGAGTCTTGGTTTTACTGAGACGCTTCATATGCAGTAACCCTCCAGCGATAAAATAATTTATAAAGTTAATGTCTAGATATTAATGAGCACTAAATCTTTCAAGTTCTTGTCGCATTTTTGTAAAATGGCTTGTACTTTATAGAATTTCGATAAACATTTTTGTTTGCGGAAATTACTTGGCTTATTGTGTTTGGTCTTCATTCATTCTTTACGAGCATAGTCCGTCAATTAATGTTTTAGAATTGTGGACATGATTAAAATTCGCGGGGAACTCCCACAGCATGCATTTCAAAGACTTACATAAGTATAAAATTGTACTGTGATTCAAGAAGGTCAGTTGTCAGTTTCTGGCGAAAGAATGTGCACAATACTGGTTAACCGTTTAGAGGACTAAGCCTGCCCAGTAAACGTGTGGTTAGGTAAACTGACCGCGCTCGACATGACCGCATTGGGTTGACTGGGCCGTAAAACCTCAACACAAAAAGAAATAAAATTGTACTGTTTACGAATTAATCCAATAGAACATTCATAAGCACGAACGTCCGAAAGGTGTCTGGTAAAATTTAAAATGTGTCAATAAAACGATATTGTAAAATTTCCAAAGCAAGCGTTCTATTACAAATTTATCATGGCGGCCATATTGGATCAGAAATCAGACATGTTTGGTGTCAGTCTATTTCTATGAACCGTTTGATACATGTCATCGAAGAAAAGAAAGAAGGTGTGTTTGAAATGCAGTTTGCATGCGAAATTTTAAAATTGGTTTCAGGCAGTAAAGCAGGGTACGCTCCCTTGAATGCAGAAAATAACCTCAGTGTCACTTTTTGCTTCATAGCTGTATATGCACATGAGAAATTAAACATTCTTGTTTCTGTTTTGAACAGTATGTCTTTTTGCTATGATTTTAATCTGAATACGCAAGATTTTGTGTATACTAGGACTTTTTAGGTATCAACTGGGCCTCCGTAGAAACATGTCAGTTTTCGCGAAATGCAACGTATACATATCTGCTGTACAGTTGTGTTATAGACAGGCATGTCTAAACTGTCTTCCAATATGAAAATAAATTGTATATCTTTCCGATTGTAGGGTTAGCGATTTTCTTATATTTGAGCTCGTACTAAATGAGACGGAAAATGTTGGTTAAACAATCAAAATTGGTAGACCAAAAATGAAAATAAATCAAGTCAGTTCAGTAATATTTATTCTGAAGTATTCAGTCTATATCTCCAGTTAAAATGGAAAACAATATTGCTTTAAGGAGCAGGGTATCAGTTGAATGTGACGGCAGGAACCAGCAACTAATATATGGAAGTCAAGGGCTTCGATTCTCGGGTTTATCTGGTGAGCCAAACAAGATTACTATGGAAAAATATAAGTGAAGATACGCACAAGATGCCACAATTACGAAGCACAGCCCTCCCAAGGGACCTAAAGAAGGGGAGATGAGGAACAAATAAGGACAACACAAACGCACATATGAAACCACAGACGCACAAAGAACAGCTGTAACAGAAGAGCCGTCTAGGAACGGTCAGTAGGAAAATTAATGGTGTGGCGGGGATGAGTGGGGGTGAGTGGGGTGGGATTTAGATACCTTAGATACCTTACTGCAGGTGTCGAAAAGAAAAGTTTCATTTAAGTGGTGAAATTTTAGAATAAAATTAAATATGTTTATCTATAATTATAAAAATGCTTTATTGCCAATCATTTTAAGCGTTAAACCCAACATGCTATCATTGGCACCAGCTTGTACCAAATTCCTATACTCTAGCAATTTTTTTCCGATTGGCATTTTTTTTTATATTTATTAGCAGGGACAATTTCATGCTTAGTTATGTTTAGCAAGAAAGAATTTGCAATCGTAAATTGGTAATGTGATTTATTAGCAGGTCAATTCATATGCTCAGCTGAGTTTACCACGGAAACAATATAACCTCGAGGCCTGGTAAACAGTATGGGTCAGCCGTTTCATAGATTCAGAAAAATACAATGTAATACAGAAAATGCCCTGAAAGAGACAATCACAGATCGTAGCTTACCAATGACACCAAGAGGAGGAGAAAACAAACCATGACAGACAGCAAGCATGACACAACCCCCCCCCCCCCCCCCCCACAAAAAAAAAAAAAAATAAATAAAATAAAATAAAATAAATAAACAATAAATAAATAAATAAAAAACAAAAACAAAACAAAAAAAACAAAAAAAAAAAAAAAACATACACACACTTAAAACGGTAATACTCCGCCATTATTGTGAGGAGGGCAGGTAGCTCTGTCAAAAGGTGACGTAATTTGCCCATTTGCATTCCAAATCCAGATGTTTACAATATCAATGCACATTCCAAAAAAAACATAACAAGTTTGGTGAAAATCTATTGACATTTACTCAAGTTATCGCCCGGAAACGAACATATGCAGGTATGGCGGGCAGATTACTGTCAGAAATTGACAAAATTTGCCCATTAGCAATCCCAAACCAGATCTCTACATTTCAGTACACAGACCAAGTTTGGTCAAAATCCATTGATGTTTACTTAAGTTATCATCCGGAAACGAAGTACGGACGTAAGGAAAGACAGATGTCGGACAGGCACACGGATGTCCAACGTGAAACCATAATACCCCGCCACAATCGTAAGGTGGGATATAAAAGCAAAGTAACCAACTTACTCTTCCAAGACGAAGTGATTACCATGCTCGACAGGTTTCACTAAACAAAACGGTAAGACAACAAACAGGACAAACATGAAAAAAAAGTCTCGCAGAGAGTAGCCACAAGGCCACACAAAGAACAAACTACAGTAGAACCACCGCTTTAAAATGGTCAGTAGAAAACAAAATAACGGGGTTGATTTACCGCATCAGAAGCTTCTTATTTGTAACACAACCAACCGCACCATTTCTGGTTTTGGACTGCTGTCATACTCATCCTTTGAACTTAAGGTGACTGGATGCACTTCGCCCCGAGGTTATAAACCTTTTTTCATGCTCAATTCAGCTGAGCATAAAATTGTTACTGCTAATAAATCTCAAATTACTAACAACTGCAAATTCTTTCTTCCAAAAGATAGCTGAGCATGAAAATTTCTCTGCTAATAAATATGAAAATGTCAACTATTGTGTTCATATTTATTAGCAGAGGAAATTTCATACTCAGCTGAGTTGAGCATGAAAAATGTTTAATAACCTTGGGACTTGGTAGATTTTCTTCATTTCTTGTGAAGGTAGAAAACTTTTGTGAATTTTTGTTTGTTTTACTGCAGACCGCAGTCCCATCTGAAAAGGCGTCTACTTTGGAGGAAAAAATGCTTGGGACAACGTTGTTCCGACGTCGCCGCGACGTCATGACTTCGCGGCGACTTTGGAACGACTTTGTTTCCTATTAAAGTAGACGCCTTTTCAGAAATGGTGCAAAGAACTATTGAGGGAGTTGCCTCCTATGAAAGTGTTTCCATTTACCTTAAAACAAGACAAAATCTGTGTGCTCCAGAAACTTTACAGAAATCAATGCATTTATTGATTATTTCTAATTTACGTTTTGTATAGACTATGTATCTACAAAGCCTGTGAAGCAGTACGTAGGAAGCATCACTGACAGAGATCTCGTCCGGCGAGCCTGTGACGGTGTGTCAACTGTGATGCATATCGCCAGTATCATTGATGTAACAATGTTTCCTGATATGGACAAAATGGAACGCATCAATGTCCAAGGTGAGTGAAGGTATCTGTCTCATGATGCTGATACGAAGGTTCATAAATATTACCATCACAAAAACATACCTATACAATGTTGACCCCTTAAACCCCACTTTTATATAGTAAAACTGGGGTTTACAGGGGTATATTTTATTTTTCTTATTTCTGCTCAAAATATGGATTGTGGGTGCTCGCCGAGGCGGTTCTAACGAGTACCTACAATCTATATTTTGAGCAAAAATATGAAAATATAAGATTTTTTTATCTGAAAATTTTCATTTTTTTTTGGTGGTAAAATTCTCAATGTATTTGAATAGGCGTGTTTTCGTAATGAGTCGAACTACAATGACTCAAACATCTTTGGGACCATGGAAATTTGTTCTAGACATGAGTTTTTCGAGAAACTGAGGGTTAATCAGGTCAGAAGGTAAATGCTGATAATTAAGAATGTCTTTGCGATCTTCTATAAAAATAACGAGACGATTCTAATGAGTACATACAACATACATTTTCATGATAAAATAAGAAAATTTGCCTAAAATATCCATAAATATTTGTTTCTTAAGATATAAAAAGAATTTTCTAGATACTAAAAAAAAGTTTGAATCAGCCACGTTTAACGAGCTATCGATGTTCGAGTCATGGAAGGTTTCTTGCCAGCGACTTAACATAAAACTTATATATAGTCGAACTTCGTTGTCTCGAATATCTTTGAGACTATGGAAATTTGTTTGAGACATGGGTAGTTCGAGCCATTGGTGGTTAATTATAGCACCAGGTCAGGAAGCAAATGGCGTTAATTTAGTGATTTTTTGACTTTCTAGACAATAATTGTATGTTGAGTATACTCATTAGAATCGCCTCGATGAGGCGATTCTAATGAGTACACACAACATACAATTTCATGATAGAATAAGAACATTTCCTCATATCTTTTTTTCCTTGAGCTATATTAAGAATTTCGTAGGGACTCAAAAACGAGTTCGAATAAGCCATGGTAAAAGAGCCATCGGTGTTCGAGCTATTGAGGTTTGACTGTACAAGTTACCCAGGCAAGGTCACAGTTATGAAGCCTAGCCTTCTCGAGCACCATAGACTTACCGAGGCACTAAATGAAGAAGAAATGAAGAACAAACAATGTCAATACACCACGACACAGTTGCCATAAACGGCATACAAACAAAAAAGAACTGTAACAGAGGAATCGCCTTGGAGCGGTCAGTAGAAACAATAACTTGGGACATAACCCTTGTCCTGCTGAATAAATTACGAAACCACACCCATTTCTAATTTTCAGCCAATCAGATTTCTTGATCAAGTTTGTTGATATAGATTCACATACTGAATGGCAAACAGTGCAGATCCAGATCAGTTGGCTTCTGAAGAAGCCAACTTATCTGAATCTACACGGTTTGCAAAGGCAGGGTATATCCAGGTTCAGCAGGACAAGTGTTAAACTAGTTTAACTCGATCAAAACCTTATCGATATCTTCCTAAGCAGCTCTATACATGCTCTTTACATTTAAAACAAGAACAAACAAAATGAAAGTACAAACACAAAGAAATCAAACAGCTATGTAGCAGCCATTGAGGAAGATGACGACTCTAAACAAACGTCTCACACAAAAACAAAGCATAAAGCAAAGAGGGCAGCCTGCTAGCGGATGACGACACTGTCAGGTTTACAGCAAATTTGATCTGCATCACAGTAAAATTTGCTAGGTAGGGAACGTTATTTCTTTGGTATTTGAAAACAAAGGTCGAGAATTTCGAAGGTTTAGATAAAGAAAAGTTATAAGATTAAACATCTGATACTCCGGATGAGGATTCCAAGGTTCACCGATGACTGTATACAATTGTATTTTTGTCATTACCCTTTTTATTTTGTCAAAAGGAACAGCGGTGCTGCTAGACGTATGTAAAGAGGTTGGAGTAAGACGTTTTCTGTACTGCAGCAGTATGTCGGTGATCAGCGGTTTTGATGATATTATCAATGGCACAGAAGAAACTACTAGCATACCTAAAAGATTTATAAACAGGGGTTATGGCGAAACGAAACAAAAGGCAGAATCTTTAGTTCTTAGCTTTAACAGTGAGTATTCATCTCAGTCACGCCGTACATCAAAGCACTGACATCACGGGTATGTCCGTTGTCTCAGAGTTTAGAATGGGAAAATGGTCCTGAACGGGGATTTAAGACTGTTACCTTCTGAACTTCCTGTAATTTGAGCAAACAGTACAGAACCTGTTCAGACGCCGCGTTCTGTGGCGTCTGAATCGGGTCTGCACTGTTTGCCAATGTCCCACTCCGTCTAGGGTTTATAGATAACCCTCTTTAAACTGCACTCTAACGTAACAGTTACAAGAAATAACCATTACCTGGATTTTATACAATCGCCCGGTTGAATTTTATTGATCACTGATAATCACCTTGACAACTACCTTAAGGAAATTGTTATGTATGTATATTATGGCTCTATATAGGGATCAAACATGGTTTTTCATGCATTAACATTCGCCAGGTCTCATGGGAGGTGTTGAAAACCGAGGCCGGAGGCCGCGGTTTTCAACACCTCCCAAGGGACCTGGCGATTGTTAATGCGTTGAAAAACCATGTTCGATCGCTATTATTGCATAAAAACTGAAAACATTTGCTGCATTCCGCGTTATTTCTTGCACTATTTTGTTTCGCCTTTTAACCGATATCTCACGAACGCAATTTCCACGGACTATGCTCGTTCTAGGGCCAGGCAGTACACATCTCGTAACGGCAGCAAATATGTGGCCCCGGTACGATCATATTGAAAGTTGTGTAGCCGTGCATTAACAGCACGTGAGTTGCCTTGTTAATAAACTGCTTTTCGCCGGTTAATGCATGACTGTTAATAACGTGCGACACTGCTTTTTATGCAATAATTGTAAACAATCAACTCGAAATGGTTATTTAGAGCATGAACACTTACATTGAACAACCGGGCAGACAAGCCTTTGCCTATATCGTTTCTCTAACAGATACCGATCCCACTTCAGTTTTTTTTATTTGACTCTTCTACTTTTTTGTGTCTGAGCAAAACTATCAAGAGTTGGTATACATTTACTTAGTTAGAATGTAATGAACATTTTGGTAACAAGATTATTTTGATTTGCCGAAACTTTTTCTTTTTTCTCTCCAGCGCTTCATATGTTGAGCACTGAATGTCGTCGTCAATGCGTTCATGTTTTGTTTGGCGACGTTAGTTATGACGTCAGAAGCGCAGAATGGCGTGTTAACAATAAATAAAAAGAAAATTTACTCTTTTTCAGCGAATATCATCAATATTTTCATCTCGTGTAATGAAAACATTCCATTTTTCACTCGTGCTTTGCACTCGTGAAAATACTGATGTTTCCATTACACTTGATGAACTGTTTATGGTACTCACAGCAAAACAATAAATATCCACTGTGTATAAACGTCATGTGCCCGCTGGGGGGCTAATGTATTATTTTTCATACAGGTGATGAATTAAGGACAATTGCGATACGTCCTTTACCTATTTATGGGGAAGAAGGCTTTATAAGCGCTGAGCCTCTGAGAATAGCAAAGAAAACTGGCAGATGGACACGATTTAACTGCAAAGGAGTAACACAAGAAATGACATACGTTGGAAATGTGGCATGGGCATTTATCTGTGCCGAGAAAGCCATGATGAACGTCGACGCAAATACAATTGGTGGGAATGTGTTCTTTGCTACTGATGACACACCACAAGGGGAGATGGTCGAATTATTGGAACCGTTTGCAAAGGCTTGCAATTTTTCTGTGGACGGCTTTAAAATTCCTTTATGGGTTTTTATCTACTTTGCATACATAGTATATTTCATCCTGTTGTTAATATCGCCGGTTGTTAAGTTAAACGTACCTTTTAGTGTAGACAATTTTAAACAAATGGGTGTATCATTTAGCTTTACGAGTGATAAAGCAAAGCGTATGCTAGGATATGCGCCTTTGTACAATTATGAAGAAAGTTTTAAACGCTCAATGACTTTTTATAAGCAATACACACGGTAATAAGCAATACACACGGTAGAGGAAGATATATAAAGCTCTCTAGGGGTTTTAGGGATCAAAGGGACAAGGTCATTTATTTCAGGTGAACAAGGGAACAAATCTACTAATAAAGGGAACAGTGGAGCAAAGGAAATTTTGGGAAGCCGGGAACATAGAAAATCAATATTTTGATTTTTCAAGAACAAGGTCAAATGCCCATATATTGCAGGGAAGCAAAGGAATAGGTACCCCCACCCCACGACCCACGCTGGGAGGGTCTCATATATGCATAGAAAAAAAAAACACTTTTACTTTCATTGAAGGGAGAGTTAATATTGTCAATACTGCTTTGCTTCCCTTCTTTTAAAGGCTCCATATTCCTCAAAAATGGACATTTTTATCCAAGAAAGGTTTAATAAATTGATATATGGTATCAATTCGATCATTTAATATGGCATTAGACAGTATGTAAAATTTCAGTTAGTCACTCGTTTTTGAACTGGATCAAAATGAACTGACTTTTATCTATCTCTGAATTAATGTTGGCAACATGAATTCAGAGATACGATAAAAAATCATTTCATTTCAAGAACGAGAGACTAACTGAATTTTGCAGGCTGTCACGTGCCACATTTTATGATTATATTAATACCATGTATTAATTTATTAAACATTTCTTGGATAAAAAAAATGCTTTTTTTTGAGGAATATGGAGTCTTTAATGGTCTACTACAATGCATTGTCAAAAGGGGCTTGATATGTAGAAAAAGAAAAAAAAAAAAAAAAAAAAAAAAAAAAAACAAGTAAGAGAAAAGTCCAGGGAGTGCTACAATCACAAGCCGCACAAAAGTAGTCTCCCCTGTGAACATAGTGTAAAATCCATTAAATGTATCGTGCTCTTAACCATTTCATAGTCATAATATTTTCGCAAACAGTGTAGATCCTGATAAGACGGCTCATCATGTTTCCCATTCTGCTTTGATTTTTAACCGAGACCCCTATTTGAAATAATCAGGGATGAAAGGCTTAACATGAATGAATTCACCTGAAAGATTTCGCTGCCTTTTTGAAAAGATGACATCTTTTGCGTACAGTAAGTGTTGCCTTTCTAATATTTGGAACCTTATATACATACATACATACATATATATAAGGCTCCAAATATTAGAAAGACTATATATATCCCAAATATTCTGAAATCCATCATAGTAATTAAAATCACATTCAATTAATTTTAAACATTCCAGAGCAACATATTTCTGACAAAAAGGTGATTAAATGAGCATTGATGACTGAAAGCACTTAGAGCATTATATAGACCAAAAGTACTCGGGTGTTTACACCTACCAGGAGGTTTGGTTGTAAATGGACATTTTCAGATGGAGATGGCTCAAGCAGAAGATACCTTTCTAGTAGTTTTCCTACTGACCGTTCCAAGTCTTATCATATGTGGCGTTTGTTTTGTCATTTGGTTAGCATCCCTTCTTTTTGTGCTTTGGGAGGGCTGTGCTTCGTGGTTGTGCATTTACTGTGTATCTTCACTAAAATGTTTGTTCTTGGTTTTTGTGAAAATGATTTCCCTCTTAAGTGGGTTACCCTTAAAAAAATATTTTGCTTCTCCTTGGAGCTAATTACTTGCTATTAAGACTAGCCACATTAAATAAAGAGCAATCTTTCTAGGTCAAGGTCAAAGTAATATCGGTGAAGAGCATGTTTATTTGGTAGTGTATTAAACTACTATAGCAATATGAGACGTGAGAAAACATACCCTCTGACATGTGTGTGCCCAACGGAGTCTTAAATCATCCTGCTCATCCGCGCAGTTTGGCAATGTGATCAGAGTCTTCATTGTCCGCATGAAGAAACTTTGCATCCTTGGGTATCCAAAGTGCACGGGCTGATTTGAATCTTCGCTGGCGCACGTCTGAAGGTCCTTTTTCTGATGTTTCTGCTCATGCCATCTCGAAAATATGCCTATATAATCTTGACCCCTTAAATCCCACTTTTATACAGTAAAACTAGGGTTTACAGGGTTATACATTATTTTTCTTAGTTCTGCTTAAAAACATAGATTGTGGGTACTCGTTAGAACCGCCGCGGCAAGGCGGTTCTAACGAGTACCCACAATCTATATTCTGAGAAGAAATAAGAAAAATATCAGAAGTTTGTATCTGAAAGTTTTCATTTTTTGTTGGTAGAATTCTTAATATGTTTGAATAGGCGTGTTTTGGTAAGGTATGAAAACAAATGTAAGTAAAACCATAATACAGATGCTGTGAGTGTTGTGTGGTGGCGGTAAAAAGTCGCATCGTCTGGTCCTTTTTGATCACTGAATCCATTCAGTGATTTTTTGACAACAATATAAAAAAGGTTATCAATTGGTCTGGTTTGCAAAAACATGTCATATCGGTTGCTTTTAATTTTGCGAGTGCGTTCATTTCTTTTTAAATATATTAAAAAAAATGAGACAATTTTAAGAGGCATTCGTCAATGTCACTAGATATGTACAGGCTTCCATTATAGCATTTGGCTACTTTCTGGCCATCACCATATTTTTTGATTTTCATATTTGGTCTCAAATTAAAGTTTAGCCTAATAACATCACAAAAAGGAGTCTATCAGCATATGGCACTTTTCTGCCCTTGAATATGTGCATTACGAAAACATGCCTATTCAAATATACTGAAAATTTCATCACCAAAAAATGAAGATTTTCAGATAAAAAAATTCTGATATTTTTCATATTTCTGCTCAAAACATAGATTGTGGGTACTCGTTAGAACCGCCTCGGCGAGGCGGTTCTAACGAGTACCCACAATCTATGTTTTGAGCAGAAATAAGAAAAATAATATTTACCCCTGTAAACCCCAGTTTTACTATATAAAAATGGGGTTGGAGGGGGTCAAAATTATATAGGTATGTTTTCGTGATGGTAACCTCAGTTTGGTGGAAAATAATCAAAAGAAAAACAAAGAAGTTTACCAGATCTGATTAAAAAAAGAAAAAAAAAAAAAAAAAAAAAGAAAATCAACGCACTAAAATACCATCGACAAAGTTAAATTTGGTCTTTGGCTTGGCCCGCCGTAGTTCAACTATTGGTTTACATTTACTCTGGCATACAGTAGAATTTCTTTCTTCTTTCTTTCTTTCTTTCTTTCTTCAGCCATGAGTACTCGTCTTTGTGTATTATAGTAATTTATTTGAGTTTTATGTTTTCGCTTTGATACATTGACTAATATGGGTGCCTTTATGCGAACCGCATTTTTATGTACTTCTGTATTAAGAGTAGCATCGGGTCCCAGGGGGAAGTTGGCTGGCTGTGAAAGTGCTTTAAGCCTCCCGGTAGTTAACTCTACTGACCGTTCTAAGGCGGTGGTCTAGGTGTTACTTTTACTCTTTGTTGCTTTGAGGTTGATTCTACGAGGCGATTTGTTTTATGTCTTACCTTGTGGTTATTTTGTTCTTGTGTTTTTCAGCCCTTTAAGTATTGCGATTACCTCACTTGGGGAGAGAGAGCTAATCTTAGTGCTTTTCGTACGTTTGTTCGATTTGAGCTTGTTTGGTTTCGTCGGTTTCTTCTTCCTCTTGGTGTCTGGGAAAAGCTGCGGTTTGTGATTGTGGCACTCCCTGGACTTTTATGTCTGTGTAAACCTGCCATAAATTCAAACAGTCTCATTTGTTATTGGCTAATCAGAGCGAATCTATCATCAAATATAGTCATTGACTTCCGTATACTTTTGCTGGTTCCAGTCCTGACCCCTCTATTTGGTACCCTGTTCCCAAATACAAAAGACACGATATTCACGAGTTTCATGATTTAGCATACAGAGCACGTGTTGCGTATTGTCGCAGAAAAAGCACGAACATTTTGTCGGCAATGATTTACATAAAGGTAATGTGTGAAAAATAATAACTTGATGTACCTATACAATGCTAGTTTATTCACGGACACTCAGTATATGACATATATTACATAAACAGAAAAGTATTATTTTAGCTGGGACACAGCATTTCCTATAAAAGAAAAGCATCCGTGCAGTCACATCAGAGTCTTCGCAGGGCACTCCATGGGTAACTAAGGCTTCAACGCATCTTCAGATGGACAAAAAGACACTAATCAGACTGTGGGGGTGCTTAGGCTGATCTGGCTTTTCTCTGGCCGCATATGCAATCTTGTAGGAAAGCTTTAAACCACTAATTTGTAAATACAAAACAAAAGAAATGTTGTAAAATAAAAAAAAAGAGCCGCTTCAAGTGAAATGGTGTCTTCGTGACATAATGAGCACCCAGATCAGCCTACGCATCCCGCGGTCTAATCAGTGCCATTGTTCGTCGTTCTTTGATGCTGAGCTGTAGAATATTATATGAAAGAACGTTATTCTAACCCTTTGATCTGTGTAAACGCCGGCGATTCAATCAGAAACTGAATAAAGCTCCACTACGAAAACACGCCTATTCAAATATATTGAGAAATATACCACCAAAAAAACTTTCAGATGAAAAATTCTGGTAGTTTTCATATTTCTGCTCAAAACATAGATTGTGGGTACTTGTTAGAACCGCCTCGGCGAGGCGGTTCTAACGAATACTCACAATGTTTGTTTTTAAGCAGAAATAAGAAAATTAATATATACCCCTGTAAACCCCAGTTTTTACTGTATAAAACTGGGGTTTAAGGGGGTCAAAATTATATAGGCGTGTTTCGTTGATGAAAGGGCTTTACGTTACGTTTGTAAGTAATACACCGGCGTTAACAAATCTATAAAATCCACAAACATACAGTTCATTTCTGATTATTTCAACAATGTCATATTTACGATTAAATATGAGTAAAATAGCTCATGTTAAAAGTTTACGCGAAGTAAAATAGTTGCTAATTTTCTGCTCAGTGGATTTATCGAAGTATAAATGCCGCTTTAAAATTGCTCTTGACCAGTCAAATTGCACTAGATACGTGGAAGCCTATTGGGTTGGAAATATTCTGATATATAGCAAAATATCTATTCTAAACCGATTCTTGATCTGGATCCTTACTGACGGTTTTATACCATGTAGAAACCCTTTCTCATCATGTGGCTCAAATATGTACCTCTTCTAAAGTTTATATGCAATAACTGAATTATATTATGAGTGGTGTGGCTATCAGTTTGTTAATGCACTATGACAATAAAGTTCTCAGAGTGTGTAGTTGTTGGCGAAAGTTTCCTATCAGGCCAGTCTTAGATAGAACTTCGAACTTCCTTTCATATATATATATATATCTATGTTTCGAAACTTTCCATAGATTTAATATAGTCATTGAAAATCCTGTTACATAGGTCGAATAAACTGTTTGCTATGACATCAGCCATTTACTAAAACAAAGCTATTTATTGCAATTTCTATATAACATACTTTTCAATAAGCAATGAACCTTTCCTTTTAGCATGATGAAATAAGTCGAGTAAAGATATTTGGGTACTAATGGGATTAGAACATCGAATTTCTATCTAATATAATGGCCGCGTCATGCGAAACAGTGCCTCCTAGCAGCGGCAAAATACGCTGGTTCAGATCCTTCTGCGCATGCGCAAATTATTATCCGAAACTTTGCTCTCCATAAATACATTCTGTAGTATCAAATGATTCTGTTAGCGGACAAGGAAGACCCTGATCAGACTGAGCAGATGCGCAGGCTGATCAGGGCTTTCCCTGTCCACATATGCCTGAAGTTAAGTTTTCGCATGGCTCGGTCCATAAAATAACAGTTTGTGTTTAATTCTTTATGGGTTTGATTTTTATACTCTGATATATTTGATTTTGATAACTGTAAGTTTCCAGTAAGGTTCTTTATGGGTTCAACTTAAATACTTTGATATATTTGATCTGCACAGCGGCGCCCTCGCCATTGTCTGTTTCCGGGTTCCAGGTGTGGTACCAGTCTTCTCGCGCCTCCCAGAAATCACGTGCAGCTGTTGGAGAAGTATTTGACCAGGGCTTTGCAGTCGGATTATTGTAGCTGTCTGGAAAGTATGCTCTGTCCCCAACTGCCACATTCAAAACCAAGAAAAACTACAGAGAAAGAAACAAATACAGTGGTGACTCTTTTTACCTCAAACACTGATAATTCAAACTTCTGCTAAAGTCAAACTAAATAAAGGACAACATCTATTTAGTTTACTATATGTCCTTAACATTTTAACTCTTCTCGTCTCAAGCTACTGCTATCCCAGAGCAACATTTCCGGTTCCTTGGAGTCACAGATAATAAGAGTTGACTGCATTGATTTTCCAGGTCAGCGTATACTGTTCACATACATAATGTGTGTATAAGACGTGAACTTTTATTAATGTTAGTACAGTAAAACAGTAAGTGACCCGACTAGCGATGGCTCGTTTAACATTGCTGATTCAAATTAGGTTTAAAATCCATAGAAAATTCTTCCGATAACTTAAGAAAACAAATATTAATGGATAGTTTAGGGAAATTTTCT
The DNA here is from genome assembly GCA_964016985.1 of Anodontia alba. NCBI lineage: Eukaryota > Metazoa > Mollusca > Bivalvia > Lucinida > Lucinidae > Anodontia > Anodontia alba. The sequence continues at coordinate 89,309,587 of OZ024830.1, read as the reverse complement.
TATTTTATCAATGTATTGTAAGTTTGTAATTAGAATTGCCTCATCGACCACCATTTTATAGAATAGCGAAAAGACATTTCTAAATGATCCCCATGTGCGCTATGATTAACCCTCTGTGGCTCGAACTACCCATGTCTAGAACAAATTTCCGTGGTCCCAAAGATGTTCGACTCATTGAAGTTCGATTGTAAATTTATGAACGTTCGTGTCTGTGAGGACATGCCTACATAATATAGACAATTTCATTCTTCTTGAACTTTGATTCGTTCAATTCTGTCCAGTTGAGGAAAAACATTCGAGCGACATATATCCTCACCAGGTAAATTATATCAGGGGTACATATGATATGCAATTGTTCAGTGCTATTACAAATCCGGACTGTTGATAGCGATATGAATTTTAATGCAAGCATAAACATAATGTATTCGATGTATTTTAAGTTCAATCTGATATAAAAAATATTCATTGAGCCAGCGCACGACAAAACCTACAATAAGACGTGCAATCTGATCAGAGTCTTCGCTGATCGCACGTGTCTTCTAAAGCTTCCAAGCTATCCAAAGAGGGATAAACGAGAACCCTTGCCATACTGGACGGATGTATAGGTTGATTTTGAGTCTTCATTGGTTACACAGGTTTTATTGTAGGTTTTTGTTCATGCTCTGGCTCAATTTTAAATACAATTTCGTGAGTTGTTCTTGGAGACAACGAACACAAAAAGAAGGAAAATCGGACTAGGGTTCAATAGGACTCCTTATATAGGAACTACGTAGAACCGGCTTGCGCAGAACTCGATTTTCCAATTTAACAAAAAATGGATGCAGCTTCTTATTCATATGCTTATTAAGTTATTACCTGTGGTGCGTTAATATATGAGCTAGCGCAGAACAAAATATACAATAAGACCTTTGTGACCAGCAAAGATCTGCCTGTACATCCACCCAATATGGCATCTGTTCTCGTTTATCCTTCTGCGGATAGTCTGGAGGCTCTAGAAGGCATAATTATGCGATTAGAGAAGACTCTGATATAAGTCTTCGCTGGTCGCCCAAGTCTTATTCTAGGTTTTGTCGTGCGCTGGCTCATATGAAAATTTCACGAACGTTTGAGATAAACCACTTTGCTTTGCACGAATAGTTATTATAATTACTATAATCAGTTATTATAATTCCATCTCACGTGACTGTCTCATTAAAAAGACTAAGTTTCCCTCTATAAGTGCACAACCTTGGGTCGGTCCTCAGAATAAAAGAGGACCCTTTCCACAATCTGTTTTAGATGGTTGTCGCCTAACTATCAGTGTCTATGGTCGGGCCCATCGTGGTCCTGGTTGTGGCTTTGTTGTGTTATGGCTTCAGATCGCCATTGAGCCCTTACTTTGTTTAATAACAATGTTGTTGATTAAATGTGTTTCACTGTGGTGTTTCACAGATGTGGAAGAAGACCTCTATGCGGACTGAACATATATATGTAATTTGGAACTGCATAGACATTAATGGTTAAGTTTCGCGCCAGTAAAACTAGTGTAAGCACCCCAGCAAGGCGGTTCTTCTGTTGTAGCACCGATTATTTTATATGAAGCATCTGGTCTGCTATTATTTGTTCCTTATCTCTCCTCTCCTGCTCTATAATTGTGGCATTTGCTGGATATCTTCTATTAGTCTTGAAAGTTTTACTTATATGTTAGTTAATATTGTTATGCGTTTGAATGTGAATATATTCCGATGTGGATATTCTTTGCTGTAGGTTCAGCATTTTATTACCATCTGTACGACTTACAAATGAATTTTAGTGGTTTTTTTTAATTTCCAGTCCGTCAAAAGCAGTTATAATTGAATGCAAACACCCGCGAAGATCAGCCAGTGTTTTGTTCATTTTAAAGCAGCCCTACTGATTACTTTCGCATATTATAATATAATTACCTCTTGATCGAAAGGCGCCATCTTGCCAGCTCCCTGCCATGGATTGTCGATTGCGCCATCTTGATCAAGACCACCGTACTGCCACATGGATGTTATTGGGGCGACGTTTAAAACTTCAGTATCATCAATAGATATGCTGAAACGAATAGGCGCCCACGTGACAAAATGTACCCGACACTGAAAACAAAAATGCAACATCAATCACATCGAATAGATTTTGAACAGAACTCTTTTTGCGCACCAACAAAATTAAAGAACTAGAAAATTAATATTATGACATCCATAAAATCAATAACTAAACTTATACCAAAGTAACGAAAGAAACGAAACAACAATTTTCTTTGTCGTGACTGCAGATCATATCTGTTTAAAGCGAGTGTACACGTTTTCCAAACCTCTTGAAAAATTAGTTTCTTTACAAAACCATACAATGTCATTATAATCGTCATATTTTCTCTGTATTTTATACTAGTCTCGGTTTACCTGTAATTCATATACTAGACAAGAATAATGCTCATGATATGATAAAAACAGCGATATCTATTTAACGGCAACAACTGCAAAATGATCGATTTTCAAATAATCCATACTGTATTTCAATAATGAGTAAATAAACGACATCGATATTGCCAAGGTTTATGATGCGTTTAGTATTTCTCTGTGGATGTTTAAAGTCATTACTTTTCTTTTCAGAAGCTACAGTGTGATGGCGTTTTATTGTCCTGTTGCGACTATCAGTGTAAATCTGGTCTAAACACCCCAGTAGTTTTTATCTAATGACCGTTCCAATGCAGTCCCGCGGTTGTATTACTTGGTTTGTGCGTCAGTAGTTTCATATGTGGCGTTTGTCATCAATAACTTTGTGGATTTACCAGCCTCAGCTTATCTTACACCAGCCAACACAAGGACCAGAGACAATCACACGAAGAAGTACAGACAATATCCATCCAAATGTGATGCCTTCCAATATAGCTTCTTCCCACGTATTATCCTTAATTGGAATTCTTTACCCGCCAGTGTGGCGAAGGCTCCTGACTTGGTAACCTTCAAGCAGGAGCTTTCCACTCTTAAATTTTAAATTAGGTAGGGCCAGCCTACCAATAGGGTCGGACGGTTTTTGGAGCTGTGCCGGTTGGGGGACCATACCCAGTAGCAGCTTCTGTAGCCGAAAACTTTCTATTTTCTTCCTGTCTATCTGCTGATTTCTGTCTATCCTGTATTCCATCTTTCCCTTTTCTATCGCATCAGAGACATAGTGATCCAATGTGGTTGTCGTCTTTAAGAAGCACAGCTACAGATTGTTTCGTCATTATTTGTCCCTCTTCTTTTGGTGCCTCGGGAAGGCTGTGCTTCGTCATTGTGGCATTTCCAGGGTATCTTTACTTATATCATTTCTGTGATAATAATAAAGTAGATTTTTTTCTGCCATTAAAGTTGCATAGTTTGTATCCAGAAAGTAATGTCTCCCAGTATTAGATCTTTTATTGCTTACACCAACCTAAGGAAAGAGTATTCAATAACACAATCGATTGATTCTTAAAGGTTTCGGATTTAAACAGCCCAAAACTTAAATTGCCATTACCTATTAAATTTTGATTTGAAAGCTTTCGAAGCTTCAGCTTTTTTATATTTGGTATTCCCGTGTGTGTGCGCAAGCGCGCATGCGTGCGTGCTTGCGTGCTTGCGTGCGTGCGTGCGTGCGTGTGTGTGTGTGTGTGTGTGTTCAATACTCTAAATGGTCATTCGTCTCAGAATCTGTATTTGTTCTTGCATTTACCGGCTTAGATAATTTTTGGCTAGCTTTAGTCCCAACTGTGTTTAAGGTTGTCATTAAAATAATAAAGATAATTGTCCGTCCTTGGTTTCATCAATTTTTATTGAGGCTGTGTTCACGTTTTATTTGAACCTTATGTCACCATATAGAAATTTTTAATAAACCTGATATGATTTTCGTCCCATATCAAAACGTATTTGTGAAAACTATCACCGTAGGTTCCTGAAGTAGCTGACCTGCAAATAGAACAACACACAACATAACCTATGATCGCTCTCTCTGTCTGTCTGTCTGTCTGTCTGTCTCTCTCTCTCTGTGTGTGTGTGTGTGTGTGTGTGTGCTTAACTAACCTGTTTTCGAAGGTTGGCACCTGACTATTGCCAACTATGGTCAGGCCCATCTTGTTGTATCTTGTTTTCTTTGCTCTTACTTCAAATCATCACTGAATCATGTAATTTTATTCATCACAGTTTAGTGATTATTTGTGTTTTTCTGCGATTGTATACAGATGTTACAGAGGACCATACTCGCGACGAACATCTGTTTATTATTTGGAGCTGTGTCAGAATTAAGGATGTTTCCATCGAGTTAAACTACCGTATTCGACCTAAATACCGCAATGTGCGCTTAGGTTTCTTTTAAAACAAAACACTCGGTAACGTGTTAAAATATGTATCTACCTATACTTAAGGTACAGTTAAAAAAAACACACACACAAAAAAAAAAAAAAAAAAAAAAAAAAGAAAAAACGATCAGCAAAGGACTCCTCAAATGATGCTTATGCGATATATTTGTGATTTTTTTCTGATTTTCTTTACAAAAGCATACGTTGTGGATACTCATTTAAATTGCATCGACAAGTCGATGCAATTCAGATGGGTACCCACAACATATTCCCTTATAAAGAAGTAGACAAAAAGTACACTGGCTGTAATATGAAGACTACGTAATTGCTTGACTATGCACTTATAAGGGTTTGTGCTGTAATTAGGTCGAAAACGGTAGTTGTAATCCCTATTAGATTTTCTGCTGACCGTTGCAGTTATTTATTGTTGTTTGTATGACGCTTATGGCATTTATATTGTGTCTTGACATTGTTACTTCAATGCCTCGGGAAGGCTTTGCTTCGTGACTGTGACGTTTTCTCCGTAACTTTATTTCTAAGTATCCATGAATAACATCAAATGAAATTTGTAAAGGCTGCCCTTAGAAAAAAAAAAAAAAAAAAAAAAAAAAAAACAACAATAAAACAAAAATAGCACAACAGCACGAAAATCCCTGTTTTCAAATTTGGTTACTGATGACTTAAAATCTGCATGCCTGGCCCCGAGTTTATAAAACGTTTTTCGTGCTCAACTGAGCTGAACATGAAATTTTAATTCCTAATAGATATGAAAATGCTAACAATAATTGGCATTTTCATATTTATTGGCAAAGATTTTTATGCTCAGCAATGTTTAACAAGAAAAGATCTGCTACTATTAGTAATTTGAGATTTATTAGCAGTACAAAGTCCATGCTGAACTGAGTTGACGGAAAAGGTTTATTACCTTGGGGTCTGGAGTTGTTTACAAAGCTCCCTCCGATTACGTATACTACATTAGAACCTAAGATGAAGGTGTGATATCAATAAAATCGATTCAACACCCCCGGTAGTTTTTACCACTAACCTTGCTAAGGCGGTGGAGCTGGTGTTGTTTGTTCTTTGTATGGCATTGTTGTTGCTCGCTGCAGGACATCTTGTTTTATGTTTTTCCTGTTTGTTATCTTATTGTTGTGTTGAGTGTATCCTTTCTAGCACTATACTGGGCCCAGTTGTTCAAAACTATCGATGCCGTTAGTTAACGTATCGTTAAAACTTTGGTCATTAAATATGGTATATATGCTAATATTTTGCTGAAAAAAAATGTGAGTAGCTTTTTTATTTGCAAAAGCTACCCACATTTTCCAGCAAAAAAAAAACAAAAAAAAAAACTGTGATTTAGATATTGTTCTTCCTAGAACAGTTAATATTTTGACCACTGACAAGCCCGTTAAGCTAATGATGCTTTGAACAACACACTGGGCCTTTGAGAATAGGAAACTGTTTGCTTGGCTTTTCTTTGAGTTATGGCTTGTATACTATCGTTTAAAGTTTGTTTGCTAGTCCTCCTGATGCCATTGGTAGGATTTATTCTGTGATTGTGGCTCTTCCTGGACACCTTCTTTAATATTTCTCTGCTGATATTTAATCATGGATGTTTCATAACCATATTGAGAAAAATTACGAAATGTGATGTGAACAAGTGCAAATTGTTGCAAACCTGCTTCCAGTCACTGTAGCATAATTTAAGCCATACATACGCTCGTACTATGAGAAAAAATAAAAGTCGACTTTTAATTCGGAAATCGATGAACAGGGTAAAATGGTTATTCCTAGATACAGTAAAGACAGAATGTTTTGCGTTAAAGCGTGTCAAAAAGTGTAAATTTGCCTCTCTGTGTAAAGCGCCTGGCGAAAAACGACTTTCTGAAAGATGTGGAAAGCAGAGTAGTGGCATATGTACAACTTACTTTTCACCATGTGCTGTCGGCCACTTGTTATGTCTGTCATCGGATCCGAAGTGGAGGGTGCTGCCTGCTGTCTTAATACCGTATTCATTGCCATTATCATCTGTATATTGACGGTTTCCTGCAACAGGAAAATTTATGGAGTCAAAGCCTCCATTACAGGTGCCCAGCACATGCTCATAACAGAGCGGGGATTGGCTAAGAATGCTTATGAACGAAACAGTGCCTTCAAGCATGCGCAAAAATGTGGGTATACACATCATTTTGTACATTAGCAAAGTCTCATCCGGGCATTTGCTCTCGAATTAGACAGTCTATAGACTGTCTAATTCGAGAGACTGTCTAATTCGAGAGCAAATGCCCGGATGAGACTTTGCTAATCTGTTTGCGGCAGCTAAGGCCCTATTCGGCCTGCACATCCGCGCCGGTTGATCTGGGCATTTGCTGTCCACATGTGCCTGAAGCCCGTTTCTACACCGCTATACTGGGTCAAAGCTTACACGACAGGCAGGGACATAGCCAGAATTATTTTACGCACACCTTGGAAAATATAGAAGTATTATCGCTTTCAGTATGTGGGCTACTCTGGAACACTGGAGCAAAAGAAAAACACCAGCTGAACCCCGGTGAGTCCAGAAAAAAAAATAGAAAAATAAAAAACATTTAAGTTTCGGCCCAGACTATCTAATGAATAGTTTTTAAGTCGGGGCCATCATATAGTCTGAGCCTCGACCCACCGGCGTGCAATTAACGAGGTAAGCAAAGAGGTCAAACATGATTGGATTAACCGCTAAACAAGCAGACTGATTCATGACATCAGTGTTATACCCCTTTCATTTATAACATATGACAATTTTACTAAAATGATCAGAAAATTCAAGTTTTCCTACAATTGTTCTAAACTTCTACACTAAATCACCATAAAATCAAGTCCCGATAGGCCTTGTAGCAGAAGTGTATTTAATCCGGTATCGTATTTAGAGATCAACTTTGTGAAAACCAACACTGTTTAAAGAGTAATTTGAACGCACACATTCAGTCATAGATGTACACCCGGAATTTAAGGGGAACCTATACATTTTTCAGTGGAGACAGCAAGGTGCCAAGTGTATTCAGTCCCTTGTTTAAGCATTATATAAAAATGAAAATCAATATCATGTAACTTACCTCTCACTTCAACGATGTCAATTTCACCTGAAGCCGGCCAGCCCCCATAGGCATTCCTTAAAGGCAACAGCCAGATAGCTGCAAAGTTTATGGAAAACAAAACGTTCTTTGACAATCTGTTTAATAGAATTCACCGCTATGTGTCTATACGACATTACGAAAACACGCCTATTCAAATATAATGGAAATTTCATCACCAAAAACTGAAAGTTTTCAGATAAAATTCCGATATTTTTCATATTTCTGCTCAAAACATAGATTGTGGATACTCGTTAGAACCGCCCCGGAAAGGGGCGGTTCTAACGACTACCCACAATCTATGTTTTTGAGCAGAAATAAGAAAAATACTGTATACCCCTGTAAACCCAAGTTTCACTACAAAAAGTGGGGTTTAAGGGGGTCAAAATTATATAGGTATGTTTTCGTGATGACAAAGCCTAAAGGTAAATAATATGAGGCGCAAAACCAGCCCTCAGAGCAGCCTGCTCATCCACGCAATCTAGTCAGAAGCGCCCGTCACGACAGACGGGTAAATTTAAAGGCATAAACGTTGTTGCCATATGAGGAGTCTCAATAAATACTCTGAAGTTTGTTCTTTCATGTTTTTTTTCCAAGAACTATTTTTATTGATTTTATGTGTAAAAATCATACTGAAAAAAAAAAACAGTGCCAGTTCTCAAAAGTATATAATTCAAACAAAACCAATATCAGAGCCGAAACGTCAGTAAACGTACCTTCGGACGTGTGCGCCCGGCGAGGATTCCGATCAGCCTGCGCATGCACGCAGTCTGATCAGAATCTTCCCTGGGTACACTTTTATGGCCAAGGATGCACAATTTGACATGCGGACAGCTAATACTCTGAACAGACTGCACCATCTTGACGTTGATTCAACGTAGAATCGACGATGTTTCAACGTTGTGTGCCTTCTGTGAGTATGTCAGAATATTTTACATATGTACATGTCATCATTAAAAGTATTTACCAGGCCATAACCAATCACCAGTCGGCATCTTGGCTTCAATTTCCACTTTTCCGTACTTAAAACTGAAGCCTCTCGAACTTCTTAGTCTAGCCGACTGTACTGGTGGAAGTATATATTCTGGATTGCCTTACCTCTTGCAGCCCCAGAACTGATTGCCGGTGCATACATCGCCGGGTTGTGAACCTGTGAAAAAATTAAGAATCGAAATTTTTATATTGCATTTTATTTTATTCATCCTTCTACCTAACAGGAACTATTGCTTCCCTTCTGAAAAAAAATGCTTTAGGATCTAATACCTAATGTTAATGTTTGATTAACGTCGTCAGATTTGGTACAGCCAGAAAGATGAACGTGCACTCTACATCAAGGCAATATGCATACGACGTCCTTATAAAGTCAGTAAACGAAAAACGTCATTGGCTGACGTTCAGAAGCACAATTCTTTGTCTCCGCCTTATGCACATATTGACAAGAACGCTTTGCATTGTTTTTTAACTAGAAATGAAACATACAAGAATGCAACGTTTCATTTCAAGAAACGGCATTAAACATATAATTATTTCAACATGTACATCTTTAAAAAGAACGAAACAAACATGAATTAACAGCAACAGTACATAATCTTCATACCCCACAGATCGAGAGGTTTCCATGATAGAGCATCTGGTCCAACATCGAGTGTCTCAGCCGTCAGTGTCTAAAACGATAGCAAAGAAATTACAAACAAAACCAAGTAAATTGTGTTTGCGCCATGTGAAGACTCTGATCGGCCTGGGCATCTGCCCAGACTGATCAGTCTTCGCTGTCCGCATGAAGAAAGCTAGGATCCCTATCTACTCATTGAGCTCACAGCAAAGACTCAGATCAGGCATCCAGGCTGACCTGAGTCTTTGCTGGGTGCACATCCATTTTGTTGGTTTTGTCATAAGGTGGCTCACTCAGGCCCTGATCAGTTTGAAAAGAGTGATGTGTGGCTTAACACTGCGCATATGTTGCGAAGACATTCTTTCGCTTGTCGAAGTCCAGTAAATCAAACTTTTGAATAGAAAATGCAAATCATAAAGGCATTTTCATTCATATACCTTCCCAGCTAGCATTCTACATAAATCTACATCGGGCCGTCATCGGCCGGTCAGCTACCCTGACGGGCCGATGCGGCCCGATATAGATTTACGTAGAATGCTGACTGGGTTAATGTCTGGAGAAACTATAATCTATATTACATATATGTAACTTATTAGAGGGTACACCAGGTTTTGCTTAATTTCTTACTTGGACTTAGTTGGGTAACAGGGTTGCCATCGTTTTGGGAAAGTGTTGCCAGATCTACTTGCCTGTCATCTGTTCTTTTTTTTTGGCTGTTTAATTGTATTTATCTCTTTTTCCCTTTGATGTTGAGAACTTGATGTGGATATTATTGTATCAGTTCTGTATTTACTTAACTTGATTAGAGGAATAACAGTTACTACTGTTTTGCAAGATTCTACTAAGTAAACTAGTAAAATACCCTGTCTCTTTCTGTCTCTCCCTTTCTCTCTTGTCCTTGTCGATACAATGCGTTAACACTATTTTCTTACCATGTCGGAACGTTCACGTGACACTAGATGAGTGGCAAACAGTATGTTCCCTGATCGGACGCGTGTTCTGCACATTGATCTGGCTCGACACAGTTCGCTCAGACCTGTCTGTACCGATGCCTTTAGTCTAATTCACTAGTTTTGTCGACATGTATTTCAGGCTTTTGCGCAAAAATAATGCGTTCCAAATAACAAATTACCCACTTATAAAATACTACAAAACCAGTCTATGTGGTAGATACGTTGAACTGTAATGTGCGATTGCAGCTGCAGCAGGCGAAATTTTAAGTTTCCTTCTTGTATCTTTCAAAGAAAATAAAGCTTGACATTAAAAAAAAATAGAATGCCGTCTGCTAAAATTTTGGTAGCGTTTGAATGGTCAATCAATATATATATATATCAGCTCTGGCAGTGAATTGTTGAGTAATAATTCACTGTTTGGAAGTCTGTTGTAAAGTAGACAAAACTTCGAGCGCGGAGCGCGAGCGATTTATCTACTTGCAACTGACCTCCAAACAGTGAATTATTACTCAACATTTCACTCACTAGAGCTGATCTAATTGGATTCTAACTCACTAAATATCGAAGAAAAATCAGATTCCTTCAGATTCTCCCTAGTATTCGCCATTGTTGAAAAGAGTCCCGCCAACTCTTTTGACTGCATCGCATGCAAGTGCCTGTTTTTACAACATAGCTGATGCACGAAAATGACGTTATAATGCCTAACGTCAATGATACGACAGGTAACGTCAGAAAAAGTTGACAGGATGAGCGCGTCATACAACGGTGGAGTTTCGCATCACACTCTTCCGCCCAGTAACTTGTTGCAATAAATTACGTTTTCTTACTATGGGAGAGGTGCTTTAGAATAATTTACAATTTTGTTTAGCTCTTTAAGGGTTAACTGAAATAATTTTACTTATTAGCGCTTTAAGGAATAATTTCTCACCGGTTTAATAAAGAGTTTGCCATCTCTGACGTAGCTGTTGGTTCTGTTGTTTGTATAATATTGGAACTCCCAGTTCTGAAAGCAAAATAAAGTACAACACTTTAGTACCCATTTTACACATCTTTACATAATTATATTATCATAATATACCCAGGAAATGCTACAATCACGAAGCACAGCCTTCCCGAGGCACAGTAAAGAAAAAAAGGTAAGAACGTACAATGACAAGACAAATACATCATATGAAAAAAGGGGGTAAGGGAAAAGTACAGGTACTGCCACAATCACAAACCGCAGCCCTTCCCAGACACCAAGAGGAAGAGGAAACAGACAAAACCAAACAAGCGCAAATCGAACAACGTACGAAAAGCACCAAGACTAGCTCTCTTGTCCCCAAGCGAGATAATCGCAATGCTAAAAGGACTGAAAAACACAAGAACAAAATAGCACAAGGCAAGACATAGAACAAATCGCCTCGTAGAATAAACCACGTAGGAACAAAGAGTAAGACTAACACCGGTCCACCGCCTTAGAACGGTCAGTAGAATAACCCACCGGGGGATTTAAAGCACTTTTACGGCAAGCCAACTTCACCCTGGGTCGCGATGAAACTCTAAATACAGACAAACAAAAATTCGGTTCGCATAAAGGCTCTCAACTCAGTCAATGCATCAAAGCGAAAATATTAAAATCAAATTCATCACTATGATAAACAAAGAAGAGTACTCATGGCTAATTCTACTGTGTGACAGAGTAAATGAAAACCAATAGTTGAACCACGGAGGGCCAAACCAAAGACAAATCGTCAGCCCCAACCTATTGGTTAAAGTTTTACGAAGAGGCCTTCATTGAGTCTGAGGCCCGCACCGCCGTCGTGCAATTAAAGAGTGAAACATAGCCATCAACAATGATTGGGTTGATAACTATGCATGCAGTCTGCCGCATAATATTCGGGCTATAACAGATTCAATTAAAACGGTTAATTAATTTTCTGAATTGCTCCGAAAAGTTAGATTTTCCCACACTTTTTTCTAAATTAGTACACTAAGTCACCGTAAAATTCTGGTTCCGATATACATCAGACTGACGTTATATTTTTCAAACCTTCGACGCACGAACAAATAGCAACAGAGGAGCCGACTTAGAAGGGTTTGTAGAAAACCTACAGTTGAGGGGATCTGTTGACTTTTAAAAACCAGTTTGACTCGAGCGGAACGTCGCCCTATATTCTGATGCAGCTCCAAATCACACTTGGGGAAGAGAGAGCTAATCTTAGTGCTTTTCGTACGTTTGTTCGGTTTGTGCTTGTTTAGATTTGTCGGTTTCCTCTTCCTCTTGGGGTCTGGGAAGGGCTGCGGTTTGTGATTGTGGCACTCCCTGGACTTTTCTCTTACCTTTTTTTCACTGACAGGTGTAGCTCCGGGCAGGCTGTGCTGCGTTGTTGTAGCGTTTCCTGGGTACCTTCACTTATACTTTTATATGTAGTTTTCATCTGGTCTGACTTTCAGAGTAGCGCCTGACTATTGCTGTCTATTGTCGGGTCATCGTGGTCAATAGATGGCCCTTAAGCCTTCTACATTTTTCAATACCGTTTAGTCATAACATGAATTTGTGTGTTACTGTGGTGTTTCACTGATACATGTAAGGTAGAAGACCATACACGGACTGAACATATATAAATAGACATTTAAACCCTTGTCCTGCTGAACCCGGATATACCCTGCTTTTGTAAATAGTGTAGATCCAGATCAGTTGGCTTCTGAAGAAGCCAACTGACCTTGATTTGCACTGTTTGCCATTAAGTATGCGAATTCATATCAACAATCTGGATCAAGTAATCTGATTGGTTGAAAATTAGAATTGGGAATGGCCTCTTTATTTATTCAGCAGGACAAGGGTTAACGCTACTGATAGCTGACTGTAAATAACAATTTTAACGTTTTCTTGTTAGTATTTTTTGGAGGGGGTGTGGAGATTGGGGGCGTGGGGAAGGTGGCGTGGGGTATGTGTATGTTTGTATGTCGAAGGGATGGTGTGTTGATAGGGGGCTGTAAATAAACACTCCGTATATATAACACAAATTAGAAATTTCTAAATCCGGCGACCATTTTTATCCAATAAAGAAATCCAGGTGAACGTCTAAAACACATAATGCGGACGTTTTATATGTGTGTGTGTGTGTGTGTGTGTGTGTGTGTGTGTGTGTGTGTGTGTGTGTGTGTGTATAGCTGATCTGATGCGCAGTCTGATCAAGGCCTTTACTGTCCTTTAACAGAATCACTGGATACTATAGAATGTCTGAGTGGTGAGCAAGGCCCGGAAGATACTTGCGCATGCGCAGGATAATCTGAATCTGCGCTTTTTGCGAATGTTCGAAGGCACTTTTTCGCCTGCCCATATATTATTATAACAGCAAGTGACCCACAAACTTAAATGTCGGTGTAACCTGATCACTTTCAGATCAAATTTTCAGAAAATTTATTGATAACCGAAATAGTCCAAATTGCGGCTATCTAGAATATTTTGCTATTTTATGATGCCGTTCAGCCATATCAAATATATAAAACAAACTAAACATATAATGTATGACCAGATGTGCCTTTTTTATTTGACTATATATCTTTTTCTAAAATATAAAAGTAGATTGTGTTTAACTGATCCAAATCGAAAATTGAAGCGTTCTTAAATACGGAGGCAGTGTATTTTGAAGTCTTTCATACATCATTAAATATACAAAACATTCTGTGTTAACATTACTTTTAAGAAGATTTATAGACTTAAATTAGATAATATAAAATTAATTTATATTTTTTCCCGATTTTAATCGAACTTTAACCATAGTCATAGTTTGCCGATCATTTCAACCTCAAAACACTTTGAACTTCTTAATCAATTATAGTTTTAACCGTTTGGAATTTATACCCAATATATTATTTAACCTTTATAAAACGAAAACGTGCTAGATTTTTCGTCGTTTTGTAGACCGTGGCTTCCTGTTGCTACCTGGCACACCAAGTTTCTTCTGAAAAAGGGTCTACGTTAAAACAAAAAAATTTTGCTCCCATGGAGCAAATGCTTTCCTTTCATCTTAAATCGCTTTTCAGAAGGGAGACAAAGATGTTTTAATGAAATTGACCCTCTTCCATGAAACAGTATCATCGCGAAAACATACCTTTATAATTTTGACTTCCTTCAACCCCACTTTTATATAGTAATACTGGGGTTTACAGGGGTATACATTATTTTTCTTATTTATGCTCAAAAACATAGATTGTGCTCAAAACATAGATTATGGGTACTCGTTATAACCGCCTTGGCGACGCGGTCCTAACGAGTATTCATAATCTATGTTTTTAGCAGAAATATGAAAAATATCAGAATTTTTATTTGAAAACTCTCAGTTTTTGGCGGTGAAATTTTCAATATATTTGAATAGGCATGTTTTCGTAATGATTAATCATTCTTAAGCCAATCTGAACAGCAAAGGTCCATATTAGTTTATACATTCGCAGTCTTTCGAGAGAATTTGCAGTTCGTTTATACATTTTGAAGCACTCAAAGATTCAGTAAACAGTCAGTAAAATTTATACATTTTATAAATGTTCTGGAAGATATCTGAAATCATTCAGAGAATGAATGTATAGGATACGAACTGTTTCCCTCGTGTTATTTAAACGTAGAAACCTCATAAATAGTAATTGTGGTATAATCAATGCTTTCTACGGACAACTTAACAAACTGGTTGCCCCATATCATGTTGAACAAAGGTAATTTAAAAGCCAACTTCATTTCTATTTAAAAAAAAATCTGAAAATGTAATGGCAATTTCTTAATATAAGCTCCACAGTAACGTTAGTATGTTTTCATGATAAAAAAAACATTTTTTTATCAATTGTATGTCATTAGCTATGTTAGCCCTGAACAACACATGACGTCCTATATTGTATAATACTTGTATCCGCATGAAATATAGGCCACAACGTGAGAAAACGTACCTTCCGACATTAGCTCCCAACAAGTACTCAAATTTAGTACGAAAACATGCCTATTCAAATATTTTGAAAATTTCAGCATCAAAAAACTGAAAGTTTTCAGATAAAAGTTCTATTATTTTTCATATTTCTGCTCAAAACATAGGGTGTGGGTAGTCATTAGATCCGCCTCGTAAAGGTGGTTCTAACGCGTATCAACAATCTATGTTTTTGAGCAGAAATAAGAAAATAATGTATACCCCTGTAAACCCCCAGTTTTACTATATAAAAGTGGGGTTTAAGGGGGTCAATATTATATCGACATGTTTTCGTTATGATTGAAAACTTTGGTCAGACTTCGTAAATGTGCTGATTGATCTGAATACTCGCTGGGCGCACACGTCCGATGGTATGTTTTTTGACGTTGCAGATCAGATAGTGTAAGTAATGGAATACAGGGGAGTGCATTTTAAGCGATGCTTCAGAAATAGTGCATGTTTTTTTTTAATTACAATATTGATCGCGGTATTAGCTCTTCGATTCTGAGTAATTGAGCATAGTAGATTATTGTAATTCGGTACAGTAGATTATTGTAATTGGGCACAGTAGATTGTTGTAATTGGATACAGTATATTATTGTAAAAGGGCACAGTAGATTATTGTAAGTGGGCACAGTAGATTATTGTAATTAGGCACATAACATTATTGTATTTGGGTACAGTAGACTATATAATTAGACACAATGGATTATTGCCATTGGATATAGTACATTATTGTAATTTGATAGAGTAGATTATTGTAATTGTGTACAGTTGACTGTAGTACCATGAAGACTGTGATACATTTCTGATTAGTGTGTAATTGTGTGAGCGGTAAAATGCTTTCATCCACGACGCCTATCAAACAAATCGCATTATTTCTCAACCTAAATGGTCCGTTGTGCATTACTTACTCCTCCACCGCCGGCGGTGATTTCGTGCTCCCATACGTCTAGGTTTAGAGAGTCAAACTCATCTTCAAATATCAGACACGGATAGGTTGAGCACTGTGATTCGCTTTGTCCGGGCGGTCCAGGTGGTGCTGGTGATGCAGTCGTCGTCTCCTTCGGGGCTACAACAAACATTGGCTAAAATCATTGTATTCAAGCAACATAACAACGCACCTGATAAGGGTCTTATCCGGTTGTTTTAGAAACACCAACAGGTCGACAAAACCGAGTAATTGAAATTTTAGCATGATTATATTAAGGAGTTAATGTGTCCGAATCTTCAGTGTAAATTCGTCATTTTTTTTTTTTTGCTTGTGAAATTCTCAAGTTGATTTATTACATATAAAGGAGCAAACTTGAATTTGAATTCATGGTTGTATAAACGTTTTCTGGCAAATGAGAGAAATACGTCTTAATTTTTATGTCTGACTTGTTGGTTATTCGGATTCGTGGCCCTGTGTCGTACTAAATCATCAGATATTTACCAATACACTTTTCACCGGTCCATTAAAGTGAAAATGCTAATGACCTGGTCTTCTTTCATTATAAATAATAATTTCTTATCGTTTGAAACAACTCCATAAATTTCTTCATAATTTCATTTTCATTTAAAAGTCAATGTCAACATAACCGAGCGTAAATCCAAGAGACATACCACAAAAATCGAAAACACCTAGTTTGTCAAGTTTTCTGGGCCAGACTATGCAGTTTCGGCCAATAAAACCTCATTAGTAAGCCTCGTGAATATGGTGAAGAAAAGAACACACACGCACGCACGCACGCACGCACGCACACACACACACACACACACACAACAACAACAACAACAAAAACAACAAAAAGACGGAACGGGCTCAATGATCATAAAGAATCAGAATATATCAACTACAGTACAGTGAGGTAAGCCTACGTCAGCAGTCTATTTGAGGGGATAAATACTGTTTTGGGGGAGACAACTCTGTCAAAAATGTTTCAGCTCCCCTTTTCAGAAGGGACTTCGAATGCTAGAAAACAAACGAGAAGTCACAAAAGTTATCTACCTTGTAAAACATGGCGGAAAGTCTACCAAGTGTATCCAGTCCTGTGTAGTTTACAGTCACTGTCATTACGAAAACCCTCCTATTCAAGTATATTGAAAATTTCACCACTAAAAATTGAAAGTTTTTAGATAAAAATTTTGATATATCTTTTTTTCATATTTCTACTCAAAACATAGATTGTGGGTACTCGTTAGAACCGCCTCTCCGAGGCGGTTCTAACGAGTACCCACAATCTATGTTTTAAGCAGAAATAAGGTAACTAATGTATACCCCTGTAAACCCCAGTTTTACTGTATAAAAGTGGGGTTTAAGGGGGTCAAAATTATATAAGTATATTTTCGTGATGATGTCCTCCACAGGCGTAGCGCCCATTACGCTACTTACGCATGCGCGTAATATGAATGAGAAAAATAAAATTATTTGCAATAAAGAGGTACCAACTTACATAAGATATTTTGCTTTTTTACCATAGGGGCTGCTCATACAGAAAATAGTTAATCGCTTCAAAAATTGGGGCTGCTCTTAAAGGAAAGAATTTTCTCCCTTAAGAGTAGCCCCTATTTTCGAAGTGATACTAGCGAAAATTGTAGGAACCGCGACATAATTCAGACTCAGAAATAAAAAAAAATATAAGTGATGCTACCCAGGAAATGCCACAATCACGAAGCACAGCCCTCACTGTGGAGAAGATGTCAAAAAGGTGAGCACACAGAAACACACACACGCACACACACATTGACATGTGAGCCGAAAAGTGGGAAAAAGTACATTTTGACACATGCGCCCAACGAAGACTCAAATTAACCTGCGCGTCCGCGCAGTTTAATCAGATCGTCGTTGTATGCATGAAGAAACTTTTGCATTCTCGGCTATCTAAAAAGCGCCCAGTGAAGATTCTGATCAGACTGCGAGAATCTTCGCTGGACGCACACATCCAAAGGCACACCTTCTGACGTTGTAGCCTATTTATATACATACTTGTAGTAGTTGTAACCGGAGCGTTTGTTGTTGGAGTTGTTGCCTGGCCTAAAATAGTCAAAGTGGTTGTTGGCTTTTATTTCATCACGTATATTAAAACAAGTATTAGTTTTCATAAAAAAAAGGTTCATGCTTACAACACAATGTATGCTCAGGGTAGACCAAGCTTTTTTTAGAACGCTAATACTTGTTTAAAATACGCTACGCAGTCCATGGAAATAGCATTGGCCCAATTCATTACGAAAACATGCCTATTCAAATATATAGAAAATTTAACCACCAAATAATGAAAATTTTCAGATAAAATTTTTTGATATTTTTCATATTTCTTTTCAAAACATAGATTGTGGGCACTCGTTAGAACCGCCTCGCCGAGGCGGTTCTAACGAGTACCCATAATCTATGTTTTGAGCAGAAATAAGAAAAATAATGTATACCCTGTAAACGCAGTTTTACTATATAAAAGTGGGGTTTAAGGGGATCAAAATTATACAGGCATGTTTTCGTAATGTCATGACCTTTCATAAAGTACTTCCTGAGCAATGACAAACTCTAAGCGTAGACGATGAAATAAAGTAACAGAAGACGACCCTTTAAACCATTTATGCCAAGCGTCCCTTAAAATGGATATCAGCAATGTAGACCCAGATCAGACGCCGCAAAACGTGGTGTCTGATCAGGTTCTATCTGTTTGCATTTAGGACGAAAATTGCCATAAAACATGGTGACAAAAATAATAAAAAAGATCAAAATAACAAAATACTCCTTCTATAACTTAATGTAAAAGAATCCACTCGGCATAAAAAGGGTTAATCATCTTATTAGCCATTTCTTGCTGCGAGTGTCTGAGGTGATTACCATGAGCCCTCATCCTTGTATCATCAGTGATTTAATTTGATTTACATTTTTTTTGTTGTTTTTTTCTGAGATGATTTAATGATTAAATTAGGGAGACTCTATGCAAGTCGAACGATCATTTTGTATTTTAAACAATATTGGAACCTGCGGTGCAGATTTGGTACCAGTTAAATCGATTTGAATCACCGGTAGTTTTTTTTTTTTTTTTTTTGGTAGATTGTTTACAATCTAGCCATAGTATACAAACTCCAAAATTTCCTTAAGGTAGTTGTCCACGTGATTATCATTGACCAGTGTAATCAAATCGTTCGGCAGGCAAAATCTAGGTAAGGGATATTTATAACCGCTCTTTTCTCAGTATCGCTGTGGCGTCAGAATGCTGTTGATAGTGGGTTATCTGTAAAGCCTGGACTGGAACATTTGGGACATTAGCAAGCAGTGCAGACTCAGATCAGGATCTGCACTGTTTGCTTAAATTATAGAAGGTAAGGGTTTACTGAGACAATCGTAAGTTCCCGTTAAGGATGATTGTCTCCGCCTACACTCAGAGATAATCGATCCACCAGTGCTGTCAGTGCTTTGATTACTACTGGACGTTCTAAGGCGGTGGTTTTGTGTTGTTTGCTCTTTCTTTGACCTTGTGGCCTCTCGCTACAGGACGGTTTTGTTTGCATGTTTGCCTTTTTCGTTGTCTTGTGTTTAGTGGATCAGTGGATCCCATCTAGCAGTGTGATCACCTTGTCGGAGAAGAAAGAGTTGGTTGCTTTACTTTTCTTTGGTTTATGACTTGTGTACTGCCTGTCTTGGTTTGTTTGCTCTTCCTCTTGGTGTCATTGGTAGGTTATGTTCTGTGATTGTGGCTATTCCTGGATACCTTCTATGCCTCTTGCTATTTAATTCCAATAATCTATTCTGAAGCGATCTAGACCAGTTTAAGCCCACCAGTAGATTTCCTACTGAAGGTTCCTCTATGGCAGTTCTTCTTTGCTTGTGTGACGGTGGTTTCCTCATCCATCACGAAAACATGCCTATATAATTTGATCCCCTTAAATCTCTCTTTTATATAATAAAACTGGGGCTTACAGGGGTATGCATTATTTTTCTTATTTCTGCTCAAAAACATAGATTGTGAGTACTCGTTAGAACCGCCTCGTCGAGGCGGTTCTAACGAGTATCCACAATTTATGTTTTGAGCAGAAATATGAAAAATATTAGAATTTTTTATCTGAAAATATAGTAAAACTGGGGCTTAGAGGGGTATGCATTATTTTTCTTGTTTCTGCTCAAAAACATAGATTGTGAGTACTCGTTAGAACCGCTCGTCGAGGCGGTTCTAACGAGTACCACAATCTATGTTTTGAGCAGAAATATGTAAAAAAAAAATTTCAGAAACTTAATCTGAAAATTTTCATTTATTTTTTGGTCGTAACATTTTTTAATATATTTGAATAGGCGTGTTTTCGTAATGTCTCCTTCTTTTGGTGCCTTGATAAGGATGTGCTTCATGATTGTGGCATTTCCGGGGTATCTTCATTTATCTTTTTTGAGTGCAATAAGCTAGCAAACCGAGGTCTACCGAATACAAGCTACAAACCGTAAACTGAAAAGGTCCGAGACATAAGGCAAATTTATTTGAAAATGACTTTAACACACCTGTGTAATTTGTATATTTTTAAACCATTACTCTGGATAAGGCATTTTTAAACTATACTCAATTTATATATTTTTATCATTTCTGTACGATAACATATGTTTTGGGTAATCATCTGAAGCAATTTGTGTTTACATACCAGCAATCCAGGCCTGGTTTAAAAGTTGTGAGCCTAGACCATTAGCTATTTGATAGATCCAGTAATTCACACTATCTCCAGGTCCAACAACTGCTTGAGTGTTTTCATGAACCCATTCACCATCTGTTTAAGAAAATATTTGTGTATCAAGTACAATAGCTCTAGATAAAATATACTGATTCCACGAAAACATATGTTCTGGTACTTTTTCGAAGCGCCTCACTGAGGTTCTTCTGATGAGAACACCACGAAAACATATCTATATAATTTTGACCCCCTTAAACCACACTTTTATATGGTAAAACTGGGGTTTACAGGGGGTTACATTATTTTCTTATTTCTGCTCAAAAAACATAGATTGTGGGTGCTCGTTAGAACCGCATCTGCGAAGCGGCTCTAACGAGTACCCACAATCTATGTTTTGAGCAAAAATATGAAAACTATCAGAAGTTTTATCTGAAAACTTTCAGTTTTTGGTGGTAAAATTTTCAATATATTTGAATAGGTGTGTTTTCGTAATGACCCATAACATATGATAAGAACCATCAGAAAAACATACCTATATAATTTTGACCCCCTTAAACCCCACTTTTATATAGTAAAACTGGGGTTTACAGGGGTATACAATTTTTCCTTATTTTTGCTCGAAAACATAGATTGTGAGTACTCGTTAGAACCGCCTCGTCGAGGCGGTTCTAACGAGTACCCACAATTTATATTTTAAGCAGAAATAGAAAAAAAAAAAAAAAACAGAATTTTTTATCTGAAAATTTACATGTTTTGGTGGTAAAACTTTCAGTATATTTGAATAGGCGTGTTTTCGTAATGAATATTATTTGGATATCCTCTCTAATCTGGAACTAGGAAATATCCCAAGTATCTGGATAGACATGCCTGAACAAACAGTGTAGACACTGACCAGACGCGGCAGAATGCAACAGTTTATAGACACACCAACCCTTAGTAAAACAATTCCGACAAGCATAGTAAGACGTGTCCGAATAGGTAGGGTATATACGGTATTTGTAGCAATTACCCCATTTATACCGAATGGACTTTTTCTACCTGCACTCTTCGGACCGGTCCGTTTCCAATATAGGGGGTTTCACGTTAGTTTCCATTACTACCCTGTTTATAGAAATTCCTGTTATTAATGCAAACAGTGTATTCTCTGATCAGACGCCGCATTCAGCGGCGTCTGATTTGGGTCTACACTGTTTGCCATTGTCCTTTTAAAGGAAGGCAAGGTATAAATGGGTTAAAATAAGTAATAGTATGATTTCCTAGCCATTCTTATGCTAGTTTGTCTTAAATATTTCTTGTATCATTTTCACATATGAACCTCAACGTGAGAAAACGTACCTTTTTGACATGTGGTATCCAGAATGCGCACAGTGTACTCGGAGTCTGATCAGACTGTGTGGATGTACGCTGCGCGCACATGTTTGGAGTCATGTTTTCTGACGTTAAGACTCGCATGTTTACAAGCGTATTTAATGTATATTCCATGTTCCCTCATAAAATGTAGTTGGCATTTGGGCATGCAGGCGTTTACATTTCCATGCTCTTTTTAACATTCAAATCCCATGCTCTTGCGATGTTGTGTTACTAAGATCAGATGTATTAAAATATTACGTATAACAATACTACGAAGTACAGTAGATTATTGTAATTGGGTACAGTTGATTGTAGCATCATGAAGACTGTGATACATTTCTGGATAGTACGTATTGCTTTGAGAATTCCAGAAACTGTTTTCAGTTTGAGTTTTAGAATGTTCTATATTGAAAACAAGTTCTTTACTTTTGGTCAAAGAATAAAAAAAGAGAAACTGACTTTGTCTTTTGTCATTTTAAATAGCCCTCGTATATATTGAACCACAAAGAAAACGCAAGAACACCGACTTATATGAAGTGAATACAGTTGACTCTGATTACCCCAAACATTGATAACTCAATCTACCGCTTAAGTCAAACTAAAGTTTGGATAATGTTTTATAGTTTTGACTTATGTTCTTTACATTTCAACTACTATTATCTCAAACTATAGTTATTTAAAACTGAAAACGTTTGGTTCCTTGGAGTTTGAGCAACTGAGAGTCCACTGATATTGACATACACCATAGCTCCAGATAAGTTAGTAAGCTGCAATGCAAAAGTGACTTACTTGTCTTCGTTTTAATGTCATAGTTGTATTGCCCTGGGGCAGTGCCAGATAAAGGTGTATTGATGTTGTAATGCAGTCCTATTAGGGTAAGTCCCGTTTGGTCTATAATTAGAACAAAGACAAAAATAATAGTTATTACTCTCACTTGTAATTTGTCGTCCTACTCGGCTTCTTAATCCCCCACGCACAACACCGTGTTGTGAAAAGAAAATCGTAAGGAGATCTTCCGGAGATGGTTGCGGAGAGTCAGTTTCGGTAGCGTTGAATGTGTGTGTCAGTTGAAATAAGGCTGGCATTTTGGCAAGATCGCCAATATCCAAATCTTGCGATGTAATTCTACCTCTTATTTAGTCTACCACATAATTAGACCGGAATTGTAGTCCTTTAAGCGAATACGGAACAAAAATCGTTTTCCTCCCGATGCAAGGGTGGTCTGATTTTTGCCGTTTTGATGACAGACAGGCATGTAAATCTCCAGTACAAATCTCTGGTAAAATACATCATCGTTTCAGTGAATGTTTAACATGTTAGTGTATAGTTCAAAAGAAAATATATCACATTCTTTTACCATTGTACAGGAACTAGGCGTTTTATTGACGTGTGGTGCGACAGGAGAGCGATAGCGAGAAAAAGGATAGGTGGTGAATGAGAAGACCATGGGTTTTCAACATCGTATACTACCGGTCGCGTTTTACGTATGATTTCTGATCCACTTACGGCAAATGTGTTCATGATGCCTATATTTCAGTCTTAGTGTCATTTGTTCCGTTTTGCTTTCTTTTTTGTTGAAAAACCATAGTCTTCCCAATCACCACTTATCCCTTTACTTGCCACCGCTCTCCTTACGCACCACCCGTCAATAAAATGCCTAGTGTATGTGTAATAGCAAACAAGTGCGATATATTTTCTTATGAACTACACAGTAACATGTTAACCCGTCACTGAAACGGTGATGTGTTTAATCAGAGATTTGTAATCTCTCCAAGAACTGGACTTTTACATGCCGGTCTGTCACCAAAAATACAAAATTTGATCACGCTTGCATCGGGAAAATCTCCGGAAGATCTCCTTATCATTCTCTTTTCACAATACGGTGTTGCGCGTGTGGAGATAAGCAGCCATGTCCGAAGGGTAATATCACATACAACTTGGTAAACTTTTAGCTCTCCATTCACCAAAT
This sequence comes from Anodontia alba, assembly GCA_964016985.1. Taxonomy (NCBI): domain Eukaryota; kingdom Metazoa; phylum Mollusca; class Bivalvia; order Lucinida; family Lucinidae; genus Anodontia; species Anodontia alba. The sequence continues at coordinate 89,285,692 of OZ024830.1, read as the reverse complement.
TTGACTCCAAAAATTTGTTGAAAAAGAGCTAAAAACTTTACCAAGATATTTTTCAAACATAACATTTAGGCAATGCAAAAGTACGAAATAATTTATTTTGATCTTACTAAAACCCATTCGTACAAACACGCATCATTAGTTAACATTAGGCAATGCAAAGGTAAGGAATAATGTACATATATCTTGAAGAAACCTGTTCGTAAAAACAGATAATAGTTAATATCAGGTAATGCAAAAGTACAAAATAATTTTCATTAAATATATCTTGGTGAAAACATGTCACAAACAGATATTATTTGTTAATAGTAGAAATAAATATTATTCTACATGAAGTAAATGATACCTTTCCAAAGGACAGCAGTCAAACAAGAAAACATCTGTCTTCCTTTCCAAAGGGGTGGTCTATTTTTAAGGGTCAGAATTTGCTCCTGAGACGAGGGGTGCCAATTCTTTTTCTTCAAGGGTAGCCGACTGCTCTTATTATTTTCTGCCAAACGGAGGCAACATCATTCAACGTGTTTTCATTTGGAGGAGTATACAGTTGACTCTCGCTATCTCGAACTCGCTTATCTCGAATAACCTCTTATCTCGAAGTGAAAATCTGTTCCCTGCCTAAACATGAAAACCTAACAACATGTAAAAAAATATTGTGGAAAAGAGGAGAAATTGCTCCTAAGGAGCAATTTCTCCTCTTTTCCACAATATTTTCAATATATCTCTAACTTAAAGGGTCCAATTACACATATATTTGTTAAATGTGGTTAATCGAATTAGTTTTTACGCAATTCTGCAAATCTGATATGTCGAAGTACGGATATCTCGAAGTATCTCAGAGAGTCCCTTGGAATTCGAGATAACGAGAGTCGACTGTATATATTTATTCACATCAAGGAGGCTTCATACAGCTGATAGATGTTCTACCATTTTCATGAATAACCCAGCTAGCATTCTTTATAAACCTACAGCGGGCCGTTATGTTGAATGCTTACTGGGAAGACACCTTTTGTCATTTCCAGTTTGCTTTTCTGCACACCAAGTCCTTCTGAAAAGTGGTCTACTCTAAAAGGAAACAATGTGCTCGCAAGGGGAGAGCCCATTTCAGAAGGCGACAAAAACTGACAGGCCTGTCTGCCTTGAAAGAGTATATGTTCTATTTACCATCACCTCTCCACATTTTATCAATGTTTAGTATAATGTTGCATTAGATCATTCATGCAGGAGACGCTTACATTCTTGAGCAATTGGTTTCATTTTCAGATACCAGGGGGCTTATGTTACCTGATTTTTTTCAGGGGAGGCAACTCTTTTGCTTTTGTCATTTTCTAAAATGATGTGAACTCTAAAAGTAAGTATTTTTCACCTTTGGAGCATCTTTTAGAGTAGACCCTTTTCGAATAGATCTTATAAAAGGTTATGTGCAGAAAAGCAAGCAGAAACGTGCAGATGCTCCCTTTTAATCAAAGCGCTGACAGCACTGGTGGGTCGATTGTCTCTGAGTGAAGGCTGGAAAATGGTCTTGAACGGGGACCATTTCATTTAACACTTCGCTTCCTGTAATTGTGCATTCTGCGGCGCCTGATCTGTGTCTGCACTGTTTGCCAATGTCCCAAATGTCCCAGTCCAGGTTTTACAGATAACAGTCTATCAACAGCACTCTGACGTCATGGTACAAGAATAGCGCAGCTATAAATAATCGTAACCTGGATTTCGTCTAACGAGCGGTTTGATTTAATTGGTCAATGACATACGTGTGAACAACTCATAATATGTACCTTAAGGAAATTTTGGCGTTTGTCTGCTATGGCTCGATTGTAAACAATCGACCCGAAATGGCGAAAAATCTACCGAGTGTATCCATTCCCTCTCCTCTTGTCTGTTCTTTTGCTCCAAATTATATATAGAATCTTTACCTGGAATAACAAATCTAATTCCTTGAGGTTGCATTAGAGAAATAGTCGGGGGTAACGGAATTGACGTCACCATAGTCGGGAAGGCAACAAGCAAAAAGCCATACCGCACCAAGTTCATGTTGTCTGAAAATATCTGAAATGCACGCTAATTCCATATATAAGAATAAATGAATATAAACCAATATACTTGTACCTGAGATGCACCTAAACTTGATATAAAAGTAGCTGAATCAAACTCATCATGCATGTGAGACAGTTTTGACAAGGATGCGAAGTATCTTCTTGCGGACAACGAAGGTTCTGATCAGATGCGCAGTCTGGTTTGAGTCTTCGTTAGGCACACATGTCAGAACTCAGAAGACAATTTTCGAATGTTGCGGCTGAATTGAGTATGCCTGTTTTTTTTAAATATCGCTAAAGCACATGGTTTGCACAAATCGCATAACGCTTTGAATCGGACAACAAGCGTTTAGAAATGGCTGATATAACCGCCGAGAATCGACAACCCATTTAAGCCTAGCGTCCCATAAAAGGGAAATGGCCAACAGTGTAGACCCTGATCAGACGCCGCAGTACGCGGCGTCTGATCAGTATCTACACTGTTTACATTAAATACAGGAATTTCTATAAAGCATGATGCTAACACAAACTAATCATATGCCACTTATATAGGAAATAGACCGCTCCAAAGTGTTAAGGTAGAATGTCCACTCGGCATAAATAGGTTAACCCAGTGGACTCTTCTACCTTAACTTTTTGTCCATTTCTAATAGGACTATCTTTTATAGAAACCCTTATGTTTAATGCATACAAAATAGCCCTGATCAGACGCCGCGTTCTGCGGCGTCTGATCTGGGTCAAAACTGTTAACCAATATCTTTTTTATGGGTCGCTAGGCATGAATTGGTTAATCTGACATTTTAGACTCCTTCAGGTACCTCAAAAACGAAGCCCAGCAGTTTTATATACAGTCGAACCTCGTTATCTCGAACTCACTTATTTTGAATTACCGCTTATCTCGAAGTGAAAATCTGGTCCCTGTTTTAACATGGAATTATGACAACAGGTAACAAAATAATGTGGAAAAGAGGAGAAATTACTCCTAAGGAGCAATTTCTCTTCTTTTCCACATTATTTTATATATATATTTCTAACTTCAGGAGTCAAATTACATATCCATTTGTTAAATGTGGTTGTTCAATTTATTGTTTTCCTCACCCTCTCAAATCTGATATGTCGAAGTACGGATATATCAAAGTGTTTCAGTGAGTCCCTTGGAATTCGAGATAACGAGAGTCGACTGAACTAATAATACTAGTTTTACATTTTATCTACTATTTTATGCAAATTGCAACAAACTAAACACAAGTTGTACAATATAGTAAACTGTATTTATCCTAAGTATTGTGACAGACAAGTGTGTAAACCCAGATGAGCCGCTGGACAGGATTTACACTCTTTGCCAATCTTCCAGCTGTTTCAGACAATCGCAAGGAAAGGTAAAAGGTTGATACCCGAGCTAATTTTGATATAAAGTTAGTTTTTGTTGTCTGAAAATACTATTTGGAAATGAAAATAAGCTGCCCCTTGTTTCCTATAAAATGCTTCTGAGGACTGTGCAATAAAGTATGATAGGAGAGAAAAATGTCTAAATACATAGTTTTCTAACTAGGCTACGTAGCCACGTTAGGTCAAGGGAGGTAAACATGTTATCAATTAAATAGTGATTACAACTAATTATTTTTATCTTTTTTGTTTATTTTAGTTTAATGATAAGCATGTATATTTCTTTCACAATGAGTTGCAGATTTTTCAAAACCTCAGTGAGAACATACATTATTTTCGTGAAACTTAGAGTATCAGAACTCTTATTATATTTAATTTTAAGGACCATTACATAACATGCCTATTCAAATATATTGAAAATTTCAATATACCAACAAAAACTGAAAGTTTTCAGATATAAATTCTGATATTTTTCATATTTCTGCTCACAACATAGATTGTGGGTACTCGTTAGAACTGCCTCAATCAGGCGGTTCTAACGAGTACCCACAATCTATGTTTTTGAGCAGAAATAAGAAAAATAATGCATACCCTTGTAAACCCCAGTTTTACGATATAAAAGTGGGGTTTAAGGGGGTCAAAATTATATAGGTATGTTTTCGTAATGAATATAAATATCAAAACAACAGTCTGGGAAAATCAGTTTGAAACAAACGTGAAGCTTCTGTGAGCTTGTTACTTCTAAAACAGTTCTGGTATCAACCTTTAATGTTAGGTCAAGTACGAGGGCCCTGCAAAACGTTTTGTCACTAGGTTCGGATTACTTCAGTGCTACGTTTTATCAAACATATTTTGATTACAAACCTTCAAAGTATTCCCCTTTACTGAAACACATTTTGTAACCATTTTACCAAGTCGCGAAAAGCAGATAAATAGTCTTCTTTTGGTATTTGTTAGAGACACTGATAAATAGCGCTGCCAAGAGAACTTCTAGACGTATACTTATTTCCAGAAAGCATTTTCTTAAGCCTTGAAAATAAAAAGACGTCACAGGGACTCAGGTCAGGTGAATAAGGTGGATGGTTTAAAACTCTCACTTTTTCAGAAGCCAAAAAAGACTTAACAACCTCACACTTATGAGAGGAGGCGTTGTCGTGTAAAAGGTGGACTCCTGACCATCCTTTGCTTGGTCGTTTCTTATTGTAAAACTCTTTCACTTTCTTCAGTACAGAATTCTTGTAGAATCGGCCAGTGACTGTATGACCAGATGGACAAGGCACTTGAACGACTGGCCAACTTGAATTAAAGAAAATTGTGTACAACATCTTTTTCGAACTTATGGTTCTCTTGGCAATACATGGGCTTTTTTGATCTTTTCGCTTCCATTGCTTATTATCAGCCCTTCTTTGTGGCTCAAACATGTGCACACAGGCTTCATCACCTGTTAGCAATTTAGAAATAACCCGACTATTATAGCCTTTGTACGTTTTCAAAAGTTCCCGGGCACATTTAAAGCGTTGTTTCTTTTGCTCCCCAGTAAGCGAATGAGGTAGCCACCTAGCGCAAACCTTTCTCGGGTCCAAACGCTTTTCAGTCTTCTGGTCCATGTTCCAATGTAACAAGTAAATTGGTCAGTGTATATGACTGCATCTATTTCAGTTTGAAATAACTCGGTCAGTTGGAATGCAATTTGCATGAAATAAACGGGTATCGTTAGCTATTCAACACACCATTCAAGTGCAGTGAAGCATTTTAAAATATACCTGAGATAAAACTAAGGAAGCCTATTAGTGACAGAACTTTTTGCATGACCCTCGTAAGAGAAACGGTTAAGGTGTCCTAATATTTACCGTCCTATCGACACCACTAGGAAAGACGTTTTTGCTTGGCGTTTTATTTCACATGAAAATAATTTGTTTGATTTATCATATCTTATCAGAAACCACTGGTCTTTTTTTTCTGTTTGTGTTTTTGTTCTCAAATAGTTACATTAAAATAAAACTTTCGGCAAAAATTTGGTCTCACATATGCAATTTCTAGAGTAAAGTGAATGTTTTATTTTTTTCATTTGAGAAAATATTACATTTCTTAGTTGAGTTTTATTTAGGGATGTTCCATGGCAATAATACATAAGCAAAAAATGAACAAGCGAACCTGCCTCCAATTTACTGCGCTATCTATTTCTGTGGGCAAAAATGAAAATATACGACTTTTTAAAACTAGTGAATAGAATAAAACTTTTTATGCACAGATATTTACGACAGACTAATGCAAATTTACTTCTTCCGAAAGTGCCATGCGAAAACAACCAACAAAAAACAAAAACAAACAAACAAACTAAAAAAAAAAAAAAAAAAAAAAAAAAAAAAACAAACAAACAAACTTTCTGACAAATGTCGAAAGCAGAGTATGGTAGATACGGTAAAAGCACGTGGAAGGGGTTTATTATTATCATATGAGCCAGCGTACGATAAAACCTACAATAAGACCTGTGTGTCCAGCAAAGACTCAGACCAGCCTGTAAATCCACCCTGTACAGCAAAGAATCACGTTTAGCCCTCTTTGGGTAGCCTGGAGGCTTCAGAAGCCTTATGCGATCAGCGATGACTCTGATCAGACTGCGCGGATGCGCAGGCTGATCTGAGTCGTCGCTGGTCGCACAAAACTTATTGTAGGTTTTGTCGTGCGCTAGCTAAATTACCAGGTTTCAAGTCTATTTATCACCTGCTATCAACAGAAAGATATAATGACAAATACGTGTGAAAATACAACATACCTTAATTTATCATGATAAACAGAGAGTTGCCAAAATTAACATTCTGTTATCCAGTTCTTACGACATTAAGGAAACTGGATGCAGGTGGAAGATTTCGCTATCAACACTAAGAGAGACAGCATTTATAACTTCCGTTTGGTCTTACTGCACGAAAAAAACCCTCCTGAAAAGGGTTCTACTCTATAAAGAAAGAATTTTCTCCAAGAGGGAGCAAATTGTTTCCTTATATAGTAGACCCCTTTTGAGAAGGGGACAAACCAATTTTGATAGTTACCTCCCTTGTTAGTGTATCAGTTCCCTATAAAAGTTTTGTGAATTTTTTAAATCTAGAATTTAATGAATATATAGAATATGCACTTACAGTCAGGCAGTTCTCTAAAGACTGGTCGACTGAGAATAACTTCTGTCAGAAAATTAAAGAAAAGGTCATTTTTTTTTGTATTGGAGTTCATGAATAGCAATAAACCGATATAGTGGGCGGAGCAAATTCGTAAGTCGTGGTCTGTTAGACACCATAGAAAATTCATTCAAGCTGTCATTGAGCTTTTGATATGCAAATATACACAGAAAATAAAGAACAACATAAAATCGAATACTGTTAAATATATTTATATTTTTGCCACCTGTTTTGGAAAGGGCTGCCAACTCTGCTTGCCATTTGTTCTTTTGTGGCTGTTTGATTGTATTTGTCTGTCTTTCCCTTTGATGCTGAGAACTTGATGTATATCTGATTGTATCAGTTCCTGAGTTCACTTATTTTCTTTTCATGATGAGTGATTGGATTAGTAATTTATACAGAGGAGTAAACATACGAGGGATGTTCGAAATGAATTGCTTATTGTCCTCTAGCTCGATATCCACGTGGGGCACGATAAAAACCAATACATACCTGTATAGGGCTATTCAATATCTACACAATGGTGTATAAATGTACATGTTAGACTAAGTGTAAGACATAAAATTTGCCATTTGAATACACGCAGTCATTGACCACTGCAGTAAAAATTGTTGGTAGAAGCGTCGAAAAAAAGATGAAATACGGGCTTACATCAAAGCTCGCTCAAAACTTGGCTGTTCTTTGAAGAAGCTGATGACTGAAATTTCTACTGCTTTTGGACCTTCTTGTGTGTCTTATGACACAGTTCGGCGGTGGAAAAAGAAATTTGAGTCTGGTGTAGAGTCCATCAAAAATGCACCGAAATCAGGTAGGCCAAAATCTGCATCTCGTAAAGAAATCGTTTCCAAAATAAAGGAAATCATTGAAGGAGATGCCAGATTTACAGTTCGTGATATTGCACGAAAGGTAGGCATATCACTGTCAACGGTTCACCTTATTTTGAAGAAGCATTTGAAAGTCAGAAAGATTTCTGCTAGATGGGAGCCACATCTGTTGACTGACGAGCAAAAGAGGCAACGGGTTAAAGTGGCCAAAAAGCTGCTTCAAATGTTTCCAAAATATGACAAAAAGCAGTTTGCCAATGTCGTCACAGGTGATGAAACCTGAGCCCGTCAGAAAGGTTAGCAATAAGATCTGGGCCACTAAACACAGCAAACGCCCAATAATTGCCAAACATTCTTTGAGTACAAAGAAGGTTTTGTATGCAATCTTCTTCTCTGGTAAAGGTGTCGCAATAAAAGTGCCAGTGAAAAAGGGCAAAAGAATCACCAGAAAGTACTACAAAGACGTAGTACTGAAGAAACTGAAAAAGTATTATCAGAAACGACGCCCTGCCACTGGTTTTAAACATGTCGGTCTTCTACATGACAATGTCCCAGCTCATACCTCCGCAATAGTTCCTCCGCAATAGTTACGGCGTTTTTGAAGAAAGAAAAAGTAACTGTTTTGCCTCACCCCCCGTATTCCCCAGACCTTGCCCCATGTGATTTCTTTTTGTTTCCGAAATTGAAAGCATTCCTTGCTGGGCGGAAATACCAGTCTCGACAGGCACTTGGATCTGCCATTCATCAGTACCTTATTACTGTGCCCAAATCAGCGTACCGTGACGCCTTCCAGAAGTGGATACATCGGCTGAAACTTTGCATTTCTAGCCACGGGGAGTAGTACTTTGAGGGCATGAAATGAGTACTTTTGGGCTAACTTGAAATTTGAAGTCTCCAGATAGAAATAAGCAATTCATTTCGAAAATCCCTCGTACATTGTACATACATTTTATCCAGCATACAAACCTAACAAATAAACCCAGAGGCTCATATAATTCTACTAACAGGACTATCAGCTCCCCAGTTTAGGTGTGCAACATGTAGTGTGCGGGTTCCTATCGTCTGATTGGCTGCTGGCTGAGAGTTTATCAGGAATACAATCTAGATCTCTTAGAGAAACTGGTATGATAATAGCTTTCACCTCTGCAATACTTCATTACATGTTTACAGAAATAATAATTACACATGCCAGTTGCACAGTCAAAGACAAAAAATCAACATACGACATTTTGAAATATTTTTATTATTTGTTACAGAAAACAGGGTTTGGCATTTCATGCAAACTGTCTCCTGAGGAGTTGGTTTGCATGAAATGTTAAACCCTGTTTTCTGAAAAAAGAAACAAAAAAAAACAAAAAAAAAAAAAAAAAAAAAAAAACAACAACAAAAAAACAAAAACAAAAAACAAAAACAAACAAAGACTACAAAAAACAACAAAAGAAAAAAACAAAAAAAAACAAAAACAAAAAAAAAACAACAACTTTACACACCCCCCCCCCCCCACACACACACACACAAACAAAAAACAAAAAAACATCAAATTGTTGTCTGTTGAATTTGCTCTGGGCGTGGTAAAGATTAAACTTGAAACCATTTCTTAATTTGATATTAATTTGGAGCAAAGGCTATAGAACATTACGAAAACAGCCTATTCAAATATACTGAAAATTTCACCACCAAAAACTGAAAGTTTTCAGATAAAAATTCTAATATTTTTTCATATTTCTGCTCAAAACATAGATTGTGGGTACTCGTTAGAACCGCCTCGGCGAGCGAGGCGGTTCTAGCAAGTACCCACAATCTATGTTTTTGAGTAGAAATAAGAAAAATAATGTATACCCCTGTAAACCCCAGTTTTACTACATAAAAGTGGGGTTTAAGGGGGTCAAAATTATATAGGTATGTTTTCGTGATGAACCCATGAATGCCAATCACTGCTGAAGCCTGTCTAGCCAATGATATGGCACTTTCCTACTGTAAGTCGTTTCGAGGGTCATCGCCCCGTTAGCAGCATTATAAGCCTCTGATAAACTACATTTGCACGTACGAAATACAACAATGTGAAACGTTTGCCTTCATACGCCGTTTTAATTGGACCACATCAAGCGAATAAGTGTCTTTGAACATGCGCAAAATGCACAGCTTCAGATTCACCCTGCACATGCGCAAAGTCTCAAACGGGCATTTGCTCTTCGTTAATAGCTTATATAGCGTCAACTTATCCAGATAGCGGACAGCAAAGGTCCTGATCAGCATTACGAAAACACGCCTATTCAAATATATAGAAAATATCACCTCCAAAAACTGAAAATTTTCAGATAAAAAATTCTGATATATTTCACATTTTTGCTCAAAACATAGATTGTGGGTACTCGTTAGAACCGCCTCGTCGAGGCGGTTCTAACGAGTACCAACAATGTATGTTTTTGAGCAGAAATAAGAAAATAATGTATACCCCTGTAAACCCCAGTTTTACTATATAAAAGTGGGGTTTAAGGGGGTCAACATTATATAGGCATGTTTTCGTGATGGACTGCGCGGATGAGTAGGCTGACCTAGGCCTGCACTGTCCGCATATGCCCGAAGACACGTTTTCGCATGACCAGACCCAATTTTTTATAATTATGAAAATTGTTAGAAAATAAAAGAAATGTCGTTTTTAGGTATCATCATATAACCTCCAAAATATTCTATGGCCTGCAACGTGGACTCTCAATGTGGGCTGTAAACGAAATTCTTTCATTTTAAACTTCCTTCAATGATATCAAGAAGTTTGTTTGTAAGAGCTGATGTCGTTGTAGCATGATAGCACAAGTTCAGAAACAAAATCATATCTCGACAAACTGAACACGTCTAATTTTATCCGGAACCTCAACACAGTTTATAACTGACCAAAATAGGTTTTTGCCAGATTTGCATATATATTTTTTTATAGTAATTAACTGCATTATTTTCATTACGAAAACATGCCTATTCAAATATATAGAAAATTTCACCTCCCAAAATTGAAAGTTTTCAGATAAAAAACTCTGATATTTTTTCATATTTCTGTTCAAAACATAGATTGTGGGTACTCGTTAGAACCGCCTCGGCGAGGCGGTTCTAACGAGCACCCACGATCTATGTTTTGAGCAGAAATAAGAAAAAAATAATGTATACCCCTGTACACCCCAGTTTTACTATATAAAAGTGGGGTTTACGGGGGTCAAAATTATATAGGCATGTTTTCGTGATGAATGACAGCGAAGAAAAAGGTTAATATCCGTGTAAAATTAGTGGTAGCTTTCCACTAAATATTTCCATCGCCCTCAATAGTAACATTTTGCGCTCTTTTTTTTCCAAAAAAATGTGTATACAAATTTACCAATATCTCTGTAGTTGATGAAATAATTCTTCCTCATTACTTTTCAATAACAAAACCGACATGAAGCCCAACTCAATCGGGAGCCAGATGTCGTTGTATTTGTTTACATGCAGGTCTACACAAAATCTAAAGGTATATTTTTTTCATAAGGGTAGTCAAATAAATCTTTCCATAATATATAGGTTTCGACGGAATCCTAAATCCGCCCCTTGCATCCTACATTATCGATCGATTACCTGTGATATCGCGATCTTTCATTATGTTAACCTGACAACTTTGTAATCTGAATGGATCTTAGCTCTAACACTAAGTGATTTTTTTCTTTGTTGTTGTTGAATAAGACTGCATAATCTAGAGATGTGACTTAAGCCCCGTATACATGCGCCGATTTGCATACGTAAGCAAACTTGCACAAATGCAAATTTTGCTTAGTTGAGCGAAAATGTTTTTTTTTTGTTTTTTTTTTTTTTTACTTAGCGGCGTTCAAATGGACTTCAAACAATTCTATAAAAGCTTCTGTTCCTTTTCCATTTTACTGTAAACAGTGAAGAATAAAATAAAATGCACTCTCAAACATTTTTTGCACTCACATAAAGTACTGCAGTATACACAGAGCGTTTCGAATCATTATACAAATAAACAATACGCATTAGGAAAACAAGTCTATTCAAATATATTGAGTTTTTAACCACTAAAACAAAAATGAAAATAATCAGATGAAAAATTCTGGTACTTTTTATATTTCTGCTAAAACATAGATTGCGGGTACGTGTTAGAACCGCCTCGGCGAGGCAGTTCTAACGAGTATCCACAATCGATGTTTTTGAGCAGAAATAAGAAAATTAATGCATACCCTATAAACCCCAGTTTTACTGTATAAAAGTAGGGTTTAATGAGGTCAAATCTATATATACGCGTGTTTTCGTGATGTATTTCGACATGATATTCAGTAAGAACAAAAAAAAAAAAAAAAAAAATCTGGATTGATCATAATTCTTTATCCAACAATCCAGAAAAGTTTAATCACTTACAAAATGCTCATGTGCAAATTTTACATATATGCAAACAGAGATTTGCATTTTGTCTTCACCAAGTGCAAAAATAAAAAAAAAATAAAAATGCATATGGAGTAAAGTAAAAGCTTACACACGGCCAATTTGCATATGTAAGCAAATTTACGTATACGCAAATAAAAACTCACGTGAGCAAATCGGTCCATATGTACGTACAGGGCTTAACATCACGAAAACACGCCTATATAGTTTTGACCCCCTTAAACCCCACTTTTATACAGTAAAACTGGGGTTTACAGGGGTATACATTAATTTTCTTATTTCTGCTCAAAAAACGTAGACTGTGGGTACTTGTTAGGACCGCCTCGCCGAGGCGGTTCTAACAAGTACCCACATATATGTTTTGTGCAGAAATATGACAACTACCAGAATTTTTCATCTGAAAGTTTTCATTTTTTGGTTGTAAAATTCTCAATATATTTGAATAGGCGTGTTTTTGTAATGAGAAGTATTTATTTACATAGGTTTGTTAACTTAATGGATGTGAAAGGAGGAAAGAGTTGACAAGCCACCACTGGACATATGTTTATCTCACCACAAACATAAGTAAAAATAGATGAAGGAAGGTTAAGGTTTAAATTGTAAGCCATGACCGTCAGATAAACGGTGTGATATCAAACAATTTAACCCTTAAAGTGCTAATCACAACTGCAGAAGACGACATGTTCATTTTTCAGAGAAAGCAAAGACTTGGCATTCATGTGGATCGTCCGTTTGGCAGACAATTCAGATGAAATGTTAAGTCTTATATTTTCTGAAAAATAATAAAAAATAATAAGTTTATAAGCACTCAAATGGTGACGTGAGATTTGATTAATTTTCAGTCAGACAGACAGACAGACAGACAGCTGATAAAATGTATAAACAATTCATTTTTTGACCGTCTGCCCTTGAAAATCAATCATTTGAATCGCGTCAAGCGAAAATGTATCTTTGATCATATTCGGACAGCGAAGAACAGATCAGCTTGCGCATGCGCACAGACTGAAAAATGTCTTTGCTGTACTCTTTCATAACAATTGACTGTTATATAATATTCCAAAAAGAAGTTAAAGACAGTGTTGATGCGCTATGATATGATAAACGTCAAAAAGACTACCTTTGGAAACAAAGAACTCACTACGGATCAGAAAATGGAAGTTTCGGTTTTATTGACTCTTCATAAGCAGTAATAAAGTTTGCAACACTGCTTACGCCCTCTAGAGTATACATGAGCAGCTCCATTTCCAAATATACCACAATGGGCCCAATGGTCCCAAAGGAAATGAACTATAATCTGCACTAAGTCTGCGCATTTAACTCTTACGGTGCAAATTTCAGACTGCATTTGTCATCTGCTCTTTTTTTTTTAAAACAAACTATCGATTGAAAAGAAGTTTATACGTATGTAAAGCTGAAAGACAGAATGTTTGCAAAAGCCTTTTATTATCCCATGAGGCACTGAAAGATTAAATCTGCATCACGAAAACATACCTATAATATTTTAACCCCCTTAAACCCCACTTTTATATAGTAAAACTGGGGTTTACAGGGGTATACATTATTTTTCTTATTTCTGCTCAAAAACATAGAATGTGGGTACTCGCACAATCTATGTTTTGAGCAGAAATATGAAAAATATCAGATTTTTTTTATCTGAAAATTTTCAATGTTTGGAGGTGAAATTTTCTATATATTTGAATAGGCGTGTTTTTGTAATGGCTAGATGTTCTAGTCATTTTCACGGTGTCATTAATGGGTTATCTTAGGTCAGAAGTTATATCGTTTCAAGGATTAGCATGCTGCGTACCAATTCCAGCAGACGGCGTTTGGGTATATTCCTTTATTTTTCCTAGAAATTGTGTTTTACTTTTAAGCAGGAGACAGTTTGCATGAAATTTCTAGCAGACGATTCACGTGAAAAGCCTTATTAGCTCTGATAAATAATTTAAAAAACATATTCAAATTATCGTCTGCTGTAGATGTGACTAGCTTTAAAGTTTGCTAACGGAGCTAATTTTGATATAAATTTACTTTTTGCTGTGTGAAAATATTACAGTCGAACCTCAATGGCTCGAACATCTTTGGGACAATGGAAATTCGTTCGAGACATGTGTAGTTCGAGACACTGAGGGTTAGTCATGGCACCGATTCAGGAAGTAAATAGCGATAATTTAGGGAAATCTTTTCGGTTTTCTACACATTGATTGTATGTTGAGTGTACTCATTAGAATCGCCTCGGTGATCCGATTCTAATGAGTACACACAACATACAATTCCATGATAAAATAAGAAAAAAATCCCTAAATATTTGTTTTCTTGAGCTATTGGAAGAATTTTGCAGGGACTGAAAAAAGCGTTCGAATCATCCACGGTAAACGAGCCATCCGTGTTCGAGCCATTGAAGTTATAATATATTTCCAAATGAAATTTTGCTGCCCCTAGTTTGCTTCTGAGGACTGTGCAATAAATTATTACTGGAGAAAATATTGTCTAATAGTTGTATGATGAGCATGTATATTTCTTTCACAATGAGTGTGCAGATTCTTCAGAACCTCAGTGAGAGCATAAATTATTTTCGTGAAACTTGGAGTATCAGAACACTTATTCTAGTTAATTTTACGGACAATATAATTATCAAAACAACAGTCTGGGAAAATCAGTTTGAAACAAAAGTGAAGCTCCTGCGATTTTTGTCATATCAAAATTAGCTTCGTTGGTTAACCCTTAAAGCGCCAACCACAACTGCAGCAGACGACATTTTTAATATATTTTTTTTAATTTTTACAACGAAAACAAGTCTTGATATTTCATGTGAATCGTCTGCTTGGCAGACGATTCACGTGAAATATCAAGAGTTGTTTTCTTTGAAACATTTAAAAAAAAAAATAAAAATAAAATAAAATAAAAATAAATGTCGTCTGCTACAAATTCTGCTTGGCGCTTTAAGGGTTAATCTTATTTAAACACCTATTACAGACCGGAATTTATCGACATCAGTTAGGTAGAGGAGAGACGAATTCGTAAGTTTTTGCTGACAGCGCACCCTCTATTTGTCTTAAATATTCGTACACTTTAAATTCTGTCTTTCAATTTGACTTATCCACTAAAATACCTGTTAAGGGGCCTAAAACTTGCTGGCTGATTGACAAAGAGCGCAGATTCTGATCAGACGTCGCGTTCTGTGGAGTACGTCTGATCTGAGTCCACACTGATAGCATTGGACTGTCCGTCCGAACACTTGCGGTACATAAGGGCCGTGCTATGCGGAAACGTGTTTTCGGGCACATGCGGAGAGCGAAAGCCCAGATCAGCCTGTGCATCCGCGCAGTCTGATCAGGGCCTTCACTGTCCGCTAATAGAATCATTAGATACTACAGAATGTATGAATGGAGAGAAAAGGCCCGTATGATACGTTGCGTAGGCGTAGTATGATCTGAATCTGCGCATTTTGCGTATGTTTGAAGGCACTTTTTTCGCTTGATGCAGCCCTTATTTATTAAACATTCATTACACACTTTGAGTTCGCTTGATTTTTATGAAATGTATTATTTACTATGGAACGCCAAGGCTGTCATATGTTGTTATACTTCTTGTTGTCTTGTCTAAGAATTGTGTGAACTTGTCCATGCATTATGTTGTTATCTTAAAGACGCGTGTCGTTTTGTCAATATATAAGGTTGACATGCCCACTCACTGTCTTATTATGTTAAAGAGCCATTTTATTTTGTCACAACGTGGAGTTATCTTGTCTAAAAAGCATGTGAACTTGTCTATATAGTGTGTTATTATCTTACACAGGCACGTTATTTTGTCAACATATGGCGTTGCCTTGTCTACACGGTGTTTTATTATGTCAAACGTATATGTCATTATGTTAAAGTTTGGGTCATCTTGTCTAAGAGTAACTTGGCTAGACGACATGTTATTATGTCAAACCGTTTTGTCCACACAATGTCGCATGCGTAGATTTTCGGGAACAACACCACGCAATTGAACAAGACAACATATTGATTCAACAAGATAACACCGCGTTTTAACATAATGACGTAGACTTTTGCCATAATAATACACTGTATGGACAAATCAAGACGCGCGTTTAAATAATAAGACGTAGTATAGACAAGTTCACATACTTCATAGACAAGACAACCCAACTTTTTAACATAATAATTTAGTCTTTTGACATAACAAGATATTATGTACACAAAACAACACAACCATTTGCATAATAACAAGTTGTATAGACAAGTTCACATGCTTCGCAGACAAGATAACTCAACGTTTTAACATAATTACTTTGCCTTTAACATAATAGGACACTATGTGGAGAAAACAACATACGTGTTCAACATAATAACATAGTCTTTTAACATAATAAGAAACTGGGTGACCAAAACAACACGAGCGTTAAACAAAATAACAGTTTGTATAGACAAGTTCACATGTTTCGTAGACAGGATAACCAAACTTTTTCACATAACAACATAGCCTTTTAACATAATAAGATACTGTGTGGACAAAACAGCCCACCCGTTAAACATAATAACACTTGTATAAACAAGTTCAAATGCCTCATACACAGGATAACCCAAATTTTAACATAATAGCATAGCCTTTCAACAGAATAAGACGGTGTGTGGACATAACAAACCATGCGTTTACCATAATAACACATTTTCAGACAAGTTCACATGCTTCATAAACAAGATAACCGGATTTCTTAACATAATAACATAGCCTTTTAACATAATAAGACACTGTTTGGACAAAACAACACAAATGTTTAACATAATAGCATGATGTAAAGACCAAAGCTTTTTAACATAATAACATAGCCTTTAAACAGAATAAGACTATGTGTGAACAAAACAACACGCGTGTGTGGCATAATAACACGGTTTATAGACAAATTCACATGCTTCACAGACAAGATAACCCATTATTAAACATAATAAGATAGCGTTTTAACATAACAGGGTACTCTGTGGACAAAACAGCACATACATTTAACATAATAACATAACATCTTAACATAATAAGACACTTTTGGACAAAACAACATATGTATTTAACATAATAACATGTTGTATAGACAAGTTTACATGCTTCGTAGACAAGATAAACCAATTTTTAACATAATAATATAGCCATTAACATAATAAAACTCCGTGTGGACAAAACAGCACGCGAGTTTAACATAACACAGTAGCCTTTTAACATAATAAGACACTATGTGGTCATAATAACACGAGCGTTTATCATGACAACATTACTTTTGACATAATAAGACATTGAGTGGACAAAACAACACACGCTTTTAACATAATAACACATCGTATAGACAAGTTTGCACACTTCTCAGACAAGATAATCCATCTTTTAACAAATTAAACTAGCCTTTTACAACATAAGAAAGCTATGGCGTTCCATAATTTACGTGTATCTATTTGAGGTTGTTTTTGTAAAATGTGTATGCATTTGGAGAATATCGGTTTTCTTCCAGTTTTATGGGGGTTCTTAGTGGGGTTATATATAACTATTCATCCCCCACTTTTCTATTATTCAAAGTCACAATTTTGCAGTAGAGAACTGTTCTATTTGGTAACATAGTGAAATAAAAAATGGAAAGTTCTGTGTAGAATGAATGTAGCAATGTGGGTTTTGCTCATTTAAAAGAGAAATGAGCAGTTTTCCCGTAGAAGCCCCAATTTGACCATTCGACCTGAAATGAGCTTGTTGCTGTCAATATTCGTAGACGTTTGAATTTTTTCATTTCATTTTTTTCGTCGTACTACGAAGAAGATACAAAAGATATTTTTTCTTTGTTTACGATTGGAAATATGCATTCTCAAATCGAACGGATTATATTATAAGCTGGTTTAATAATACAATTTAATTTGATATTCAAGCATGGAAAGTTTTGGGCCGAAAGAAAACGTTATGAGTGGAGAAAAGAACGAAACACGGCTACGTAGATGATTTCGGATATAGTATGTTCGGCCTAGGCTATGGATGGCGACATGTAATTATGTATGCGGGCTAGAAAACAGACGATCATAGTTGATATTTTTACATAGCTCTGATAAGGTCTATAATGTTTTTATCGTTGAGTATTGCGATAATTTATATAATTACAACCTTTCATAAATTATAACATTTTTTTCACTATACTACGATCTATAGGGAGCTAAGTAATGCATGATAAATTAGTTTCCCGGCGTATTGATGCTATCAATGTTTTCTTGTAGACTATTGTTTTACTAAACTTCTATATGTTATTGTCACTGGGTTCGGATTACTTCAGTGCTACGTTTTATCAAACATATTATATTACAAACCTTCAAAGTATCCCGCCCTTTACTGAAACACATTTTTGTAACCTTTTCACACAGTCGCGAAAAGCAGATAAATAGTCTTCTTTTCGTATCTGTTGGAGACACTGATAACTAGCGCTGCCAAGAGAACTTCTATGCTTATTTCCAGAAAGCATTTTCTTAAGCCTTGGAAATAAAAAGAACTCACAGGGACTCATGTCAGGTAAATAAGGTGGATGGTTTAAAATTTTCACCTTTTCAGAAGCCAAAAAAGACTTAACAACCTCACACTTATGAGAGGAGGCGTTGTCATGTAAAAGGTGGACTCCTGACCATCCTTCGCTTAGTCGTTTCTAATTGTAAAACTCTCATTTTCTTCAGTACAGAATTTTTGTAGAGTCGGCCAGTGACTGTATGACCAGATGGACAAGGCACTTGAACGACTGGCCCACTTGAATTAAAGAAAATTGCGTACACCATTTTCGAACTTATGGTTCTCTTGGCAATACATGGGCGTTTTTGATCTTTTCGCTTCCATTGCTTATCATCTTAGGTCCATATATACCACACAATTCATTAAATATCTGCTTTGAATCTATATTAAGCCTAATGCGGCATTTAATATAGCTACGAATTTCAGTCTTCTGCTCCATGTTCCAATGTAACAAGTAAATTGGTCAGTGTATATGAAGGCATCTATTTCAATTTGAAACAACTCGGTCAGTTGGAAAGCAATTTGCACGAAATAAAAGGGTATCGTTAGCTATTCAACACACTATTCAAGTGCAGTGAAGCATTTTAAAACATACCTGGGATAATACGAAGGAAGCCTATTAGTGACAGAACTTTCTGCACGACCCTCGTAGTTGTTTTAAACAAGACAATGCTAATGTCTGATTTCTCTCTCTCCCTGTCTCTCTTTCTCTCTCTCTCTCTCTGTCTGTCTGTCTGTCTGTCTGTCTGTCTGTCTCTCTCTCTCTCTCTCTCTCTCTCTCTCTAAGCATTTGAACTAATTCGATCATTAATAATGTCACATTCGTTTACTCGAATTGTGAAACAACAAAAAAAAACAAAAAAAAAAAAAAAAAAAAAAAAAAAAAAAAGACCAGTCTGTGGATCTGCACAATCTGATAGGGAAAGTCACTTTCCGTTTGCAGGGTCACTGGATACCTGGGTACTAAAGGAATGACTTTTTGTGGATTTCATCGATGTGTACACTCCGGCGAATCACTCACAAACTGAATAAAGCCCGAATGACCTTGTGTTACTTTTGTGTGTATTCGTCCGACTTTACACTTCGATAAAATCCAAAAACGTAATAAACCTTTATAATTCGAACTTTGTCATCAAAATGTTACAAATGTTGCCCAAATGTCTATCTCTTGAGAAGATGGAAGGAAAATAGACCCGACGGATTCCTAATCAGGGCCCAGTTGTTCAAAACGTCGTTAGCTTAACGAGCTCATTAAGGGTCATTTAACTGTTTTAGCGGATTCAATACACAATATTCTGATATTATTTGCTGAAAAAATGTAAGTAGCTTTTGCTGCAAAAGCTACTCACATTTTTTCAGCAAAAAAAAAAAAAAAAAAAAAATCAGCACATTTGCGTATCACTCGATGTAAATTTTAACGAATCGTTAACTAACGACATCGTTAGCTTTGAACAACTGGGCCCTGGACTTTATTGACGTGTAAAACTTTTCCTTCAACCAATCAAATTGCGTGAATTGTGTTAAAAGTGGGGCTTTGGTAAAGATGAGGCGCTGGAATTATTGAAATGTAATAGCGTTTTTTTTTTTTTTTTTTGTTTTTTTTTTCAGTGTAAGATCGAATTTTATTTCACCGAATGAACACCAAATGTAGACTTTTCAAGAGTGGCAATAGCCACGAGTGAAAATAAAGTTTGGGTGTTCATGAGTGAAATAAAGTTCGACCCTACACTGGAAAACAACAACAAATTTTCTGTTTCTTGTACACTCTTATTTACAATAATTAAACTTCTACCAACTCTCCGACACTTACGCTGGTAAATTAACTTTTCTCCTAGCCATTTTTGTGTCAAGTTGGTCTTGGTCAGCGTGTTCAGGGACATAATATTAGAAAAAACGTAGTTTTGTACCTACGAGGGTCCTGCAAAAAGGTTTGTCACTGGGTTCGGATTACTTCAGTGCTACGTTTTATCAAACATATTTTTATTACAAACCTTCAAAGTATTCCCCCTTTACTGAAACACATTTTTGTAACCTTTTTACCCAGTCGCGAAAAGCAGATAAATAGTCTATGTTTGGTATCTGTTGGAGACACTGATAAATAACGCTGCCAAGAGAACTTCTAGACGTATACGTATTTCCAGAAAACATTTTCTTAAGCCTTGGAAAACATACCTATATCCCCTTAAACCCCACTTTTATATAGTAAAGCTGGGGTTTACAGGGGCAGGCGGTTCTAACGTACCAACAATCTGTGTTTTGAGCAGAAATAAAAGAAAAAGATATCAGAATTTTTATCTGAAAACTTTTCGTTTTTTTTTTTTTTGGTGGTGAAATTTTTAATATATTTGAAAAGGCGTGTTTTTGTAATGATTAAGAAATCTCTAGATTTCATTAAAATGCATAAAGAAAGTCCTGTCTCCAGCCATTCCAATTGTATTAAATGTTTATAAAGATTAGGAATTGGAATTATTATGCATCGCAAAAACATGCCTATATAAGTTTGACCCCCACAAACCCCACTTTTATATAGTAAAACCGGGGTTTACAGGGGTATACATTATTTTTCTTATTTCTGCTCAAAAACATAGAATGTGGGTACTCGTTAGAACCGCCTTGCCGAGGCGGTTCTAACGAGTACCCACAATCTATGTTTTGAGCAGAAATATGAAAACTATCAGATTGCTCAAAAACATAGATTGTAGGTACTCGTTAGAACCACCTCATCGAGGCGGTTCTAACGAGTACCTACAATCTATGTTTTGAGCAGAAATAAGAAAAATATCAGAATTTTTCATCTGAGAATTTTCATTTTTGGTGGTAAAATCCTCAATATATTTGAATAGGCGTGTTTTCGTAATGTGGGATCATCCCAACACTCAGTAAATACGTCGAAGAGACATTACAGAATGTTTCCGACTTCGCTGTTCGCATTTGATGATCCACTTCTGTAGACAATTAACCCTTAACCCATTGTAGACTGAATGAACTCTATCACACTGTACATGTATACCAGAAGATTCTAATTTCGATTTTAGGTATGTCAGGCTATGTGATTTAGTTATTCTGAGAGAAAATAGTTTGAACTATTTGCAACAAGTGGAGAACCTGATCAGACGCCGCATTCTGGTGTCTGATCTGGGTCTGCACTGTTTGCCAGCTACCCTTTTAGGGGTTTCCCGACTACAATGGATTATAGCGACATTCACAACTGCAGCAGATGACATTTTGAAATATTTTTTTTTATTAATTTTCCGAGAAAAGTAGACGATATTTCATATGAACTGTCTGTGTAGCATGAAATGTCAAACGTTATTTTCCCTGAAAAACAATGATAAACAATAAATATCTTTAAACAAGAGGCCCATGTGTCACGTCCCTGTTTTATCTTGAATATATTTTTATGTGTACATAGTATAAAAAGAAGTTTGTTTAGATTTTATTAACCATGTTAGATTAATGCATTTGTAACTGAAGCGCTGATTACGATGACTGTTTTACTTTTTAAGCGTGTAGGTACTCTTCAGCTTTCAAGTTACGGTATTACGGTAATCACGAGATATGTACGCTGAGGGTGTATTTGATTATTTACGTCTATATACTTGAGCGGTTACCAGAACATTGTATATTCCGAGTGAACCTAGGTTCGGTGATCAATATCTTCACTTTTCTGGGATTGATTTTTGTCTCAAGGATTGATTTTTGTCTCAAGGCTATCTTTTGAAAGGGGAGACAATTTTCTGTCGTAATTTTGCAGTTTTGTAACGTTCCGAAAGAAAAATGTTTTTTACTTCATAGTTTGAGAAGTCGCTGTGTAAATTTTGCACCGTTCGGACAATCGAACAGGTTATTTTAAATCTTGACTATCACGGTATTCTTGTGAATATTATTTTTAGATCTTGAATATCACGGGTGTCTTGTGGACGTATGTTTCAAAACGTGCCACATTACTATAAAAGTTCCCTGGTTAAATAGAACTACACACACTACAATATTTTTCATCTGAAGACTGATCATTGCCTTTATTTCTATTATGTTATGATGTTGTGCTGTATCTGGGGGATCTGACCATGGTAAGTCAATAATTTATTTAATTTTATTCTTGCAATATTCTCGCTCGTCTTTACCGCAGCTAAGATTCGAGTAGGTAAATTTATTGCTTTATTACGTTACGATTCATATATCGTTCGTACTTACAAACCCCAGCATGATATGTAGAGAGACCCTGATCAGATGTGTTCACTTTGGTTATATGTGTAGACCCTGATCAGACGAATAAGTCGTGTCGGGTGTGTAAACAATAACCAGATATGGAAATTAAATTTCGTCGATTTTATAGATCCTGATCAGTCTGGTGAGTCTGATAGGTTCTGTAGACCCTGATCAGAATGCAAACGTTAATATTCTTACTTGAGTAGAGATAAATGGATCAGAGCAATGATAGCACTAGCATATTTTAACATAACATATTCTGATCTGACATGTATATTATTTTTATGATTACTAGACATATACGCTTGAGTGTCCGACACAGTTAGGCGTTATGTTAACTGCACACACATTCAGTTGTTAACACAATTTACACAAATGACACATATGATAATTACTTTAAACACATGTTCAGAGGTTCTTTGTATTGGATTATACGCAAGTCTGTTCACTAGAATATTGTACTGTTAAATGGCTCAAGCAGCAAGGAGTCATATTTGAGGCTATGACGATGACATGTTGATATTGTACCAAATGATTACGTGAGACGATGTGTGATCGTGTAATCATTGTGGTGTAATGGCAGTTATAATTTATTGTAGCCTTTAGCGTTTTAAAGGGATTCTTACAGTGGAAGATGCATGGGTTCTTCCTGTTAGAATGTGTAATCATCGAGATGCCATTCCTCCGAATTAGGTGTGTGTCAGATATATTCTGACTGTGTGTCTGCCTGTGTTGGATATATGTACAATATTCTGTCATAAACAGCGTCCCTGTGGTTCTTGGATCTGATTTTGCTATATAATAATCAGTTGCAACGGAGTTGTTGTAATTGGCGTACACACTCTGTATACCTAGTGGAAATTAATAAGGCATTATCTTGTAATGTTTGATATCGAGATTGTTTGATATCGAGATTTCTAGGACATAATACTTATTTTCAGGTCCCGTATATGTATCTTTTTTCGTCACTGTGTTGGGGGTGGTCGGGTGGTGCGAAGGTGCTGTGTATCTTACATCACTGGGGCGTCCAACTGATATTGGCTTACAGTTGGGCAAGGCCTGGTATCCTTGTAGTGGGTAAGGGTAGAGGGGGGATATTTTTATTTCTTCTGTTTCTTCACTTTCATTCCTGTTCCTCTTTCTTCCCTGTCCCTCTCTTTCATCTCCTCTACTCTCTCTTCTATCTCTTTTCTCCCTTTCTCTGGGAGACGACACAAAATGACCCTCAAGGGTTGACGTGTCGTTAAACCCCAACACAATCAATCAATCGTCACTGTGTTTGTATCCTGTTACCTTCGTCACTCCATAATTTGATATCTACAAGTTTTCCGGGAAGTTGTATCCAAAGGTGTATCCAATCAAGTACAAGTGGTACCCGGTAGATGACATGGAGTATACATCCGTTTACATCACAAGTGAAAGTTATGTATTTTTGAAAGTTATGTATTTTCAATTTTATCCTCAATGTGAAAATTATGAAGCTACCAGGATCTTCCAGAAATATCTCGGGACATTCAATTTACGAAATTTTGAAGATTGCTTTATAGTTTATTTTTTTTTTAACTTTCTAAATACATGCTTGTTTTTATTTATAAAGTGTTGTGTTCATCCTCTGATTGCTTGTGATCGCGTCTAGTCCATCGTCACCGGCCCAACGCTCGTCCATTCACGTGACACCATGGGCCGCGATTAGCTCACCTCAAGCAGCTATTTCATATCTGCAAGTACCGTGCAACTTCTTCCAGCATTGCCACAGTAACAAGAAAGGACACAAATTTGACCATACCGCAAAAAAGGTCAACAGTTATCCTACGAGGGATGTTCGGAATGAATTGCTTATTGTCCTCTAGCTCGATATCCACGTGGGACACGATAAAAACCAATACATACCTGTATAGGGTTATTCAGTATCTACACAATGGTGTATAAATGTACATGTTAGACTAAGTGTAAGACATAAAATTTGCCATTTTAATACACGCAGTCATTGACCACTGCAGTAAAAATGGTTGGTAAAAGCGTCGACAAAAAAGATGAAATACGGGCTTACATCAAAGCTCCCTCAAAACTTGGTTGTTCTTTGAAGAAGCTGATGACTGAAATTTCTACTGCTTTTGGACCTTCTTGTGTGTCTTATGACACAGTTCGGCGGTGGAAAAAGAAATTTGAGTCTGGTGTAGAGTCCATCAAAAATGCACCGAAATCAGGTAGGCCAAAATCTGCATCTCGTAAAGAAATCGTTTCCAAAATAAAGGAAATCATTGAAGGAAATGCCAGATTTACAGTTCGTGATATTGCACGAAAGGTAGGCATATCACTTTCAACGGTTTACCTTATTTTGAAGAAGCATTTGAAAGTCAGAAAGATTTCTGCTAGATGGGTGCCACATCTGTTGACTGACGAGCAAAAGAGGCAACGGGTTTGTGGCCAAAAAGCTGCTTCAAATGTTTCCAAAATATGACAAAAAGCAGTTTGCCAATGTCGTCACAGGTGATGAAACCTGGGTCCATTATTTTGAGCCCGTCAGAAAGGTTAGCAATAAGATCTGGGCCACTAAACACAGCAAACGCCCAATAATTGCCAAACGTTCTTTGAGTACAAAGAAGGTTTTGTATGCAATCTTCTTCTCTGGTGAAGGAGTCGCAATAAAAGTGCCAGTGAAAAAGGGCAAAAGCATCACCGGAAAGTACTACAAAGACGTACTACTGAAGAAACTGAAAAAGTATTATCAGAAACGACGCCCTGCCACTGGTTTCAAACATGTCCGTCTTCTACATGACAATGCCCCAGCTCATACATTTGTACCTCCGCAATAGTTACGGCGTTTTTGAAGAAAGAAAAAGTAACTGTTTTGCCTCACCCTCCGTATTCCCCAGACCTTGCCCCATGTGATTTCCTTTTGTTTCCGAAATTGAAAGCATTCCTTGCTGGGCGGAAATACCAGTCCCGACAGGCACTTGGATCTCTTATTACTGTGCCCAAATCAGCGTACCGTGACGCCTTCAAGAAGTGGATACATCGGCTGAAACTTTGCATTTCTAGCCACGGGGAGTACTTCGAGGGCATGAAATGAGTACTTTTGGGCTAACTTGAAATTTGAAGTCTCCAGATAGAAATAAGCAATTCATTTCGAACCTCGTAGTATCATCATTTGAACAAACTTAGTAGTCTTTAAGTCCCAAATGCAGTATACTAAGATTCAGCCTCAAAGCTTTCTTAGTTCTGGAGAAGAAGTGTTTTACCATATGTGGCCATGGCAGCCATCTTTTTCAATGGCGCGGAACCACTTGGCCAAAGTGTCAACATCCTTTCAACAGAAGGCTCCATGTGAAATTTAATCGAATTGTTCAAGAAATTCAGAGAAAAAGTTTAAAGATTTCACGACTTTTTACATGTATATATACTTTTCAACATTTTCCCAATATAAATGTATAGGGACGCAAATTTGACCTTCCGTAAAAAGGTCAAAGGTCAACCTTTGATCATTATTTGGACAAACTTTAGTCCTCAATGCTACGTACCACGATTCAGCCCTAAAGCTTTCTTGGTTCTAGAGAAGAAGATCTATATGTGTTTTTTTTTCCGTATATGGGCATGGCGGCAATCTGGATTAATGGACTTGACCATTTGGACAAATTTTCAATACCCAAGTAACATAAGGTTCCACATGAAGTTTGAAGAAAATCAGCGCAGGGTTCTCAGAGCAGAAGTCGTTCAAATATTTGGACGGCGACCACGGACGACGACAGAAGGCAAGTGATCACAACAGCTCATCCTGAGCCTTCAACAGATGAGCTACGAAAAGACATTTAAAAATTACACGATTTTCTGTAAGTATATAGACACTGGGACAAGGCAGATAACCCCAGGGGATAATATTTTGATTTGTAACTAAAAAGTTTTAGTTCTTTAATAATATACTGTAAGTTTCAGCCATTTGTCTTTTATACAATCTGAGAAAACGCTTTTCAACATTTCCCCTATACAAATGCATGGGGATGCAAATTTTACCAAGCCGTAAAGAAGTAAAGTTCAGCCTATGATCATCATTTGAGAAAACTTGGTAGATCTTGAGCCCTAGATGCTATCTACCAAGATTCTGCCTCAAAGCTTTCTTGGTTCTGGAGAAGATTTTTAAGCGTTTTACAACATATGGATATGGCGGTCATCTTAATAAACAGACCGTAACCATTTGTATAACTTTTCAATCTCCCTGTAACAGAAGGCTCCACATGAAGTTTGAAGAAAATTGGCTCAGGAGTTTCAGAGGAGAAGTCGTTCAAAGGTGTGGACGGACGACGAACATCGACGTACGGACGACAGATGGGAAATGATCATAACAGCTCATCATACGCCTTCGGCTCAGGTGAGCTATAAAAGATGAAATAAAAAAGATTAAATACAGGAGTGTTTTGAAATATATGACACAG
Organism: Anodontia alba; assembly: GCA_964016985.1. Lineage (NCBI taxonomy): Eukaryota > Metazoa > Mollusca > Bivalvia > Lucinida > Lucinidae > Anodontia > Anodontia alba. The sequence continues at coordinate 89,258,693 of OZ024830.1, read as the reverse complement.
ATCAATATGTTTCTCAGCGCACAGTCAATACTGCACACATGTTCAAAACTGTTACAATGTGAATAATTGGAAACCTTGAGGTAAGTTGCAGTTATCATGATCATTACGCAGCCCAAATAGAATTCTACTTAAATCTATATCGGACCGATTTCGGCCCGACAGAATTCCTGTCGGACCGTTAACGGTCCGATATAGTTTTAACTAGAATGCCAGCAGGGAGTTAGTTTAAATACTGTGTGCATTGTACAAAAATTTCAACCCTATTATCTGCCTAAAAAATATGAGTAGCATTACGTTTGAGTGGGTATTGAGTAAACCTAACTCGCACTCTTAGGAAGTGATGTAAACGCTTTCATATTGCAATAGTATGCTCGCCAGCTAGTTGGCGTACATAATTGGTCGATATTGATCCTTACACCAAGCACCAGCTCGTCGCGCCTCAGACCGGCCCCAGTCTCTAGTGACAAAATAAAATTTCTTATAATCTGTTTAATAATCCTCTATAATAAAACCAAAGTAATATCATGACTATAAATAGATGACTTTATGGTCATGATATTTTTTTTTCATCTTTAATTTAGTGAATTATCAAACAGGATTATGAGAAAAATATTTTGTCATTGGAGACTGGAGCCAGTCTAGTCGCGCCTGCTCTTTGCTTAGACTGAGAATTAGACAAGAATTTGTTTTCTTATTTACTCAGCTTTCTGCATAAGTAAAGACTATTCCAATAGAACAGTACTTCTATGGAAAGAAAATAATTATGAGAGCGCGTAGAGGCGGTGAAGAAAATAGCTGGACTATTTATGCAAATTTTAAATAAGATGTACTACTTGACCAATTAAATAGTGTTTTTTTTTTAACCTTACTGCCCCGGATTGTATTTATTGACCAACAGAATACCCATAAAAGTAGAATGAAAGCAAATAAATAAATAAATAAATAAATAAAAAAAATAAATAAATAAAAAAATAAATAAATAAATCCCCCCCCCCCCCAAAAAAAAAAAATAAAAAATAAAAAATAAATAAATAAATAAATAAATAAATAAATAAAAAATCATACGACTGAAGCCGAAGAAAATCGTCTTCTTCAATTTTACATGGCACTTTACAGTAATGTTTAATGTTTATTTATGTATCCAGTAAGTCTACGATTTCAACTTTAGGAAAAACTACGTCATAATTTGGTTTAGGACCACGGTTCATTACAATAATTTTAACAGGTCGGTGATGGTTTGCGTCAAAACAGATTTATAATTATTACGATTTTTTATCATCACGAATTTTGACCCCTTTAAACCCCACTTTTATATAGTAAAACTGGGGTTTACATGGGTATACATTATTTTTCTTACTTCTGCTCAAAAACATAGATTGTGTGCACTCGTTAGAACCGCCTCGGCGAGGCGGTTCTAACGAGTACCCACAATCTAAGTTTTGAGCAGAAATATAAAAAAATATCAGAATTTTTATCTGAAAACCTTCAGTTTTTTGGTGCTGAAATTTGCAATACATTTGAATAGGCGTGTTTTCGTAATGACTCTTATTATATAAACAATGTAATGAAGCCTGAGCTCGGCCTGAAACACTTAATATATTTTGGCCGCTGCAAACGAAAAAGTGCCTTCGCACATGCGCATTCAGATTACCCTGCGCACGGGTCTGGGCCTTATTGTACGCATATGCCCGACGACGGGTTTTCGCATTGCGAGGCCCATATTGTCAGCCAAGAACCGTCGTACACCCGTTTAGGAAGTGTTCATCTTTCAGCTTGAGGCCCCACCTACCTGCGTCAATTTGTGTATTTTTATGTTTTCTTTGTTTCCAAGGACAACACATGAATTTATCTCATACACACTCTGAGCCAATTCAATGATTGATTTTATTTTTCGTATTTTTTTCCAGAAAACAGGATTTGATAGTTCATGCAAATTGTCTCCATTTGAGACAATTCGCGTGGGATGTGGAAACATGTTTTCTGGGGAAAAAGAGGAACAATAGTTCAATATGTCGTCTACGGAAAATTTTACGCTACATGCTAAATGTTAGAGGAAGAAACGCATTGCCAACTTGATAAACATGCCTGCTGTTTCAACAGTACAGTTTCAACATTAACCTTGAAAGCTTTATTATTATTATTATTTCTAGAAAATTTCTCGGCATTTCATGTGAAACGTCTGTCAAGCAGACGATTCACATTAAATATCAAAACCTATTTTCTATGGAACATAAACAGAAGAATAGAATGTTGTCTGCTACAAATTTTGCTTGCTGTTTTAAGAAGCAAAGTTTAAAAAAAAGGTCAAGGAAAAACAAAAAGAAATGTAATGTTTAGCTTGCTGCGAGGAAGACTAGAAAGTCTAATTTATTCCACCTGTTTTCTACGAACACTGTGAGGCAAAAATAGGTATCAGGTAATTATTTTTTTTTATTTGTCGCCGGATTTTTATATATGTGCATTAATCGTTGATGTACAATTATTAAAGCATAAGTTGCAACAATTTTCAGGAAATTCTATCAAAGAGCATGTTTCAGCTTCAAATGCATAACAGAGTACACTGTCAAATTTATATACCAAGGACTTGACGTTTTTGACATTATCGTTCCTCTTCTGATGGAATGCACTAAATTCCTATGGGATAATAATTGACATTGTTCTGTTAAATAAACGGTTTTAGGATATTTCATCTGTATGTGGTACAAGGAAGCTAAGCCAAGCAATACTTTTTCGAAAAAGTTCAAGTGAAAACGACCAACGCCACTTCAGATATAGACTCTTTGAATTCCCTATATTTTTCATTCAAAAGGAGATAATTTGAGACGGGAAGAAATTCAAATTCTGCTTGACGTCATTTGATGGGAATTTGGAATTAAATAACGTTGTGGTTTTACTCACAGACATTTGTGCAAGACATTTATGAAAAGTAAAATGACATTTGTTTTATACAAGTTATGACTGGAAATGCTGTTTTTAATTAAGGGCTTATAACTCCATGACTGCGAAAGAATTACCTTTGTGATTTTCAAAGACAAACGTTTGACAAAAATGACCATGAAAACATTTTAACGAAAAAAAAGTACAACACGAGCCGGTACTCAAATCTCGAAACTGTATACTTTTTATTGCCTTTGAGTGTATATATATATATATATATATATATATATATATATATATATATATATATATATATAACTATATATATATAACAAACAGAGTTATGCCTAAGTCACATGCCATCTTCAGACCGTCACAAAAATAAAACTTGTGAAATGTCAAAAAGATCTACCTACTCCTGTAAGACGAGTTGAGCACATACGGTACCTATACTACGATAATATTCGAACTCGAAAATGACTGAGTAAAATGCAAAAGGATTATATTAGAGTATACATACATGTTCGGCGCTGCCTCTATGTGACTCAGTTACCTGGTCGCGTTAAAAATCTGATCAGTTAGTCAGACACATGTTCATATCATGACAAAACACTTATGAAGTTTCAAAGAGATCAAACTACAACTGTAAGAGAAGTTGCGCGCTCAATTTACTTACTTTGTATCCAGTTTCATAGTATTGGAGCTCGGAAAATAGTTAAGTAAAATGCGGAAAAATGAAAATAAAAATTTCAGTATTTATACCCAAAAGAAATACACATTTTTAGACCATGACAAAAAAAATCTGTAAAGTTTAAAAACGATCGACCTACAACTGTAAGAGAAGTTTCGTATGCAAGGTACCTCTGATGGTCGGGACCATGCATTACGTAATCATAGAATTACGGAATGTTGAATACTTTGTTCCCTTGCGTTTCTTCGAATAATAATAATAATAATAATAATAATCACGAAAACATACCTATATAATTTTGACCCCCTTAAACCCCACTTTTATATAGTAAAACTGGGGTTTACAGGGTATACATTATTTTTCTTATTTCTGCTCAAAAACATAAATTGTGAGTACTCGTTAGAACCGCCTCGGCGAGGCGGTTCTAACGAGTGCCCACAATCTATGTTTTGAGCAGAAATATGAAAATATCAGAGTTTTTTTTATCTGAAAATTTTCATTTTTTGGTGGTAAAATTTTTAGTGTATTTGAATAGGCGTGTTTTCGTAATGATTAACTAGATTGCGCAGTCGATGGCACGCTATCGCAAATCCCCATGCTTCCATTAAGCAGAGAGAAGTGAAAAAATAATGTTGTTCGGCACACACTTACCACGCGGGGAAGTCATGTAAAAAGTTTGGTTAAATTCCGGAGAATTAAGAGATACCATAATGGATGGGCAGACGGAGGGACAGACGGAAAAATAGTGTTGCTCTCGAACAGCAATACCAACGGGGTAAGAATGTAATACGTTTCGGTAAATTCCTCCCAGTGGTTTAGGAGGAGATAGTGTGACCGAAAGATGGACGGATGTCGGACGGAAAAATGATGTTACCCAGCGGGCACATGACGTGAATACAACGTCGCCTCAACGTCGATGCAACGTCATGACGTTGCATCGACGTTGAGGCGACGTTGTATTAACGTCATGTGCCCGCTGGGTACTTTTGCACACTCTTACAACGAGGGAAGTCATGTAGCAAGTTTGGTTAAATTCCACCCAGTGTTTACGGTAGGAGAAGATAGTCTTTTAACCAAATAGTCCTATAAACGAATTATTACGGTAGGAGGAGATAGTGTGATGGACAGATGGACGGATGCCGGACGGTCAGAAAATAAGGTTGCTCTCGCACGAACTTACCATGAGGCAAAGTCATGTACCTAGTTTGGTTAAATTCCACACAGTAGTTTAAGAGGAAGATAGCGTGACGGCTGGACGGACGGAGGCGTTTAAAATATCCCCTTCGCTTTTTTAATACAAGCATGGGAATAATAATAATAATAATGATAATAATAATAATAATAATCAGAACGCCGTCTGCTGCAATTGTAAATTGATAAATTGTGTGTTTACATGTATGTATAAATGACACTTTTTTATATTATTTTTTATGTAACAGGCAGCTGGTGACATATCCTTATTTACCACCCCCACCCCCTCCCCCCACCCCACCCCACCCACACACACACACACTTCCCGAGTTTCCAAAAAAAATGGACTTTTCCATCCTTGAATTTTGAAATCTCCACTGATGCAAATATGGGTTTCAGAATGGCAGACAGGTTAGAGCCTAATGAAACGGTTCGTTTCGAGGCGTCTTATCTGAATCTACACTCTGTACAGGTCTGCCGGGCTATAAAGATTAAATTCGCTATTGGCTACTATTCTAACGTTCAAAAATTCTCTCACTGCTACAGTTCCATGGTCCCAAATCAGATCCAGGGCTTGATGCGATGTGTTGGTCATTTGAGTCAACTGCAGATCCTGAGATTTTCAGTACGAAAACACCCTATTCAAATATTATTATAGAAAATTTCGCCTCCAAAAACTGAAAATTTTCAGATAAAAAAAACTCTGACATCTTTCATATTTCTGCTCAAAACATAGATTGTGGGTAGTTCTAACAAGTACCCACAATCTATGTTTTTGAGCAGAAATAAGAAAAGTAATGTATATCCCTGTAAAGTTTTACTACATAAAAGTGGGATTAAGGGGGTCAAAATTATATAGGTATGTTTTCATGATGCATGTTCTTTGTACTACTTTTAAAACGCATGACATTGCCAGCCATATGACATTCAGAAAACATCTCATATTTAGGGTCACAACCTGGAATGACCGACGGACGTTTTGCAGTACTCCACACAGCCAAACAGATCCCTACAGAGTCTTTTACTGTCTGGAATTCTTCTCCTCCATGAAGTTCTTGTTGCCTGAAATTAACAGAAGAATGCAGTCCTTTTTTTACCTTACACTATATCCACCATTCCAGCTAGCATTCTTTATAAATCTACAGCGGACCGTTATCGGCCCGTCAGCTACCCTGACGGGCCGATAACGGCCCGCTATAGATTTATGTAGAATGCTTACTGGGATCTTCGTACACGCTACTTGATCAGCGCCGTGCAAAGATATGCAATCGGAACCTATGTGGACGGAGAAGACTCAGATCAGACTGCGCATCATTGAATACTGAAGAATATATCGATGTGTAACAAAGGTCCTTTTCAGGTTTCGCAGCTTCACCGAGATCTGGATCTTTACTATTCTCGTATGCCCGTTGGGCGGCCAATTTTAAATAGAACTATTTTTCAGGAAACCAAACACAGTGCGACGTCAGTAGTAGTTTGGTTCTCGCTATTGCAAGAGGCAAATATGGTAGGAGGTTGTACAGTACTGGTAACCGGTGGCGCTGGATTTCTGGGCCAACACGTGGTTGGATTATTGCAGGAACATACTCAACATATTACAGAGATTAGAGTTCTTGACATGGTTCCATATGAAAATAAACTAGGTAATATTTAATGTACTATTTTAATAAACAACACACCCTAAGAAGTAAGCAACTCAGGAACTGACACAATCAGATCCACATCAAGCCCCCAACACTAAAGAGAAAGACAGACAAATACAATAAAGTAGCCACAAAATAAACAGGTGACAAGCCCAAACAGGTGGGAACTTTGTTACCCAAACTTAACTGAATACTCGTATAATCAACTTACATTATTGTTAAAAGAAAAACATTAGAAAGTGAAACACTACATAACAATTAACAAAAAGTACCACAACGAAAGTACCGCCTTGGAGCGGTCAGTAATGAATTATATAGCCCAATTTCACCAGTAATTTTCTCCTACCTTATCAACATACTAACCTATATTCATGCAAAGAAATAAGTGAAGATAGCCAGGAAATGACACTCGCACCAAACACAGCCCTCCAGAGGCATCAAAAGAAGCAGAGATAAGAAACAAATATTATTGCATAAAAAAAGCAGTGTTGCATGTTATTAACAGCCGTGCATTAACCCGCGAAAAGCCGTGTGTTAACAAGGCAATTCACGCGCTGTTAATGCACGGCTACTCAACTTTCAATATGATCGTACCGGGGCCACAGAATTGCTGCCGTTACGAGATGTGTACTGTCCGGCCCTAGAACGAGCATAGTCCATGGAAATTGCGTTCGCAAAACATCGGTGAAAAGGCGAAACAAAATAGTGCAAGAAATGACGTTCAATGTAGCAATGTTTTCAGTTTTTATGCAATAATAGCGATCGAATATAGTTTTTCAATGCATTAACATTCGCCAGGTCCCGTGGGAGGTGTTGAAAACCGCGACCTCCGGCCTCGGTTTTCAACACCTCCCACGGGACCTGGCGAATGTTAATGCATGAAAAACCATGTTTGATCCCTATAATGAAAAAACAAACGCAACATATGAAACAACATTTGCACAAACAACGCACAACTGCAGAAGAGGAACCACCTTGGCATGGTAAATAAGAAAACTTCTGAGGGCTTAAACCAGTTTCACTCGCACAAAACTTCAGCCATAATTTTACTAGTTTGTTACATTACTGCAGACTTGAGAAAGGTTGCAGTCAGTGTTATCAGTTTACGTGAAGGGGTAATGCTATGAGTATGATCTGTTAAATAGAATTTTAAGACTGTTTCAGATCTAAGCAGCCTAGATGGGCATGTTTTGGAGGGTGTATAGAAATTACTTGGAAAGACCGTTTTGCTCGGGGGTTTATTCTAAGAGAAAAATGTTTGTTCTATAGTTTTAAATAAAAAAAAAATAAAAAAAAAAATGTTTGACTATAACTTATTAGAAAGCATGTGCTTTTTTCTATTTCTGTGATTTCCTCTAAAATCGAAAAACCACTTTAAATTTAAAACTTTTAAAACTGAAATTTTTAGCCAAACAGGGTTTGAATGAACCTCCCGAACCGCCTCTGGATACGCTTGCATTCCTCATTACGAAAACACGCCTATTCAATATATTGAAAATTTTACCACCAAAAAATGAAAACTGTCCGATGAAATATTCTGGTAGTTTTCTTATTTCTGCTCAAAAACATTGCGTGGGTACTCGTTAGAACTGCCTCGCCGAGGCAATTCTACCGTACCCACAATCTATGTTTTAGAGAAGAAGTAAAAAAAATGTGTACACCCCTGTCAACCCAAGGTTTACTGTATAAAAGTGGGGTTTAAGGGGGTCAAAACTACATAGGCGTGTTTTCGTGATGTCTAAAGAATTGCACAAGCTTACGGCTTGTCACGAAAATGTGCGACATACAGCGAAACTAATGCTTTAGAGAGAATCATGCTATTTGTAGTTGAAGCTGCGTCAGAACTTAGGGTGAGTTTTCGCGAGAGTAAAGCGAGATTAAAACCTCCACCCCGCCCCTCCCCAGTCCCCAATAAACACATCCGTAGTTTTCCGACTGGCCGTTCCAAGGCAGTTCCTTTGTTGTCGTTTTTCAATCTTTGCGCATTGGTGATTGCATATGTGACGATCTTGTCATTATTTATTCATCTCTCCTTCTTACGGTGCCCCGGGAAGGTTGCGCTTCGTTTCGATTTACACCGGGCTGGAGCCCGGCGTATCTATTTAAGGTTGTTTTTGTAAAATGTGTATGCATTCGGAGAACATCGGTTTTCTTCCAGTTTTATGGGGTTCTTAGTGGGGTTATATACAACTATTCATGCCCCATGTTTTTATTATTATTATTATTATTCAAAGTCGCACTTCTGTAGCAGAGAACTGTGCTATTGGTAACATAGTGAAATAAAAAATGGGAAGTACTGTGTAGAATGAATGTAGCAATGAAGGTTTTGCTCATTTAAAACAGAAATAAGCAGTTTTCCCGTAGGAGCCCCAATTTGACTATTCGACTGAAATGAGCCCGTTGCTGTCAATATTCGTACACGTTTATGAATTTATTCATTTCGTTTTATTCGTCGAACTACAAAGAAGAAACAAAAGATATTTTTTCTTTGTTTACGTTTGGAAATATACATTCTCAAATCGAACGGATTATAAGCTGGTTTGATAATAAAGTTTAATTTGATATTCAACCATGGAAAGATTTGGGCCGAAAGAAAACGTTTTGAGTGGAGAAAAGAACGAAACACTGCTACATAGAACAGAATAGAATAGAATAGTATTTTATTTACTGCACAACAATACCCTATAAGGGTTAAAGACAAGCAAATACAAACATGACATAATACATTATACAATGATAGGAAAGCAATTTTATCATCATTTGATTGAAAAAGAAAAAAAAATGTACATACACAATCATATATATATATATATATATATATATATATATATATATATATATATATATATATATATATATATATATATATATATATATATAAATCCTTGATGACATGCTATGATATATTACATTCGCTTACAAATAATCCAATGGATTTCAAAATAGTCTCGTCTGTAGATGCCATTAGTTTGATGAACTGCTTTTTTTTAGACTCAAATGAATGGTTATTCAGAACAGGCACGTTTCGAAAAATTTTATTTCGCAGATCTTTCTAATACAAAATGCTAGGGCCCAGTCTATGTAGTAGTCAAAATTAAGAGTATCGCTCCCCCACCCCCATTCCCCCTTATAGATGATTTCGGATATAGTATGTTCGGCCTAGGCTATGGATGGCGACATGTAATTATGAATGCGGGCTAGAAAACAGACGATCATAGTTGATTTTTTTTACATAGCTCTGATAACGTCTATAATGTTTTTTATCGTTGAGTATTGCGATAATTAATATAATTAAAACCTTTCATAAATTATAACATTTTTTCACTATACTACGATCTATAGGGAGCTAAGTAATGCATGATAGATTGGTTTCCCGGCGTATTGATGCTTTGCATCAATGTTTTCTTGTTTCTTCTGGCTCTATTTTTGTTGTACAAATATGTTACTGATGAGAATCATGCGTTTTGCATTGATGTGTATACATTTATACGATTACATTATTTTTCAACTACTCTTTCAGATTACAAAGCGACAAAACCTGTTCGACAGTTCGTGGGCGGTATAAATGACAGGAAATTGTTGCTACAAGCTTGCCAGGGCGTGTCTTGTGTGATACATATTGCTGGTATTATTGATGTATCCATGTTTCCAGATGAACAGAAGCTGAAGCGTGTCAATGTTCAGGGTAGGTATTTAAATTAACCGCAATGTAAGAAAAAAGTACAATGCGCGCACAGCGAAGATTCTGATCAGCCTGCGCATTCGCGCAGTCTGGTCAGAATCTTTGCTGCGCACTTTTTGGATAGCCAAGGATGCAAAGTTTCTTCATGCAGACAACGACGACTCTGATCAGACTGGCTGATGTGTGTCGTCGTTGGGCACCCATGTAAGAAGGTATGGTTTCTCTCGTTGCGGCTGAAATAGATTGGCGCTCTAGACCCTAATGACTAAATCTATTAATTTTGGGGTATATTATTTTCAGTCGAGGCATAGTATACAAATACAAAATTTCCTTAAGGCAGTTGTCCACGTGATTATCAAGCTGGGCAACAGAGTCACATAGGGGCTACGCCAGATAAATCTGGATTAGTTTTACTGGTCTCCTGGGTTGGCTTAAAACGGACCTACTTATAATTCATAACTCGGTTACCTCGCCCAGACACCGTACGTGTAAATAGTCGTCCAGTCTGTAAGTAACAGAATTTGGAAAGTCGGTCTAAAGCGTTAGACGAAATTGAGGTAACGGTTATTTATAGCTGCTCTATTCTTGTCGCTCTGACGTCATAGTGCTATTGATAGTGGGTCATCTGTAAAACTGGACTTGGACATTTGGGACATTGGCAAACAGTGTACATCCAGATCAGATACGGCGTCGGATGGCTCGTTTACCCTGGATGATTCGAACTCGTTTTTCAGTCCCTACAAAATCCTTCCAATAGCTCAAGAAAACAAATATTTAGGGACTTTTTTTGTATTTTATCATGGAATTGTATGGTGCGTGTACTCATTAGAATCGCCTCATCGAGGCGATTCTAATGAGTACACTCAATATACAATTATTGTGCAGAAAATCGAGAAAAAATTTCCTACATTATCACTATTTGCTTCCTGACCTGGAACCATGATTAACTCTCAGTGGCTCGAACTACACATGTCTCGAACAATTTTCTATGGTCCCAAAGATCTTCGAGCCATTGAAGTTCGACTGTATAAAGTTTTTGTATACCCTGAAAACTAGCTCATAAAGCGTCATGTACAACACTAACAGACAACATTCCTTTTTTTAATTTTCTCTGAAAAAATAAAAACAAATAGCGTACCATATGCTACAATTTCGAATGGTGCTTTAAATAGCCTATAAGAGCAGCTGAAGACGCGAGCACGTTACAAGCAAGTCACAGCGTGAAGTCATCACGAAAACATGCCATTAAAATGTTTATATAATTTTGATCCCCTCAAACCCCACTTTTGTTTAGTAAAACTGGGGTTTACAGGGGTATAAATTATTTTTCTTATTTCTGCTAAAAACATAGATTGTGGATACTCGTTAGAACCGCCTCACCGATGTGGTTCTAACGAGTACTCACAATCTATGTTTTGAGCAGAAATATGAAAAATGTCGGATTTTTTATCTGAAAATTTTCAGTGTTTGGAGGTGAAATTTTCTATATATTTAAATAGGTGTGTTTTCGTAATGTTTCATACTTGAGAATCTCTCAACTCGTGTGTTGATATATTTAAAATATGTACAGTTGTGAAATTACTTCTGGAAGATTGGATGAAAGTCCAAACTTGTTTGAGAGGATATGATATGAATGTTATAAAACTCAAGACTCTCAACCAATTCGGCATTTCGGATCACATCACGAAAACATGCCTATATAATTTTGTCCCCCTTAAACCCTATAGCAAAACTGGGGTTTAGAGTGGTATACCTTATTTTTCTTATTTCTGCTCAAAAACATAGATTGTGGGTACTCGTTAGAACCGCCTCGGTGAGGCGATTCTAACGAGTACCCACTATCTATGTTTTGAGCAGAAATATGAAAAAATATCAGAGTTTTTTATCTGAAAATTTTCAGTTTTTGGAGGTGAAACTTTTCTATATATTTGAATAGGCGTGTTTTCGTAATGTTTCATACTTGAGAATCTCTCAACTCGTGTGTTGATATATAAAATATGTACAGTTGTGAAATTACTTGGGAGAAAAACAATCTTCTGGAAGATTGGTTGAAAGTCCAAACTTGTTTGAGAGGATATGACATGAATCATCACGAAAACATGCCTATATAATTTTGTCCCCCTTAAACCCTATAGCAAAACTGGGGTTTAGAGTGGTATACCTTATTTTTCTTATTTCTGCTCAAAAACATAGATTGTGGGTACTCGTTAGAACCGCCTCGGTGAGGCGGTTCTAACGAGTACCCACAATCTGTGTTTTGAGCAGAAATGTAAAAAATATCAGAGTTTTTTATCTGAAAATTTTCAGTTTTTGGAGGTGAAACTTTTCTATATATTTGAATAGGCGTGTTTTCGAAATGAGGCTGTAAGCATTCATGTAAACTGTTAATGATAAGCGTATAACAAACATTCTTTTTTTTCTTTACTTAGGTACTTCTAATTTATTGGACGTCTGTAAAGAAGTCGGGGTACGGCGGTTCATTTATTGCAGTACAGTCTCGGTGGTTGTTGGTTTTTATGACGTCATTGACGGAGTGGAATCAGAAACACACGTGCCTGACAAGTTCCTGTTTAACGGATATTCTTCTACTAAACTCGAGGCCGAGACAATGGTTCTAAATGAAAACAGTATGTATATACCAAAATTTACATAGCTGCTGTCTGGTAGTTATACCATCAGTGGTCATGGCAGCCATCTTTGTTGTTTGTTCGATAATTTTCGAAAATAGTAAAAAAATCGTCTCTACGTTGAATCAAATGCAATTTGAACTCAGTAGGCCTTTCAGACATGGTCATGTCAGCCGTTTTGTGTACTGGTAATGATAATCTTTGCAAACATTAAGGACTTTGTACTTATTGTGCTTTCGACATCTGTGAGGCGATTTTAACAAATATACAAACATATATATTTCTTGAAAATTCAAATACAATGTTTTTGCACGATTTCTGATAAACTGTCTCAGTGAGGCGATTCTAACAAATATCCAAAATGCATGCATCTTAAAATATTAAATACAATGTTCCAGCATGCTTTCTCATTAATTGTCACCTCATGTGCGAAGGTTTCGTCCAACTCAAATTCTCATTATGATTTTGAGTTTTGTTGTTGTATTGAGAGTCGGTATAAAGAGCGTTGTCTGAGTTCATGGCGGTTCATCTGTTGCAGTTCTTCTATGTTTGTGCGATGCTGGTTTCATATGTGATGTTTGTTTTGCCATTATTTGTTCCTCATCTCTCCTTCATTTGGTGTCTTGGGGGGCGGTGGGCGTGTGGGGGGGGGGGGAGGGGTGCTATGCTTTGTGAGTATGCTATTTTCTGGGTATTTTCACTTATACAGTCGACCTTCAATGGCTCGAATATCTTTGGGACCATGGAAATTGTTCGAGACATTGGTACTTCGAGCCACTGAGTGTTAATCATAATGCCAGGTCAGGAAGCAAATGGAAATATTTTAGGAGTCTTTTCCATCTTCTTTACAATAGTGGTCTGTTGAGTATAATCATTAGATTCGCCTCGATAAGGCGATTCTAATGAGTATACACAACATACAATTTCATGATAAAATAAGAAAAAAATCCCTAAATATTTATTTTCTTGAGCTATTGGAAGACTTATGCAGGGACTGAACAAAGAGTTCGAATCTTCCACGGTAAACGAGCCATCCGTATTCGAGCCAATGAGGTTATACTGTATTTTCACTTATACAGTAGACCTTCAATGGCTCGAATCTCTTTGGGACCATGGAAATTGTTCGAGACATGGGTACTACGAGCCACTGAGTGTTAATCATAACGCCAGGTCAGGAAGCAAATGGAAATATTTTAGGAACGTCTTTTCCATCTTCTTTACAATAATGGTATGTTGAGTGTTATCATTAGATTCGCCTCGACGAGGCAATTCTAATGAGTACATACAACATACGTTTTCATGATAAAATAAGTAAATATCCATACATATTTGTTTTCTTGATCTATCGGGAAAATTTCCTAGGGACTCGAAAACTAGTTCGAATCATCCACGGTAAACCAGCCACTCGTGTTCGAGTCATTGAGATCATACTATACTGGTCAATAAAATATTGTTTAAACCAAATGGGTTAACAAGGGTACCCTATTCGCCATGCAAATACGGACGGACGAAACTGAGCAAACACTGAAAACCTTGATCAGACGCCAGAGAAAGGGGCATACGCACTTTTGTCTCTCGTCCAGCAGAATTTTGGCGCATCTACAAGTGATAAATTGGGCTTGTCGAGATCTAACATTACGAAAACACGCCTATTCAAATATATAGAAAATTTCACCTCCAAAAACTGAAAATTTTCAGATAAAATACTCGGATATTTTTTTTATATTTCTGCTCAAAACATAGATTGTCGGTACTCGTTAAAACCGCCTCGCCGAGGCGGTTCTAAGAATACCCACAATCTATGTTTTTGAGCAGAAATAAGAAAAAAATAATGTTTATCCCTGTAAACCCCCATTTTTACTATATAAAAGTTGGGTTTAAGGGGGTCAAAATTATATAGGCATGTTTTCGTGATGGGTCCAGTATGGCAAGGAACAAAAATATCCCAATATTTACGGTAAATGCAGGCCTGAGCACACAGTGTAGACCCAGATCAGACGTCGCAGAACGCGGTGTCTGATCGACGTATACACTGTTTGCCAGTCATCCAAACACGGTTTCTGATATTTTTGCAGGTGAGAGTTTTAGAACAATTTCTGTAAGACCTGTCGCTATGTATGGTGAACAGGACCCTGCTTTCGTCACTACACCGTTGCTGTTTGCCAAGAAATCCGGATTTTGGCCAGTAATTGATTGTAAAGACACAGTTCATCAGGCAGCGTACGTCGGAAACGTTGCTTGGATGTTTGTATGTGCTGAAAATGCGTTGATACGAGACGAGAAAAATATTTTAGGTGGAAATGCCTTCTTTGCTGCGGATGATACGCCTACGAAGACTATGTTCGCAATTAATGCTCCAATCGCCACTGCCTGTAACTTGTCAGCTGATGGATATAAATTTCCATTATGGCTCGTTATGTTTGGTATATACATTATATTCGCTTTATTATGGGTTTTCTCGTACGTTAGGAAGTTGAACTTTCCATACGGAACAGGTTCTTTCTTGCAGTTGGGAGTATCTTACACTTTCAAATACGAAAAAGCTAAATCTATGTTTAGGTATACTCCCTTGTACCAATATAATGAAAGTATAGAACGATCGGTTAAATTCTACAGAAAGATTTGCTAATTGAGAAAACTAAGTCTATGTTGAGTTAAACTCCCCTGTATCAATATAATAAAAGTATAGAGCGATCAGTTAAATTCTACAAAAAATTTTGTCACATGGCAAAGCTAAAACTGTAATGAGTTGTACTTCCTATTACCAATGTATTGAAAGCACAAGAGCGATCAGTTAAATTCAACAAACGATTTGGTAATCATCACGAAAACATACCTATATAATTTTGACCCCCTTAAACCCCACTTTTATATAGTAAAACTGGGGTTTACAGGGGTATACATTATTTTTCTTATTTCTGCTTAAAAACATAAGGCGGTTCTAACGAGTGCCCACAACATACGTTTTGAGAAGAATAATGAAAAATATCAGAATTTTTATCTGAAAACTTCCAGGTTTTGGTGGTGAAATTTTCTATATATTTCAATAGGCGTGTTTTCGTAATGGAGAAGAAAAAAAGTAAATCTATGCTGAGTTATACTCCCTTGTATCAATATAATGAAAGTTTAGAGTTGTCAGTAAAATTCTTCAATTTTACTATATTTGCTGAATGAGAAGGCTGAATATATATGTTGTGTTTATACTCTTGTGCGATATGTTAAATCATTACAAAAACATGCCTATACAAATATGTAGAAAATTTCCCCTCAGAAAACTGAAAATTTTCAGATAAAAACCTCTGATATTTTTCATATTTCTGCTGAAAAGATAGATTGTGGGTACTCGTTAGAACTGCCTCGACGAGGCGGTTCTAACGAGTACCCACAATCTATGTTTTTGAGAAGAAATAAGAAAAATAATGTATACCCCTATAAACCCCAGATTTACTGTATAAAAGTGGGGTTTAAGGGGGTCAAAATTATATAGGCGTGTTTTCGTGATGTCTACAAATGATTTGCTAAATGAGAAAGCAAAATCTCGTTTCAGTTATACTTCTTTGTATCATCATAACGTTGTAAGTATACACACGGCCGCTTATCTCCTCAATCACAACACCGTATTGAGAACAGAAATAGGGGACATCGAAAACAACCATTTATCAAAATCACACACAGATGAAAACAATTAAGGGCTGCAATACCTTGGTTAAGCAAACAGTATCCTCAGGAAACAAAAAAGACAATAATAAAATCCAATACTGTGAGATATGCAAACCAAACCAAGGCCTAAGAAATTGTACCCAATGATCAGATTTTGTTTGTACGAGTTGGTATCACGAACAAGGTGTGGGGTTAGAGAAAGATGGGCCAATTGCTTTCTGGATGCGCTTATCAGGCCACCAAGTTCCACAAGGTCTCGCACAAAACATGCTAGAAATAAAAACAGATGTTGAACAGCTGCAGGAAGCCACGTCTATTATTGCCACAATGTTGTAGAAACTGTCAACCAGGTTACAAGTAATATAGAAGGCATAAGCCTTAAGTAAGTAAATCAGCTGCAATGACAATAAACTTGCTGAACTTGCTGAAGCTGATATAGTCGATTTCCCTTTTCTGGATAACGATGGCCCCCGGCGTACCTCATATGGGGTATACATATCTCAACTTATTAGATTATCATTAGAACCTCTTCAAATCTTAGTGACTTTAACTGCCATAATAAAGCCCTTACTGCCAAACTTCTAAGCAGGGCTATCGTTATTTTAAACTTCGTAAGGCGTTTTCGACATTTATCGCAGATGCAGTACCTTGGTAGAAAAATATAACGTCAGTCTGAAAACACTTCTGCAACAAGGTATATCGGAACCAGAATTTTACGGTGACAGTGTATAGATTTAGAAAAAATGTGGGAAAATCTAACTTTTCGGAGCTATTCAAAAAACTAATTAACCGTTATAAAAGAATTGGCTATAGCCTGGGTAATATGCAGCAGACTGCATGCCGCATCAGTCCAATCATTGTTGATGGCCATGCTTCACTCTTTAATTGCACGACGACGGTTCGGGCTCAGACTCAATGACGGCCTCTTCGTTAAACTTTAACCAGTTGGTTGGGGCTTGACGATATGTCTTTGGCTTGGCCCGCCGTGGTTCAACTATTGATTTTACTCTGGCACACAGTAGAATAAGCTACGAGTACTCGTCATTGTTTATCGTAACGATTAATTTGATATTTATGTTTTCGTTTTAATGCATTGATTGCGTTGGGAGCCTTTATGGATGGATATTTTGTTTATAGACGCTCAACCCTAAAAGGGCATATAGCGTCTAATAAGTTTTATGTTATATGATGATTTTATTTAATGAGAAATTTAAAAATATCTAGGATTGATGTGTTTATTTTAAAGAGTTAAAGTATCAATGATTTTAAGTTATTAAAAATACTGATCATATTTTATTAAAAAGTCCGGTCTCTTTAAGAAAGTCGAGTATTTTCTGAGTTGGCATATCAAAAAGTTCCTTTATAGTTTTTATATTAAAATACTTTGTGCGAATGTGATTAAATTCAGCACAAGTGATAAGAAAATGTTTGACTGTGAAAGGTTCATTACAAGGAATGCAGAATGGAGCTTGTTCATTTTTTAATATGTAAGAATGAGTAATTCTAGTGTGTCCAATTCTACATCTGGTGATTTTTGTTTGTTCTTTTCTGCTGTAATTAGAGAATGTGCATTTACTGTTAAAATTTGGTTTTATTTCATTTAATTTATTTTGAATTTGTGTTTCCCAAACAGACTGACATTTATTGTTAATGTATAGACGGATGTTCGATTTAAAGTCGGAGTGAGGAATTTTAAAATTGGTTATCACTAAGGATAATGCCGATTTGGCTTCTAAATCGGCTAATTCATTTCCATGAATATTAACGTGGCTGGGAAGCCAACAAAATACAATTTCTTTTGAAACTGAAAGGTAATAATATTTTTTAAGAATTTGCTGAATTAATGGGTTTCTATGGTGTAAATCTTTAAGAGATTTTAATACAGAAAGAGAATCTGAATAAATGATGAACTGTTTTTCAGACTGATCTCGGATATGATAAAGTGCAATATCAATTGCCTTGGCTTCGGCGGTAAAAATGGAGCTATTATCAGGTAATCCGATACTGTCAGTAAAATTTGGACTAATAACAGAACAAGCAACTTTCTCATCTTGTTTCGAACCATCTGTATAAATTGACAGGTAATGTTTATAATTTGATTTGATTTCTAAAAATTCATTCTTAAAAATATGCGACTCGAATTCTGTTTTTTTATTTTTATGAAGGTCTAAAATAATCTTTGGAGGGTTTAACGTCCATGGCTCTTTTGATGGAAAAGAAAAATGCTGAACATTTTTAATATTGATATTGGCCTCTTCAAATAACGGTTGTATTCTCAGGCCAAGGGGTTTAATAGCCGTTGGTTTGTTGTTGAAAAATCTTTCATATTTCGGGTTAAAAACACAATTATAAGCTGAATTTTGTGGATTGGCGGCTAGTTTAGTAACATATTGAAGAGACAATTTTTCTCTTCTTATATATAGTGATGGTTCATTTGATTCAGCGTATAAACTTTCGATGGGGGAAGTACGAAAAGCCCCTAGAGCCAGACGTAAACCTTGGTGATGAATAGTATCCAAAGATTTCAAATAAGATTTTCTTGCGGATCCATAAACTATGGATCCATAATCCAATTTAGATCTAATTAAAGATCTATAGAGATTTAAAAGAACAGTACGATCTCCTCCCCAGTCGGAACTGGAGAGAACTTTAAGAATATCAAGAGCTTTTAAACATTTAGCTTTTAAAGCTTTGATGTGTGGTATAAAAGATAATTTGTTATCGAACAAAAGACCCAGAAATTTTGCTTCACTGACGACTGGAATGGGACTACCGTATATGGTGAGATGAGGATCTAAATGTAGCTGACGTATCTAACAAAAATGAACGCATTGAGTTTTTGTTTTTGAAAATTTGAAACCATTTTCTGTTGCTCAATCTTCTATATTATTTAAACATCGTTGTAGTTTGAATTCAATGGTTTCCATATTTTTCGATCTAATAAATATTCCAAAATCGTCAACAAAAAGTGAACAATCAAGGTCTTTCACACATTTAACAATATCGTTAATTTTAATGCCAAACAAGGTAGGTGATTAAAATGCTTCCCTGTGGTACACCTTGTTCTTGTTTAAATATGTCCGATAACGTATTACCTATTCGAACATTAAATGTTCGATCTGATAAAAAGTTTTGAATAAAAAGTGGTAATCGGCCTTTAAGGCCTAATTTATGTAAATCTTTCATGATGCCATGTTTCCAAGTAGTATCGTAAGCCTTTTCAAGGTCAAAAAATACAGCTACTACATGTTCTTTTTTAACAAAGGCATCACGAATAAAAGATTCCAAACGAATCAAATGATCGTTTGTACAGTTATTTTTTCTGAATCCAGCTTGGTATTTTGTTATAAGCTGGTTTGATTCCAAGAACCAAACCAGTCTATCATTAATCATTCTCTCCATTGTTTTACATAAACAACTTGTCAAAGCAATAGGTCTGTAGTTAGTAGCTTCAGTATGATCTTTATTTGGTTTTGGTATAGGTATAATCGTTGCTTTACTCCAGTCTTTTGGAAATTTTCCAGTGATCCAAATATCATTTAAAATATTTAATAAAGTTTTTAAAGCGTTATCGGGTAAATGTTTAAGAATTTGATAATGGATGTCATCAGGACCAACAGCTGTATCATGAGATTTATGAAGAGCATCTAATAATTCTGAAGCTGTGAATGGTACATTATATTTTTCATGATTTAGTGACGTAAAATTTAGATGCTCTTTCTCTCGTTCCTGTTTTATGTTTTGAAAGGTTTCGGAATAATTTGCACTAGAAGAGTTTTTCTGAAAATTCTCTCCTAGTGCATTGGAAATATCTTTAGTCGTTGAGCATATATTTCCATTTGATTTAATATGGACATGCTTGTTATTTTTATTTTTGCCAGTAATTTTTCGAATCATGTCCCATATTTTCTTTGCTGGAGTTCTAGAGTTAAGTTTGGAGACGTATTGCTGCCAAGATGTTCTTTTAGCCGTTTTTATTGTCTTGCGAGCTTTAGCTCGCATTTGTTTGGCATGGATTAGATTTTCTTTTGTTGGCTGCCTATTGAACTTTCGTAAGGCAGATTTTCTTTTATTTATTGAATTTTTAACATCTTTATTAAACCAAGGTCTATTTCGTTTTGAACGTGTCGAGGACTTTGGAATACATTTTTCGGCAACATGAATTAATGTATCAGTAAAAGCTTGTATATCATCTGCTGTTTTAAACATTTCAGGATTTAATTTTTCATTGCATAGCTCCATCAAATTCTCCCAGTTTGCTTTATTCAAATTCCATCGGGAATGATGGTCTTCATTTGTCGATTCAATTTCTTCAATTTTAATTGGAAAATGATCGCTCCCATGAAGGTCATCTAGAACTGACCAGTCAAAATCTAAGTAAATATTTGGAGAGCATATAGACAAATCTAAAGCAAAATAATTTCTTGTAGGAGAATGAAGATAAGTTGGTTGTTTATCGTTAAATAAACATAAATCATTTTCTGCAATAAAATTTTCTATTATTTCTCCTTTGTCATTTGTATCCAGACAACCCCATAGTTTGCTGTGACTATTAAAGTCACCTAATAATAAATAAGGACGAGGTAACTGGTTTATAAGATTTTCTAAATCGTGTTTAGAAAATTTACAGTGTGGAGGAAGATATAGAGAACAAATTGTTATGGATTTAGACAGAGTGACATTTACAGCAACAGCTTGTAAATTACTATTTATATCTATCTGTCTATGAGGAACATTTGATTTTACAAGGATAGATGAACCTCCTGAGGCTTTCTGATTTTCAGTTGCGATATGATTATATAAACTATAATTTTTAAAATTAATATTATCTGTATTTTTTAAAAAGGTTTCCTGGAGACAAAAGACAGTCGGAGAAAGTAGTGTTGTTAAAATTAAAATTTCGTTATAATTTGCTTTTAGTCCTCGACAGTTCCACTGAATAATTGATTTTTTATCCATGATGAATGGAGAGATGATTTGAAAATAAGGAACTTAATCCTTTTATTTTTTCCGGGTCTGCGACAGCATGGAGGAGTCTATCTCTAACTCCATGCTGTCGAGGGAATCGAACCGATTGACCAACTTGATGGGATCGGCCGATCCCCCTTTACTGTATGGATTTGGTTCTTTATTTTTTTCTTTTCCATTTTTTCCTTTTTGGTCAGCTGTTCTGTTCCTGGATCTGGATCTTTGGGATCCACTTGCTTTACTCGGCTGTGTTTGTGAACTGTTTTGACTGTTTTGTGTTGGTGGTCTGGACTGATGAGTAGATGCGGGTTTTGGTTTCGGTTTTAGAGTAGGAGTAATAACTTTTGAACTTGCTTTAATGACAGAATCTTTTTCGTTAAACTGGGTAGAAATTTCTTTGGTTTCAGGTTTAGTGTTTAAAGATTGAACAACTTTTGCAAAGGTGATTTCAGGTTGATTTTCTTGAATTTTTTTAGCTTCCAAATAAGTAATTTTTTGTGTGACTTTAATTTTCATGATTTCTTTTTCTTTTTTCCAAATTTCACACTGATTTGATTTTGATTGATGATTTTTGTGACAGTTCACGCACTTTGGTTGATTTTTGCAAGCATGTGTAGGGTGGTCAAAATCACCCATACCACATTTTTCACAGACTGATCCAGGGGCTTCAGGACAGCCGTTCTCATGATGTCCAAACCTCTGACAGTTGAAACACCGCAGAGGATTTGGGATGTAGACTTCAACCGGTATAATTCGATAAAAATTTTTAGTGATTTCGGCAAAGTTGTGGTGTTGAATGTTAGTAAAAGTGTATTTGTTTCTATAAAATTTCCATCTTTTTTAATTTTAAACCGTTTGCAAGCTGTTACTCCTTGTTGTTTGAGATATTCCGTGATGTTTTCTTCGGTTTCATTTTTGAGCATTCTGTCACGGATAATACCTTTGCAACTATTAAGGGTTTTATGTTCCGTGACAGTGACATTTATACTAAAGAATTTTGTGATTTTTAGGAGTTTTTCTGATTGGGATTTTCTATTTGTTTCGACTAAAAGGGTTCCATTTTTTATTTTTTTTTTTACATTTTTTTGGTGTACCTATTAAAGATTTAATTTGTTTTTCTATTATAAAAGGTGATAATGATGTAATTTGTTTTTCCTCTTTACTTGAAATCACTAAAAATTTTGGAAAGCTCTCATTCGCTTTAAACGTAAAGGTAGTCGGTTGCGTGTCGTCCTCCGACGAGTCGAACGCCAGAAATTGTTTTCGAGAGGCCATGGTGATAATTTTTTTGGTTCGATAGCTATGCGCCCCACCCTCCATGGAGCCCTACAAGGGGACGTTTAACAGAAATGGATCTCCTATTTCTAACGTCAAGGCTACATTGCTATTATACTCGGTGTCAAGATCAGAGTCTTCAGCTCGGCCTCATGCTTAGATGATTTCCCACCTATTCGTCTAAATTTCCATAGAAAAAATTATGAACAGTTGAGTTCATCCCCCTATCCACAGCCTCCACTCACAGAGGTTTCCGCCAAAGCCCCAATACAAGCCCACCAATTGACCCTTCAGCCGCCGCCCATTGAAACTCACTTAAAGTTAGAGGAACGTGAGAAAAATAAGCCCGGTTTGGTACCATAAAGATACGTATGAAAGAGAGAAAGAAGCTAAGAACAAGTTGTGCACTTCTAGAGCTTGGCACGACTGAGCCGATTGATCCAGGCCAGATCTAACCCAGACCGCTCTTCTATCTGAAATAAGGGCCAAAATGATGTGTTGAAAAGCTGGAGATCCCTGGGCTTTCCTCAATCATCAGGTTCCCCTCTCCCAGCATACGAGACGCCACCCACGGCAAACAGGTGGTTCCTGTTTTAATAGGGGATTACACCCTATCCACTACAGAAGGAAAGTGATCTGTAGATTTTATTCCCTACAGACAAGGGAGGCCGAAAACGTCTGGGAAATTGAAAGGTTATTTTTAACATAAATTAGGAGATCCATATTTAAAATAAACAGTTTATTAAAGAAAGATGGATTCATTTTGGATTCATTTTTAGGAGAGTCAAACAAACAAGCTGTGTTAGATGATATGTAGCTTTCAAATGATATGTAGCTTTCATACCTTGAAAAACGTTTAGTTTTTTTATCTAACAATATTAAATGCATCTTATTTTTTAATGTGGAGAATGCTAGAGTTCGGAAAAATAACACACAAACACAAGACAAACACATATGTTAAATACAGATGAGGTTATAATCTTCGTCCCATGTGCGACCCACGGGCACAGAATGATACACAAACAAATGAAGCATGTTAGTAACATGAGATAGGAAAGGTTTAAAAGGATAGATCTCGCGAAATTTGTTTTTTCCAATTTAAGATGCATTTCAGTAAATTTAATTTTATAGTCTGGAATTATACCGGTTGAACGGACGGTTGCTCTGTTATGTTAGGGGTTTTACCCAACTGCCACAGAAGCGGAAGGCAGCCACCTATTTCGAGGGCCCGGGTGGTCACGGACAGCCTCTTTTAGACGGCTTGTACGTCACGCAGAGGGTACGTCTGGCCTATTCTAAGCCCGGAACCAGCACGGGGCGGGAGCCTTTATGGGAACCGAATTTTTTATGTATTTCTGTATTAAGAGTCGCATCGGGACCCAGGCTAAAGTTGGCCGTCTGTAAAGGTGCTTTAAACCCCCGGTATTATTTTATTTTACTGCAGACAGTGGTCTAAGACATTGGTCCTGGTGCTGTTCTTATTCTTTGTTGTTCTTTATAGCCGTATGGTTCCCGCTTTGCTTTCTGTTTTTTTTTTTCTATACGTGTTGTGATGCTAGCATTGTGGTCACCGTCTTCAAAACCTGCTCACTTTGTTTTCTGTTTTACTAGTTGTGTTGTGATGCTAGCAGTTTGGTCACCTTCAACAGCTGCCCATCTTGCTTTCTGTTTTACTTGTTGTGATTAAGAATGACATCGGGACCCGGGGTGAAGCTAGTCGGCTGTAAAAGTGCCCCGGCGGTTTATACTACTCCCGATGTTAACCTTACTCTTTGTTGCTTTGTGGCTTATTCTACGAGGCGAATTGTTTTAAGTCTTGCCTTGTGTTATTTTGTTCTTGTGTTTTTCAGTCCTTTTAGTATTGCAATTACCTCGCCTGGGGAAGAGAGAGCTAATCTTAGTGCTTTTCGTACGTTTGGTCGATTTGCGCTTGGTTGGTTTTGTCTGTTTCGTCTTCCTCTTGGTGTCTGGGAAGGGCTGTGGCTTGTGATTGTGGACTTTCCTCTTACTTTTTTTGAGATTCCCTTAATAGTGCATCTAACAATATGAAATCCATATTTTATCAAAAATCGTGTCTAAGTTTGAACAAAACAACAACTATCATTGACAAACTCAAACAACAGAATGAAACAATGACATCATTTCCATCACAATTACAAGGTAAAGCAAATTCAGAACAAACGACTAATGATCAAATAACTACCACCAACGCAGGTGCAAAGATAAGGGAAAGCCGTAGACCATACCACAAGACAATCGTATACAACTGGGAACCAGAATAATAAAAAGCCAGAAAAAGCCAAACCAGTGAATAAACAGAAGGAAACCGTCCCCTTACAGACAAAACTACACAACATACAGAAGAAATTGAAACGGTTGATCTTACTCAATCTCCCAAACCAAAACTAACTATTAATCAGTCGACTCTTTTACTGCAGAGCTTAATTCTCAAAGGTATAAAAGTGAACGAACAAAAAGGAACACTGCTGTGCGATCCTTTTCAAGGGCAAGTATTGGTAGTTTACGACACAAACTAAAACAGTACAATATTGATAAATAAATGTCAAACAACTATTATCCACTTGGGGGAAATGACGCTGATCAGGGTGCTGCATCACGAAAACATACCTATATAATTTTGACCCCCTTAAACCCCACTTTTATATAGTAAAACTGGGGTTTACAGGGGTATACTTTTTTCTTATTTCTGCTCGAAAACATAGATTGTGGGTACTCGTTAGAACCGCCTCGCCGAGGCTGTTCTAACTAGTACCCACAATCTATGTTTCGAGCAGAAATATGAAAATAATATTAGAATTTTTATCTGAAAACTTTCAGTTTTTGGTGGTGAAATTTTCAGTATATTTGAATAGGCATGTTTTCGTAATGACTTAGATAGTTTTGAGGACTGTCATTCTACATTGCTGGATAGTCTGGCTGCTGAAAACCGTGGCCTTACGTATAGTGTTAGGATGGTTACCCAGATAAAGTGTAAACCTTGACCCATACAGTCGAACTTCAATGGCTCGAACACCTTTGGGACCATGGAAATTTGTTCGAGATATGGGTAGTTCGAGCCACTGAAGGTTAATCATGGCACCAGGTCAGGAAGCAAATAGCGATATTTTCGGGAAATCTTTTCGATTTTCTACACAATAATTGTATGTTGAGTGTACTCATTAGAATCGCCTCGAAGAGGCGATTCTAATGAGTACACACAACATACAATTTTATAATCAAATAAGAAAGCTTCCTTAAATGTTTGTTTTCTAAGTCTATCGGAAGAAATTTGTAGGGACTCAAAACCGAGTTCGAATTAGCCATGGTGAACGAGCCATCGGTGTTCGAGCTATTGAGATTCGGCTGTAGTGAGTCTCTGAAAATATTTAGTGAGGCTAAAGATATAGAATTTATTGATAACTACAATTTCTTACTCGCCTCAGTTGGTGACATGGCAGACTTTTATTTTCACAGAGATAGGGTAATCTAAACTCGTTTAGTAATAGAAAACTGTTAAGTAATATTTATGCAGTTCATCACGGTTACACGACTTACCGAAATACCGGAACACTTCAGAAATACCGGAATACCCGTAAAAAATACAGGAACACCCGTGAAAGAACCAATACTGGCTTTAATTGATTTAAGAAAAAATATGCCAACATAGGAAAAAGGAAAGTATTATAATTGCAAATAATTTTAAAAATGTTTTTGAAGTATTTTCTTTGAAAATATTGTTGATAGTCCGCTAATTATACCACTGGAATACCCGTGAAAAAAACATGAAAAAGCATCACTTTAAACAAAACCTACTTATGACTTTTGTATAAAACTTATATCAATTAAGTGAATAACTTTTCCAATTGATTTTGTTGAATCTCAGCATTTCGCGGACTCCCCAAAATCACCCCCAGTTACTCCAAGTAAACGCAGAGGACGATCTGGAAAAGATCAGAGGCCATAAAACTCGTGCAAAAAACGTAGATTGATCAGACCGCACGAATGCGCAGGCTGATCTGAGACGTCACTGGTCGCGCAGGTTTATTGTACTAAAAGTGTTTTCCAAATTTCCATATTCCCTGATCACCCAATTTAGTTTCATTTTTTGGAAAAGAACTCTATAAGCACTCGTGCTTTCATTCTAATCCCTCCTTTATTTTAGATATTGATGTATTAATGTAATAAAATATGTTTAAACCAAATTAGTTTCATTCCCTTATTTTCTGCAGCATCTGATATAGGTCAACATTGTTTGCATAGGCCTATCTGCCCCAGTACTTAGGTTATTAAAAATTTTAATACGTGCTAGTTTCGTATGCATTCCCGACGAGAAAAGGCTCTATAATTTAACGAACATATGTTTGTTTCTTTCTCCCTAAGCGATTTCCCGCCACGATTTCACGTGACGTTACCGAGCACGCAGTTTCTTCATGCGGGGCAAGGGAAATGTTATTTTGTGACCGTTGCATTTTTTTTTTTTTTTTTTTTTTGTTGTTGTTTTGTTTTTTTGAAATAATTTTAAAGTTCTCAATGTATATAATGTTAAAGAAAAACAGTAATAATATTTATTTTTACTCTGGCAAATGAGAGGTAAGGCCCTCACTCTGTAAGTTTACTGTTTAAAGGGAGCTTATTACATATTCCTTGATAATCCAATTTTACGAGACGGACCCAGCATTCTTTATGAATCAGGAGCGGATCCAGGATGATTCTGAAGGGGTTTGATCTGATCAAATTTCCGTACTTACTCTACGTATTCGAACAGACAGGCCTGAGCAAACAGTGTAGACCCAGAATAGACGTCGCAGAACGCATGTGAAACATTCACTGAAACGGTGATGTACCCAAAGTGTTGTTTTTAAACAAACCTCATATGTTTTAATGCATCCTGGGTCTATGTGTACATTTGTTAGCTCATCTGAGCACGAAGTGCTCATGGTGAGCTATTGTGGCCAGTCAATGTCCGTCGTCCGTCATGCGGCGTCAACAATTGCTTTAAAAGCCTACTCCTCCTACGCCCCTGGGTCAATTGACTTGATACTTGGTAGGAAGCATTCGGGGGACTTGAAGAACAAAAATAGCTAAAATTGTTCCAATCGGAAATCCAACATGGCCGCCATGGCAGCCATCTTGAAAATCTATTTTTCGCTTCTTCTCCAAAACCCAAATAATTGACTTCAAACTTAATAGGAAGCATTGGGATGACTTATAGATCAAAAATAGCTAAAATCATTCCAATCGGAAAACAAAGATAGCCGCCATGGCGGCTATCTCGAAAATCTATTTTTCGCTTCTTCTGAACCGAAAGACCAATTGACTACAAAATTTTAAGAAGCATCGGGGTGACTAGTAGATCAAAGAAAGCTAAAATCGTGCCGATCGGAAATACAAGATGGCGTCATGGCGACTATCTTGAGCATCTATTTTTCGCTTCTTCTCCTAAACCCAAAAGCCAATTGACTCCAAACTTAGTGGGAAGCATTGGGGTGACTTATAGATCAAAAATAGCTAAAATCGTTCCAATCGAAAAACCAAGATAGCCGCCATGGCGACTATCTTGAAAATCTATTTTTCGCTTCTGCTGCTGAAGCCAAAGCTTTTTGACATTGAACTAGGTAGGAAACATCGGGGTGACTTGTAGATCAAAATTTGCTAAAATCGTGTCAGTCAGAAATCCCAGATGGCCGAGCGGCCATCTTGAAAATCTATTTTTCGCTTCTTCTCCTCAAACCAAAAGCCATTTGACTCCAAACTTGGTAGGAAACATTGGGTGACTTATAGATGAAAAATAGCTAAAATCGTTCCAATCGGAAATCCAAGATGGCCGATATGGCGGACATCTTGAAAATCTATTTATCGCGTCTTCTCCTGAACCGAAAGGCTTATTGACTTTAAACTAGGTAGGAAGCATCGGGGTGACTTGTAGATCAAAAATAGCTAAAATCGTGCCGGTTGAAAATCCAAGATGGCAGCCATGGCGGCCATCTTGAAAATCTATTTTTCGCTTCTCCAAAACCCAAAAGCCAAATGACTCTAAACTTGGAAGGAGGCATTGGGGTGACTTATAGATCAAAAATAGCTAAAATCCTCCCTGTCGGAAATCCAAGATGGCCGCCATGGCAGCCATCTTGAAAATCAATTTTTCGCTTCTTCTTCTGAACTGAAAGGCTAATTGACTCGAAACTTGGCAGGAAGCATTGGGATGATTTGTAGATCAAAAATAGCTAAAATCGTTCCGATCAGAAATCCAGGATGGCCACCTTAAAAATCTAAGTTTATACATAATTATAGGTAATAAAACTGGACATTCAAATTTTAGGACAAGTATGGTAAGGAGTTCACTTTTACGAAAACGTCATTATGAAAACACGCCTATTCAAATATAATGAAAATTTTGCTGCCAAAATAAAAAAGGACAACGGCAAAGCACACTGCCCGAGTGCGGGAACGGCCTGTATGCTCAGATGCCGTAAAAGAACTGAGTTGGGATGTCAGCTAGGATAGGCGATTCCGTAAAAACAGTTGTTTCAAAATCTTTTATGGCAAGCACAAGAATAGAATCAGATCAGGGTGTCAAACAGTTTGGATCCAGGTCAGGCCCGACATGATATCTGGGTCCAAACTGTCTGCAAACGATATCAGCAGACAACAAAAGTCTTCACAAGTAGGAAAAGAGTTAATGTCTCCCCGTACTTTACCATAGTGCAGATTACATTTCATTTCCTTTGGGATCATTGGGCCCATTGTGGAATCTTTGAAAGTGGAGTTCTGCTCATGTATACGCTAGAGGGTGTAAGCAGTGTTACAAACTTCATTACTGCTTATGAAGAGTCCCAATAAAACCGAGGCTCCCATTTTCTTATCTGTAGTGTGTTCTTTGTTTCCAAAGGCAATCTTTTTGACATTTATTTTAATACCCCAATAATCCAGAGCAAGGCAGGACACTTTTGAAAGTTTAGGTTCACAAAATGTTAACTACCGCTTTTACCCTGAATATTTGGACACCTTAAGTCCTAGCCATGACTGTAGTAAAATTTGAACAACTCCGTTTTACTATCTGTTATTGTGTCTAAATACATTTCTGGCAAATTTTCTCAGTTGGAGACAATTTGCCTGAAATGTCAAATCCTAGTCTCTGGGAAAAATATTTCAAAATGTCATCTGAAAATTTTACCCAAAGTACTAGGCGTTAAATAAAGACAGGTCCACTGTGTTGATACATTACTGTGACAATATTGGAAAAATGTTGTTATCTGCAATGGCTTTTCCACTCAGGTGAGCGAATTGTGGTCCCTGGGTCTCTTGTAAAATTTTTATATTGTGTTTTTGTTTTATATACCATGTCTTAGAGAACCACATGGTAGAATGCATATTTTAGCTAAAAGCTTCTTCTTAAAATATTGTATGAATAGAATAAATAAAAAATAAATGAATAAATAAAGTCAAATCCGGTTGCGCCGGAGGGACTAGAATTCGAATGGACAAGATGGTGAGTTTCTCGGCTGAGTCGGGATTTATTCTGTCCTAGCGTACAGTTACTCTTTATCATGAACTTCGGTTGCTAAGCAGCAGACTCAAAGGAATAAACAATGGTTTGTAATCGTATTACGTCTGGTTCTTCGTTGAGTATGAGATTTGATTTATTAGTGAGCATTTACATAGAAATTTGAATGAAAGAGTTAAATAGAAATTCGAAGCTTTACTTTTCTCGGGTTATTCTCCCACCATTTGGGTTTGGCCACTTTGTGGGAAAGTAACTGTCCGTTTGGCTTTCTGCTAGTGATGTTTCCATTAGGGTCTAGTTATTTCGTGTTTGTGTTTCTTTCCCTTTGGTGTATCTGATGGGAGGTGTGGGATAATTGTATCGATTCCTGATCATTGCCTTCCTTTCTATTTTGTAATATCAGGAAAATAGTGTTTAGCAAAATATATTTTGCTGTGCACCATTAAGATTTGTCCAGGGCTTGTAACTAAGAGCATGATGACGTTATTCGACGTTTGATGACGTCAAAACACGCGATTTCACAATAATTATCATTTCACAATAATGGGTCTCCTCGCACCCGTACAATGTAATATAATTGAGAATACAGTGAACCGTCTTTACAGCGACAGTATTATTTCCAAAAGGCGTTGCCATTAAAATGAAGAGTACTAAATGAGCAGATTATTATGTAAGAAAGGTCTTGTTGTCTTCTTATTTCCTTACAAAATATATGTTTTGGATATTTGTTAGATTCGCATCGCTGAGACGATTCTAACAAATATCCAAAACATATGTTTCTTTAAAGTATTTAATACTGTATTCTTTCATAATTTGTGACTAATTGTTACCTCTTAAGCGAAGGTTTCGAGACAGTCAAATTCTCATTATAACGAATGTTTTCCTTTTTTCCTTGTATCGAGTGTCGATATAAAGAGGATTGTCCGTACAACTACTTGCGATGAAAATGGGTCTTATTGGAGCCGGGGACCAACATTTTCTATAAATTTGTATCCGCATCGTCTGATCAGAGTCTCCGCCCTGTCCACAGAGTGCTCTGCGAAGACTCTGATCAAATTTCGCGGATGAGCAGGCTGATCTGAGTCTTCGCTGGGCGCACATGCGGCCTCGTTGGAAACAGCTGTGCCCCGGGATATTTTCGTTTACTGATGGTTAACAGTTGGTTTCTTCTGTTGGAGGTAATAGACAGGCTTATGTAGTCAGTAAGAGCCGGCCTCGGTGGCTCAGTCGCATCCGCGTCCGACTGATTATCAGGGGGTCGCGGGTTTGATCCCCGCCGGGTCCGGCAACATTCTGTTATGAAGATTGATCATAAGATATTTTCTACATTCATTTTCTGCCTTCCGCAGATTCAAGAAGGGCAGTTGTCAGTTTATGGCGAAAGAAAGTGCACACATACTGACTGGTTGACCGCTTAGCGGACTAAGCAAGTGTGTAGGTAAACTGACCGGCTCCTAATGACCTAAGTAGTGTCAGCATGACCCTTTAACTCAAACCAGCCAATCAACAAGTGAGTCAGAGAAAAGGAAAACAGAAAACTATATGAGGAAACATGATGCATCAGACTGTAAACGAGTTTGGCCAGGTACAAGCCTTAAAGAAAATGTTCAGAACTGAGCCGTCACTTAACCTATGTTCAAATCCTCCGTCATGCAACATCACGCAAACAAGCCTATATAATACTGACCCCTTTAAACCCCACTTTTATATAGTAAAACTGGGGTTTACAGGGGTATACATTATTTTTCTTATTTC
Organism: Anodontia alba; assembly: GCA_964016985.1. Classification (NCBI taxonomy): domain Eukaryota; kingdom Metazoa; phylum Mollusca; class Bivalvia; order Lucinida; family Lucinidae; genus Anodontia; species Anodontia alba. The sequence continues at coordinate 89,226,820 of OZ024830.1, read as the reverse complement.
TGCTCAAAAATATAGATTGTGGGGACTCGTTAGAACCGCCTCGCCGAGACGGTTCTAACGAGTACCCACAATCTGCTTTGAGCAGATATATGAAATATGTCAGAGTTTTTATCTGAAAATTTTCAGTTTTTTTGAGGCGAAATTCTATATATATATTTGAATAGGCATGTTTTCGTATTGTAAACCTTTACCACTCTATAAGCAGATTCAACAAAAGAAACACTGATTTTTTCCAAAAAAAACGGGCTTTGTCATTTCATGCATATTGTCTTCAACGGAAACAATATACATGAAATGTTAGAAATAAGAAAAATATTTCAAACTGTCATCTGTTGATTTTTTTTTTCAGAAAATAGGCTTTGACATTTCATACATATTGTCTCCTATTCAAAGCCTTTTTTACAATGTACATGAAATGTCAAAGCCTATTTTCTGGGAAAAAAGAAGACAAAAATGTTTCCAGATGTCATCTGTTTAAATTTTTACTCAGTATGCTGCGCGTAAAAGAAGGAAGCAATGTTGTTTACTTTAATTAGTCAGCCAGAAAACTTGACACGGTAGATTGGTTACATTCGAGCCAAAGTATATATACACCAAAATTTCCGTAAGGTTGTTGTCCACGTGATTATCATATACCAGTTGAATCAAACCGCTCGTTTATATGGAATCCAGGGAACAGTTATTCATAGCCCCACCCCACTATTCTTGTCCGTATGACGTCAGAATGCCGCGGGAAGAGGATTATCTGTAAAACTAGGACAGGGACATTGGCAAACAGTGCAGACTCAGATCAGACGCCCCAGAACGCGGCGTCGGATCAGGGTCTGCACTGTTTGTTTAAATTACAGGAAGTTAAGGATAAAGTGAAACAGCCTTAAGTCCCAGCTCAGAACCATTTTCACAGCCAACACTGAGACAATCCTACCAATGGTGTCAGATTTCCAGTTTTATGAGTGTGTAAGTTGTTCTCAAAGGTCATTCCTTTTAGAATCTACCTAATCAAGTATAGATTCAAAGAACCTAGGCGTAGACAGTGTTCTTACATACATCTATTTGGGACCAGGTGCCAAATTACTTTTCCATAGGCTTCCATTATAGCATTAGGTTAAACCTGACCTTACAGTATTCATTGACTTTCTAATTCGGTCTCAAATTAAAGATGAGCATTACACTGACCAAATACATTACAAGAAAGAAGGGATCTGTCAGCCAGTTTGACACTTTTCTGCTCTTGAATACATATACCTGCATGTTGGAGGAAAATAACAAAAGAGAAAACGAAGATAACCGCTTCTGGTTTTCAGCCATAGCACACTAAAATATCATTGACAGATTAATATGTGTTCTGTAATTAATAAAACATCACGAAAACATGCCTATATAATTTTGACCCCCTTAAACCCCACTTTTGTATAGTAAAACTAGGGTTTAAAGGGGTATGCATTGTTTTTCTTATTTCTGCTCAAAAACATAGATTGTGGATACTCGTTAGAACCGCCTCGTCGAGGCAGTTCTAACGAGTACCCACAATCTATGTTTTGGTCAGAAATATGAAAATATTAGAGTTTTTTATGTGACAATGTCCAGTTTTTGGAGGTGAAATTGTCTATATATTTGGCATAGCCGTGTTTTCATAATGTATATATTTTTGCGTAAATTGTCATAAATTCGAACAGTCTTATCTATAATTGTTCAATCAAGGCACGGATTTGCCATGAAATAGAGCCTTTTTGCTGATTTCAGTCCTAACCATCATAACTGGTAACCTGCTAGCAGCGAGCGGTATAAGTACACAAAAGAGAAAGAATAAGATATTGACTGGTTTAATGTTTACTGGCTGATTAATTCCCTTATATGTAGAAAGTCAAGTTTTGCAGATTGTCACGTTTCACAGTTAATCCGTTATGCTAGAGCCTGTTCTGAGTGAACGAGGAAGACTGCTCAGTACAGAACTCTTGACTCAGGGATATCAACGACCTTAACTGGTATAAACTCTTAGAAACGTCTATAAAAGCCATTATGACCTTGTCAATTCGAACAACGTGGCTGATTCCATACTTTGTCTGATATTTTTCCCACAGCCTTTCATTGTAGTACTTTTTATTAAATGTTCTGTAGTGTTTTGGAAAGCTTTTTTTCTAAGTTTTAATGTCGACACTACGAATTGGTTGCTAAATACGATACCGGACTAAAACAATTCTGCTAGAATGCCTGTCGGAACCTGAATTTTATGATGCCTTAGTGCACAAGTTTAGAAAACAACTTTATTGTATGAGTTTAGAAAACCTTGTAGGTAAACCTTAATTTTCTGATCAAGCTAGTAGACTTGTCATATGTTATAAACAAAAGGAGTATAACATTGATGTCATAAAACAGTTTGCATGCGTAGTGGATGACCCAGTCAAAGTGGACCACTTTGCGTACCTCTTTAATTGCATGCGGGTGGGTAGGGGTTCAGACTCTGTGATGGCCCGACTTGAGAACGATTTTTAGATGATCTGTTTGCTTAGCGGTCGATCCTATCCCGGTTGACCTCTTTTGGTTGCTTCTATAATTAAAAGGCGGTGGGTCGGGGTTCAGACTCTAGGATGGCCCCGACCTTAAAACTATTCATTTAGATGGTCTGAATCGGAACATTTTATGTCTATTTCTCGGTCTATCGGGGTTCAGCTGGCGGTTTTCGCTTGTGCCAATATTCAAGTGGTGTTGCTTGACACCCCAGGGATCTCCAGGTATCCCATCACATTTATTCTGTTGAGTTCTCATCTTTGCGTCATTATAGACTTTATCAGTGATTTATTTGTTGCCCGTAATAATTCATGGACGAGTTAGAAGACCACACGCACCGAACAAATACGTATATGTAGATTACCACAATGGAAGCTGAGAGCGAGGATTGGCAACCCTTACACCAGTAATTTATTACTGACCGTTTCAAAGATGTACGTTCATTGTAGTACGTTTAATTAAATGTTCTGTGGTGTGTCACTTACAAATGTTTCTCTTTTAACAATTATGTAAGTTAAAGATATATTTAGTTAAGTTTGGATAACAGTTGTCACCTTTTGGGGAAAGGGCTGCCAACTCTGCTTGCCAACTGTTCTTTTTGTGGCCGTTCAGTTGCATTTGTCTGTCTTTCTCTTTAATGTTGAAAACATGCTGTAGATCTGATTGTATCAGTTCCCGAGTTCACTTTAATATTTACTTTTCACTTACTTTTTTTCTTTTCTTTTTACAATTATGTAAGTTTAAGATATATTCAGTTAAGTTTGAGTAACAGAGTTGAAACCTTTGGAAAAAGGTTGTAAATTCTGCTTGCCATCTGTTCTTTTTGTAGCTGTGTTATTGTATTTTCTGTATTTCGCTTTGATGTTGAGTACTTGATGTGGATCTGATTGTATCAGTCTTGTGTTCACTTATTTACTTTTATAAACCCCGGACATTACTATTCCCATATTTTCCTAGATGTCTGTGCAGGCTGATAGGCATGGTGGACGACGCATGTTTACCAAGTAATGCTTTCTTTCCATAGACGCCTGATTCATTTATTTTGGATCCATGTCTGTCTGTCCGAATATATTTTTGTGTTTATCGGCTTTATGATTTTTTTTTTTAAATACGATTTTGGTATTTTGATCTCAAACTCACTATAACTATAATGTCCAACCTGCTATTCTCTTTGTAAAGATCCATTACGAATTTAAAGGGAGTCTGCTTTATCTTAGTATTATTATTTTTAACAGAAGTGCAAGTATTCAGTCTGCACAGTGTAGATCCTGATCAGATACAACAGCTTGCGACGTCTTATAAGAGTCTAATTTTTTTGATAATGTTCTTTTTATGTCGTGTTATGCATTAAAGTCGACGTTTTATCTTTTCTAAATTGAATTTCGCGATATTATTTAAACACTGGATCTATGAAAACCATGCCACTGATATTTGTTTTCAGGAGAATGACCGCCGACTTCACAAAAAAGTTTCTGTCTCCTGCTATGTCTGAATATGCGGTAATCTGAATTTCAGCGAATTCCAGTTTACCTGAAAATAATAGTTTCCATAAGAAGTCCCACCTTGACGGACTGTAGCGATAGTTTGTCGTCTCTCACCACGGTAAACTATGCGGGGTCGCTCAAAATGTTTCGTGTATATAGGTATTCTGCGAGGGGAAAATAAAGTATAAACAACGAGTAGCGTGTAAATATTTATCGTTTTGTCTGTTTTTTTTTTTTTTTTTTTTTTTTTTTTGTTTTGTTTTTGTATCATTCTGCACTGTTGGAGGAGTTTTGGTTGTCTTTATCAATTTGTTTTTAAGGTTTAGTTGCAAGCAGCAGACTGAAAAACACTTGCAGGAAAATCTTGTAACGACCCTTCAGATGTACGCTTCGACGCTTCGTTGAACTTTTAGTATTCTACCACATATGGACAAGATGAGAAGTAGACTGTTCATAAATTTACTTCTAAATGCATGATTGACAGAACGCAACTTAGTTTATGCAAAAAGATAACTCAGAAAATCTCCGTCTTAGCACAGCAAACTAAAATATAGCAATTCATTCTATAAGGAGAAATCGGTGGTCGTTCTCCTATATAACCTTTTATCAGGCACATATGTTTCATAAATTTATATTTAAAAAAGCTATATCGGAAATTCAATTTTAAAAAGAGAGAAAAATATATATATATACAGCCGAACTGCAATGGTTTGATGCGGCGAGTCTAATGAGTACACACAATATACATTTTCATGATACAGGAAGAAAACAAACTTTCCTAGAATACCCCTAGATATTTGTTTCCTTGAACCATCGGAAGAATTTCCTAGGGACTCAAAAACGAGTTCGACTCAGCCATTGTAAACGAACCTTCGGTGTTCGAGCCTTTAAAGTTTGACTGTGTTATAAATATTTAGAAAGTAATCTAAAAAGTAAAAAAGTGCATTAAATGCTTAAATAACATTAAATTGGTTTATATTTGAGAAAGACAGCATGAAGACTTTCTCGTGACAAAAGCAGAATCAAATCAGCCCCCAAAAATTGAAGCTTTTAGTTAACCTTAAACTTCATCAGAGCTTTTAACTGGCCGAATTTCCGAATAAATATTTGTCATTTTGTGTATATTGATACGTCTCTGATTACTTTATCACCCAATAATTCCTGCTCCTCATATTTATATGCGTTTCATGCAATTTGATTGGTTGAAGGAATTAAAATTTAAACGAATCGTTGACTAACGACATCGTTAGCTTTGAACAATTGGGCCCAGAGCAGGAATTCATCGGATCCATTCTCCTTCTGTCGTCTCAGAAGACTGACATTTACATAACATAAACATAAAAATCTGGCTTAATGCTAGAGGGCGTAAACAGTGTTGCAAACTTCATTACTACTTATGAAGAGTTTCAATAAAACTGACACTCTCATGTTCTATCTGTAATGAGTTTTTTGTTTCCAAAGGCAACCTTTTAGATTTTTATTTGTTTTAGTCTGTGAGTGATTCGTCGGAGTTTAGACATCGATAAAATCCACACAAATAAAAAAAATCTGTAATATTATACGGGGATGATATAATTGTTTCTTCGTATGTTCATCTTAATGTTTCGCTTTAATTTGGTCTTTATGATCTTTATTGTAATGTTTATCTCTTGAAAGTCCTCCAGAGGGAGAAAACTGTTATACAATTATAAATTTATTCATTCATTTTAAATATTTCTACATAAGGTTTTATTTTCAGTAAAACGAAATACACAGTTATTTACATTCTAAGAAACCACGAAATGTGGAGAATTACACCTGAGCACATTGCTGCTTTAGGAAGTGTTTAAAGCAATGCAGTATTGCACTTGTACTACATAATTAACAGTAAACCAATAAGCTATATAGGGCATTTAAAGCTTGTCATGCACAGGTAGAACGATTCGGGCGAAAACAGGTCTTTTTTTTCTTCTCTCTCCGTTTTTATTACTAGTACTTCTTTTGCCTGTTTTTTGTAGCCAATACATCAAACTCTATGCATTCAGTCAGTGATCCAGTAGGTTAATTCAAGCTATCAGGAAAAACTAAAACTTAACAGCCGGAAATATAAAAAAGACTCGTCTCAAATTAAAATACACAAAGTGGGCCGCGATCCAGATTTTATTAGCAAACACTTCAACCTTATATGTACATATGTCTAATACATGTATTGTATATATCTCCTGTGAAGTGAAATAAATACAGTTTAAACCAACACTTCAACCTTGTGAAACCGAAATGACATTTTGTAAAGCACACTACACAGCTGTGAGTTTTGAAAGAGAGATAGCATTATTTTTGTTACCTCCCTTGAAAGCGCAAGGTAGACCATACACTAAAGTTGATCCATCTAGTTCGAATTCTCTGTTTTATCGTGGGTCTTTATTGGTCCTATCTTGCCTGGAAGGACTCTTGCGGACTGGGTTACGCGCGTGTTCATGGTTTACTTCCGTTATGCACTGCAGGGCTTCATTATGTACATGATACACTCACAGGCCTGTTTTTCGATCAAGTATCAATCTGAAATGATAGCTGCTGTGATTTGAAGTAGAAAAATGCTCATCATCATCATCATTATCATTATCATCGTCATCGTCTTCTTCTTCTTTGGCTTCTTTATGGGCAGACGGCATTTGGAAATACCCGCATGGCGGATGTTGCTACGTGTGGATCATTATGTTCTAAATCAAATGTTATTTAAATATTTTTACCATGTATGATCATGGCGGTCATTTCGGATAACAGTGCTTGAAATATTTACAGACTTGACTCATTCCTAAACATGGCCTTTATGCATTGAGAGTTCAATTGGACGCCGCTTTGGGCGACGTCTTTTATATGAAGTGACTTTATAAAACAGAGGCTCCGGATTTCGTTCTTTTGTGTGTTCCAAAGGCAACCTTTTAGCTTTTTTTTATTTTACTTCACTGCGCCGGTATGGCGGCCATAAAACGTCTCCCCATATTTCACCATTGTGCAGATTATATTTCTATTTCCTTTGGGATCACTGAGCATAAACTCGTTACTTTGAAAATCGAAAACCGCTTAAGCCGGTGTTAGGGTCGCAAACGACAATGCTATATATGAAAACTTAATAAAATTGAGTCTCCGATTTTACGTTCTTTTTGTGTTCCTTGTTTCCAAAGGCTTTTGGATTAATTTTAGAATGTTTGCCAAGTCTTAAGCTTTCTCGGCCAGAGTAGATAGTTTCGGAAAAAAATGTTGTTTCCCGGCTCAAATTTGAAAGCACTTTTCAAATGGATACTCCATATGTAATTCGAGCATCCGACTGCATAGTTTAGAGAAATAAATGCCATGTACAACTGTTTACCGCATATGTCCAAGGTGCTTCGGAGTAACATGTTTTAACATATATAACCTTGTTTCAACATATACAATAATGTCGACCGACTTGGATGGCGGTTCCTAATATTCATCACAAACCTATAAAAGCTCGTTCAAAGGATGCTTCCCATGCGGACAGCGAAGGCCCAGATTATTGGCTACTACAGATTGAATGAATAGAGAGCAAAGTCCCGGATGATACTTTGCGCAATTCTTCACGCGCTGTGAGGAATTGGTACCAATTCTTCACGGCGTAAAATTTACGAAGTGTGAAATTTATGGTTCAACAGGGCTGGCAGCCAGTTGGCAGTTTACCGTAAAATCAACGGGATTTTTTTTTACAGTATTTGTTTGTTTGTGTTGAGGTTTTACGGCCCAGTCAACCCAATGGGGTCATGTCGAGCGCGGTCAGTTTACCTAACCACACGTTTACTGGGCAGGTTACAGTGTATAAAGTCATAGCAAAAACTTGAAAAAAACTTGGTCCCAAGGATGCTTCGTATGCAATTTGAGTTAAATCGACCCAGCTGTTTTGGGAGTCCTTGGCGTTAATATTGTCATGGCGGATATCTTAGATGCTGGTTCCTAATGGTTTTCGTTGAAAGATCTACCCAGCTTTCGGCATCTTTCGTAAAGCTATCGGTGTTCGAGTTATCGACTAGTGGGTCGATTGTCTTTGAGTGTAGGCTGGGAAAATGGTCCTGAACGTGAAAGTAAGACTATTTCATTTAGTTCTTAACTTCCTGTAATTTAAGCAAACAGTGCAGATCCAGATCAGACGCCACAGAACGCGGCGTCTGATCTAGGTCTGCACTGTTTGCCAATATCCCAAGTGTCCCAGTCTAGGTTTTACAGATATGCACTTTGACATCACAGCGACAAGAATACTCGTAGTTCGGCTATAAATAACCGTTACCTGGATTTCATCTAAGGCGCAGTTTGATTACTTTGGTCATTGATAATCACGTTCCTAAAGGAAATTTTGGCGTTTGTATACTCTGGCTCGATTGTAAAAATCGACCTAAAAATGGGCCGCGAGATTAGAAAAGGTGTCTTTGGGGTAATGCAAACAGTAATGATCCAAATCAACCAGCGGAGATATATAGTCTGATCAGGAACTTTACTATACTTCGTTCTCTCCCACAGTACCCGATGATTCTATAAGCAGACAGTGAAGGTCCTGATCAGACTGCGCGGATGTGCAGGCTGATCTGGGCCTTCGCTGTCCGCATATGCCAGAAGTCACGTTTTTGCATGGTGTGGCCCAAATGGTGATAATTCTCATTTGTCCTAAAAAACAACTTATATTGTGGCGCTTCCAAATTACAACGTATTTTTCTGGAGAAATAAGAAAAATGTTTATCTTGGTACCCTCCTATATGAAGCCTTGTTTGCCATGGATTTCACTATATACAGTCGACTCTCGATATCTCGAATTACAAGGGACCCTCTGAAATACTTCGAGATATCCGTATCTCGACATATCAGAATTGCAGATTTGAGGAAAATATAATTCGAACAACCACATTTAACAAATAGATATGTAATTGGACTCTTGAAGTTATAGATATATTGAAAATATTGTGGAAAAGAGGTGAAATTTCCACAATATTTTTTTACCTGTTGTTAGATTTTCATGTTTAGGCAGGGACCAGATTTTCACTTCGAGATAAGCGGTTATTCGAGATAAGCGAGGTCGAGATAACGAGAGTCAACTGTATTTTGGGAAATAAGAAGAATTTGGCTATACATACATAGAGAATGAATTATGCAGTAACAAAGGTTGCAAGAAGTAACTGACAAATTGAAAAACGGGTTTAAAAATGCAAACCTATGTCTCAGTCTCAAAATGCAGACACACACAGACGCATTTTTCTGTTACATTATAACGTGGGGATACCGTATTTTATAGCAGCCTATGTTGTTGTAGGCTGATTTAGAAGGCCTTCATTAGATTGTAGAGACGATCACGCTGACGTGGATATTCGCTGTTATCATATAGAGTGATTTTCATTCCTGTTGATTCTATCGATGTGCGAATGCCAGAGTCATAAGCTGAATAAATGGCGAAGCGTTTAACGTTAAGTTTATCAGTGACTCTCCGGAGTTTTAACATTCATTAGATCCACAAAAATGAAATTAATTTCTTATAGTTCCAGCTCTATCATATTTATGTTATAACGCGAGTTGTATAGCCTCCCGTATTCGATCTAATTGCCGCACATACCTCTATAAGCGCACAATAAAGCAATTCCGTAGTCTTCAAATTACAGCCAGTGTACTTTTTGTCTCCTTCTTTATAAATATCTTGCTCAGTTGAAAAACCTCGGGCAGTTACAGCAATCCTCAGGCCAATACGATTGCCCTCAGACCTGTAACATTTTCATTAATCGACGTTTTGTTTTCAACTTTAAACGTGTTGAAAGTCTCTTTTTTTAGTAGTTTTGTTGCTTGCTTCACTACGCAGTTAATTACTGATTTTTTTAATATTTCTTTGTTTGAAATGAAAATCAGAACTGCTGTCTGCAAATGTAGCTCCGTCATAAGCAGGTATCTTGATGTACTCTAAGCACCAAACAGAAGAAGTATCAGAGTTCAAAGTTTCATCGACTAGTTAATACCGTAAAATGTTGGCCCGATTAATTCGGTAAAATATTAACCCTTCTAAACCCATCAGTTTTTGTCCCCCAAATCCTTGTTACTTTTAGCATTAGCCCTCGTATAAAACCCGGGCAATAACCGTATAGAAATTATGCCAAACATTGCATTGGTGTGATGCAATATATTGGCACATAATGGAACAATAGTTACTCCGTTCATTTATAAATTCCTATATTGCAGGCAATCATTTATATGTGGCATTTCCTAGGATACTTCATTTATGCATTTGCACGTCACAGTTGTTGTGTTTATGCTGTGTGGTAGCCACAAGGTGTTATCATCACGAAAACACGCCTATATAATTTTGACCCCCTTGAACCCCACTTTTATATAGTAAAATTGGGGTTTACAGGGGTATGCATTATTTTTCTTATTTCTGCTCAAAACATAGATTGTGGGTACTCGTTAGAACCGCCTCGCCAAGGCGGTTCTAACGAGTACCCACAATCTATGTTTTGAGCGGAAATATGAAAAATATCAGATTTTTTTCTCTGAAAATTTTCATTTTTTGGTGGCAAAATTTTCAGTACATTTGAATAGGCGTGTTTTCGAAATGAATTACTTCATCCCTTGGGATGAAGTAAGTTTTATAGACGTCATTCCGATTTAGTTTCAAAATTCAAAGTTGGACTAACATCTCTTCTGCAACAAGGCCTATCGGAACCCGAATTTTATGGAGACTTAGTGTATAAATTCAGAAAAATATATGCTTGCAATGACTTCAGTACCCAATTTCGTAAAATCATTCTTCGATGTAAAAAGATTGGGTACAAGATAAATGTTATACGACAGACTGCATGCCTGGTTGTTAAACCAATCACGGTTAATAACTTTGCTTCCCTCTTTAATTGCACGCCGGCGGGTTAGGCCTCAGATTCTATGATGGTTCCAGCGTAAAGGTTTACTTGAAATTTAATTGTGGGTAATGTTGGATGCTTTATCTTTGTTCGGGCCCACCGGAGTCTAACTGTTGGTTTTCTTTTGCTCCAGCATTTCAGTTGTTTTGTGCTGTCGAGTCTTTATCTTTGTTGCATTTCTGTAATTAGTTGATTTTTTTATGTTCTCGGAGATATAACACTGGTGAGTTAGAAAGCCTTCATGCGAACTGAACAAATTATGTGTCTAAACCGCGGCAGAAGTAAGGGCGAGGATTGTGGCTAAAATCGATTTAAGCCCCACCCCCCCTCCCCCACTCCCCCCCAGTGAAATACTTTTCACTGACCGTTCCAAGGCGGTTCTTCTGTCATGGTTTATTTTTGTTATAGTTCGTGTCCTTCGATATCCCAACTCGAGACAATATTCACCAATATAAGTGCAATCACCCTTTTATTATATAGCTATAAATAGTTTTGCTCGATTAAATGTTTTATAGACAAAATTCTGTGAAAATTCTTTGTCTGAAAGTAGTTCTAACAACAATGCGAAAGTGATAATACAAAAGCAATATCATTTTTGCACTAGTGCGTTATAAGTCATATAACGGCAACATTCGAAGGTATCCGAACAAGCGTCCAGTATCTAAACGTGCCGATATCGTGTGATAATAGCACGCTTGATCCTCGCATTTTATCGCATATTTTAATCATTTAGTATTATAGCTATATAATAAGTATGTATATATCAACAGGGAGGCGTTTAAACAAGCTGTTTATTGTCCTTCACCTCACTGATTATACATCATTAGTCTGAGTGGATATGTTTGTTTCTTGTTCGCTTATACGTTCATGTATGCTATTTTGTCACACACTTCATTTAACCTGATTTCTTGAGAAACTGGAAATGTGGTTGTTAACACAGAGCAGTCCATAATGCACAAAATGAACGATCCATATACTCGCACTCCTCAACATAACGGCGGTAATAAGGCGGAAATAAACTGCTGCATTCTATCGACAATCATCTTTTGTTTGTGAAAGAACGCCTAATCACATTTCTTACACGCTAAATAACACAACATGACTTGTCACTTTGAGAGCAAAGGAGCATGAGCCTAGATTGTATATTACAGTCTTTGAAGCGTTGAAGCACTGTATTATCACAGTTCCAGGAAAGATGGGGTATCCAGATAATATATTTTCTTACTTCTCCACAAAAACATATATCGAGGTAACTCATTAGAAGCGGTCCGTGAGGTGCTTCTGATCTGTATCTATAGCATACGTTCTCGTGGAGAAGTAAGAAAATATCAATACTTTTTGGTTGAAAGAAAGCGCTCAACTAGAGCTACGGATTACATAGAACGGCGTTTAGAATCATTACGCTGAGTAAAGAGAAATAATACTACGCTGACGAAAATAGTTCCTACACGGCGGTTAACAAGTTTTATGGCCCGTTAACCGAAGCGATACCATGTTTGTTATGACCCGTTAACCGAAGCGATGCCATGATGTCCGTGTCAGCTCAGTGATTCTGAAACTGACTTTAATAATTAGTCAATTTAGTCATAGTTAAGTGAGTATCTTTTCTGCAATGAATGTTGTGGCAATTTATTTTTTTTACTAATGACTGGGTAAAGTTGCATATCATATCCGAATCATTCTTAAAACAAGCCTATTCAAATATATATAGAAAATTTCACCTCCAAAATCTGAAAATTTTCAGATAAAAACTCTGATATTTTTCATATTTCTGTTCAAAACATTGATTGTGGTTAGTTGTTAGAACCGCCTCGCCGAGGCGGTTCTAACGAATTCCCACAATCTATGTTTTCGAGCAGAAATAAGAAAAATAATGTATACCCCTGTAAACCCCAGTTTTACTATATAAAAGTGGGGTTTAAGGGGGTCAAAATTATATAGGTATGTTTTCGTGATGAGTGAATGTCCACATTAACCTAATTATGTCTAGCGCCTCATAAAAGGGACACTTGCAAACGGTGTACACACAGATCAAACACCACAGAACGCGGCGTTGATCAAAGTCTACACTGTTTGCATTAAATATAGGAATTTCTAAAATAACTTGGCAATAATAAAAACTAACCTGACACCATTTCTGTTAAAAGTGAACCTGTCTAAAGAGTTGAGGTAGAAGAGTCTATCCGGCGTTAATGGGTTAACCTTTTTATTTGCAGATTGGTCACGGCCTTCGCTGTTCTTATAGCGATATAGGATACTGTAGAACGCGTCGATAAGCAGACTTAATGATCAGTCTGCGTAGACGGGCAGGCTTATCCGGTTCTTAGCTGTTCGGATATGACAGAATTGTTTTTTACGCATGTTCTGGCTAAAATTGTAACTCAACCCATGGAGGCTAAACTAGGCTTTAGTTTGTTGTGTCTGTCAATCATAAAATGTGTGGCGTCATGTTACAGCTAGAGGCAACTGATTCCGGCAGCACGGGCTTATGTTTGCTTTTCCTTTGCAACTACGATGATATTATGAGCTTACACCTGTTTGTCTATGTCACCACGACGGTGAGTTGAGCTTATGTTTGCCTTTACTTTGCGAATTCGACAATAATATGAGCATATACCTGTTTTGCCTGTGTTTGGCTTTTCTTTGCAACTACGATGATAACATGAGCTTCTACCTGTTTTGCCTATGTCACTACGGCGGAGGATTAAGCTTATGTTTGCTTTGACTATGCCGCTGCGATTAAAATTTTACAGTGAACCCTCGTTACAACGACAGCATTTATTCCCAAACACGTTGCCATTAAAATGAATTTGCTGTTGAACAGAATACTTAATGAGCAATTTGCTATGTAAGAAAGGTCTTGTTTTGTTCTTACTTCCTCACTGAACATATGTTTTGGATATTGGTTAGAATCGCCTCAGTGAGGCAATTCTAACCAATATCCAAATCATATGTTTCTTTTAAAGTATTAAATACAATATTCTGGCTTAATTTATGACTAATCTGCCTCTTAAGTGAAGGTTTCGTGACAGTCAAATTGTCGTTATAACGAATAGTGTCGTTGTATCGAGTGAGTGTATAGAGAGGATTGTCTGTATTTGCTTCCCCTTGTCACTACAATGATTGCAGAAGCTTAAGATTTTTTTTTGTCTATGCCACTGCGATGATAGTATGAACGTATATCTGTTTGCCTATGTCGCTACCACGATAACATAAGGTTTTGTTTGTTTTGCCAGTTTCATTGCAATTGTAGCATACGCGTATACAGTCGAACCTCAATGACTGAACGTCTTTGTGACCATGGAAATTTGTTCGAGATATGGGTAGTTCGAGCCACTGAGGGTTAATCAAGGCGCCAGATCAGGAAACAAATGGCGATAATTTAGGTAAGCATTTTGATCATTTAAACCATAATTGTATGTTGGGTATAGTCATTATAATTGCCTCGGTGAGGCGATTCTAACACACAACATACAATTTCATGATAAAATAAGAAAAAATCCCTGCATATTTGTTTTCTTGAGCTGTCGGAAGAATTTCATAGGGACTCAAAAACAAGTTCGAGTTAGCCATTGTAAAGGAGCCATTTAGGTTCGACTGTATTTGTTTTGCCAGTGTATCTACGATGGAAGCCATTGTTTTGCCATTGTGATGACTGCAAGACTACATATTTATTTTGTCTATGTCACTACGCTGATAACACAAACTTAAGTTTTAACTACCTAATTCACTACGATGACAGCATGACCTAATACTTGTTTTACCTATGCATACTACGATGATAGCATGATTTCATGTTTTATTAGCTATGCCACTACAATGATAGCACAAACGTATGCTTCACCTAGATTTCTACGATGATATCATAAGTTTATGTTTTACTTAGGTTGCTACGACGATAGCATAACTTATGTTTTACCTAGATTGCTACGATGATAGCATAAGCTTATGTTTTACTAAGGTTGCTACGACGAAAGCATAACTTATGTTTTACCTAGAATGAATGTTGGGGTTTAACGACACGTCAACCCTTGTGGGTCATTTTGTGTCGTCTCCCAGAGAAAGGGAGAAAAGTGATAGAAGAGATAGTAGAATAGATTTAAAGAGAGGGACAGGGAAGAAAGGAACAGGAATGAAAGTTAAGAAATAAAAATATTCCCCATCTACTCTTACCTGCTACAAGGATAGCAGGCCTTGCCCAACTGTAAGCCAATATCAGTTGGACGCCCTGGTGACGTAAGATACACCACACCTTCGCACCACCCAACCAACACCTAGATTGCTACGATGATAGCATAAGCTTATGTTTTACTAAGGTTGCTACGATGATAGCATAAGTTTATGTTTTACTAAGTTTGCTACGATGATAGAATAAGCTTATGTTGTACCTAGGTTGCTACGATGATAACGATGATTGCATAAGCTGATGTTTTACCTAGGTAGCTACGATGATAACATAAGCTTATGTTTGACCTAGGTTGCTACGATGATAGCATAAAGGGTTTACTTAGGTTGCTACGATCATAGCATAAGCTTATGTTTTACCTAGATTGCTACAATATGCTTATGTTTTACCTATGTTGCTACGATGATTGCATGAACTTATGTTTTATCTGTGTTGCTAGGATGATATTATTAGCTTATGTAATACCTGATTGCTACGATGAAAGCATCAGCTTATGTTTAACCTAGGTTGCGACGATGATAACATTAGATTGTGTTTACCTAGGTTGCTACGATGATAGCATAAGCTCATGTTTTACTTAGGTTGCTACGATGATAGCAATAACCTATGTTTTACCTAGATTGCTACGATGAAAACATATACTTATGTTTGTTTTGCATATGCCTCAACGATGATAACATGATCTCATTTCTTATTTTATTTATTTATTTATTTATTTATTGCGCTGTCTTCATAGCACTCACTTCTGCTTAAATACAAACGCATACAACATAATACATGTACGCAACCAGCGATGAGACAGATCGACCAGTGCAACCTAGAGGGATGGTTCCTGTCTTCTCTGTCTTACGGTAAATTGCACACTTTATAAGCCCAGCAGGCACATGACGTTAATACAACGTCGCCTCAACGTCGATGCAACGTCATGACGTTGCATCGACGTTGAGCCGACGTTGTATAAACGCTATGTGCCCACTGGGAAGGTTTCTGTAGTCTGGTAATAGGATATAGAAAAGACTTCTGCTACCTGCGCTTTTGGTGTCCACACATACGTTAAGGCTCTTTTTAGATGAAAATAGATTACAATTATGCAAATGCATGTCTGCATAAAAAAGGGGCCAAGGAACAAAAAAGAAAAGATTTTAAAAGCTTCTATAGTCTATTAAATTCTTCTTTAACAAACAATATTGATTAGTTTTGAGGCATACTTTATAGATGATAATTAAACAGCGTCTCTTCCTGGCTATCATTCTACTTAAATCATTATTGGACCTTTATTGGTCCGACAGAATCCTGTCGGGCCGATACCGGTGCGATATAGATTCAAGTAGTATGCTAGCTGGTTTAGTACCCTAATATGTAGACAATGACAAATCAGACTGGCCTATCCAGATTTGTAGTTTGACAGTATGTCATCAAACTCTTATTAAGACTCATAAAAGAAAATTACATTTACAGGATATGCGAACAACGAAGACCCAGCCTTGCTAGCATTCCATTTAAAATCTACGTATATCGTACTGTTATCGGCCCGACAGGATTCCTGTCGGACCAATAACGGTCCAATATAGATTTAAGCAGAATACAAGTTAGGAAGAGACACTGTTTAATTATCACCTATACAGTATAGATTTAAATAGAATGAAAGCTGGGAGATAAAATTGTACATCAACACAGTTTAGACTGATCAGGACCTTCGTTGTCCGCTTACAGAATCATTTCATAACCTAGAATATATCAGCAGTTCTCATTAAGGGAACTATATACATTTGATATATTTCCGCCATTTTGTAGAAGGTAGATAATTTTGATGACTTGCTGTTTGATATTTTAGGGAACTTTTCTTATTCTATCATGAAAAGGGATGTTGTGTGTACTCATTAGAATCTGAGTTTTATAACATTTATGTTTCGTTTGTCACAAACTGACGATCGGCGTTGTTCATGGTACAGTGATTTGCCGTAAACAGATGGATAGACAGACGAAAGTGACAAAAACAATGCATTTCTTAGATGGGCAGATAATACAACCACAAACATTAATGAAAATTTCTACATTTCTACATATTCAACATATCGATGTTGTAGAAAAAAGTTAATTTCTACACTTTGCGTTAGCGTCAACGAACAATGTAGAAATAGCTACACTGTTACATTTGCGTTGTAACAGGGCATATCACATTTGCTGCATAATTGATCATTTTAAATGATTTTTCAGTTATATTTTCAACAAACTCTGTTGCCGCTTCTTGTCATTTAAACAGCAAACATACGAATAGAAAAAAAAAAAAAAAAAAAAAAAAAAAAAAAAAAAAAAAAAAATTACACCAAAAAAGGTGCCACTATTCTGCTGTAAATATTTCTGGGCTGTAAAATGTATGGGTCGTGCCATACAAAAATGTGGCTTTGGACGCACAGTCCGATCAGGGCCTTTACTGTCCGCTAACAGAGTTCTTGGATACTACAGAGTTTATGAATGGCGAGTAAAGGCCAAGATGATATTTTGCTCATGCGCAGGATGAATTGAATATGCGCATTCTGCGCATGTTCAAAGGCCCATATGTCTTAGCTCCCAGTCACGAAAAAAACAGAGAAGTTTGTCTGGAAAATCCTGATCGCGCTGCTGCTATTTTCATACGTCATTTTCCTTAGGCGGGTAAATAAGTCTGTGATACAAATAAAGAATGGGACAAAAGGATTCAAGAGGTTTGCTTGTTTCTTCTATGAATAGTTATTATTTTATCAATTAAAGCCGTCCCTAATCGATGTTTTCGCTATTAGAATCAAAGAAATAGTGCATCAGAAGATTTCTTGTACAAATATTTGGGCGAAACCGCGGAAGCTGAACATGCAAACATTAATTCAGGCAGACAGCAAAGTAAACATTTTTACCAAAGCCAATACTTGCCTTTTATGCTGAACAATTTCAATATATTTGATCCGCAACGCTCGAAAATGGCCCCTTTGCCATAAACAAACCGCAAATGCTCCGATAAACCTCCTCATCTTGGCAGAATGATTGGGGCCATTGTGTATTCGCCGATATATTCCGCAGTATCTTATTTGTGGCAACGGAGGTCCAGATTAGTCTGTGCAAACTCGTGTTGCCCCTGATTATCGACTATAATCGATCATCAGTCACTTTTGCCTCCTGTAACTGACGATCGGTAAGATTTTTTAGAGTCGACTAATCGGAAAATTCTGTTTTTAAAACCATATTTTTCTCACGTTTTATTTTTATAGGCAAATTATAAAGAAATGAATTCAAAGTTGTCTGTTTGGGTCATTCTAGATTTGTGGTCAATAAAAGTGAAAAAAGAAAAAAAAGATAAACAGCCTTAAATAAGTCAACATAAAAGTACTGAAAACATAAAAAAACAAAAAAAAGAAGAAGAAAAAAAAAAAAACATAAAAAATAGCCTTAAATAAGTCAACACAAAAGTACTGATATTTTTCTTATTTCTCCATGAAAACATATGTCGTGGGTACTCATTAGAAGCGCCTCGAGGACATGTTTTCATGAAGAAATAAGAAAAATACCCCTCTTATTGATCTTAAGTACCTGGAAGAGGGTTTAATTAAGAATGACTATATTTTCTACAAGTCGATTATTAATCGATGATCAGTCGGTTTTAAAAAAAAAAAAACGATAATCGACTATGAAATTCTGGCCGATTCCCAACACTAGTGCGAATGCGGAGGTCTGGGCCATCGTCGTCCACATATGACAAATGGGCCGTTTTCATGCGTTGCGGATTATTTGCAAAACATTGTCTCCACGGACTCGTCTTATATAATAATATTTGAACTGTCATATTGGTCCTTTACGGGTCGTTGTTAACCTTTGTCCTGCTGTATTTAACTATTAGCAGACAAGATATCAGCATCACAATAAAATGGACGTTAGCGCACATACATGTGTATGGTGAAGGCTCGGATCAGTCTGCGAACCTTCAGTCTAATTAGGGATTTCGTTGTTCTTTGCAGGGATATTTTCGATACGGAAAAAGGTGTGACTTCGCAGATAAGACTACAGAAATGCGTTGGTTGATCTGTGTATTCGCTGTTAAATTTTGAGTACGCATTTTTATATCGTTTTTCTCAAGATAAGGATCATATTTAAGTTGGCAGACTTTCCGCCTTTTTTGCAAGGGAGACAAAACTTTTTGCAACGTTTTTTAGGTTTCCTGTGCATGAAACCCTTTTTGAAAAGAGGTCTACTCTAAAGGGAAAGAATTTGCTCTAACAGGGAGCAAATTCATTCGCTTTAGAGTAGACACCATTTTAGAAAAGTGAGAAAAACACTTTTTGACCGAATTATCTCACTTGAAAGTGGATCAGTCTCCCTTAAATTAGATTTTGTTCTTATTTTTTTATCAACCTATTTAAGCCTAGAGTGTCCCCCCCAAAAAAGGGACATTGGCAAATAGCGTAGGACCAGATCGCGGCGTCTGATCAGGGTCTACATTTTTTGCATTAAATTAAGAAATTTCTACAAAACACGATAATGATACAAACTAACCAGACACCCCTTATATAAGAAATGGACATGTCCAAAGGGTTAAGGTGAAAGAGTTCACTCGGCATAAATGGGTTAATTTTGTCTGAAATTGTGGTGTGGCATAATATTCCAATCATCTCAGAAATTCCATGCAAGGCATATTATGGACATTCGCCTAGACCAGGCTGTTCTGTGCCATCGCTGTGCTGTCCACCTGCTAATCCTTATTTTTCAGGAAAAAATAAGTATAATACATCCGTTTCAACAAGGGAAATGATACAACTCAGTGGAAAATAAGTCCATAGACAAAACAAGTATTTGTATCCTTTCTATGGGGGCTACACTTTAAGGGAAGAATTTGCTCCCTCTGGGAGCAAATTCTTCCCTTAAAGGGTAGCCCCAATTTTTGTAAGGTTTCAAACTCTAGGAAGGCAACCCGGTCTGCAAAATGTTGACTCTATTTGTAGAGTGGTATCAAGCTTTTTCAGGAACAATGAAATTCCGCTATCAAGATCATTCGAAATTAAGACCACTCCCTGAAAAGAGCCGCTTTTGCCAGTCCCAAATGGTATACTTAATATTTAGACAGCCCCACCAATAAAAACGACGTTTAGGCCATCCCAAAGGTAATTTTAATAGCGGAATTTTACTGTCTACAAATTACAATCCAATCGACTGCGCATTTCATCTTGAGCATGTCAAAGGCTAATCAATGACAATTCATGAATGCGTTGACTTGTGAAGTAGAAATGAATTTAGTTTGATAGCAGACCATTAGTTCTCTGTTTGCGCAAACCACAATTCTATTTAAGCAGGCAAACATCATGTAATTATACTTCTATCATCCCAGAATAGTTTGGTGTGAATTTCATATTCATTTACCTATTTATTTATTTATTTATTTACTTATTTATTTATTTATTTATTTATTTATTGATTTGGTCGTCTTTTTTTTTCATAGATTGATATTTATTATGTTATCAAATATATGAATTGCATACCACATGACTCCCCCAGTAGCATATATTGAATTATGATACCGCACTTGAAATTCCCATACAAAATCCCCATAGGCCTATGGATGACATATTTAATTATTTCCCTAGGGCGATAGTCAAAGTGTCACATGAGAAGTAGAGGGTGCGCGTTCGGTTCGTTTTCGATTCCTCACAAAAAGTTTAGTTTAATAAAATAAATATTACATGCCTGAGAGGGCAATAGTAAAAAAAAGTAACCTGTCGGAATATGGTTATTGATTTCGGCTTCGCCTCGTTCGATAATCATATTCCTCAGGGTGACAGTTTTAATTATACAATATTTGACATGCAAAGGTGTGCATTATTAGGCGATTGTTTTTTTTTTTTGTTTTTTTTTTTTTTTCTTATCAGCGTTTATTGGACTTTAAGACAGGAGGGGATGGCAAGATAAGATAAAATAAGAAATAATAAGATGAGATAAGATGGATTAGATAAGATAAGATAATTTTTTGCAGTGATATGCGTTACAATGTTAAACACTGCATTATGTTAATACTTCTATTAAAATGTTTACTTCTTAGCCACTAGCTAAGCGAGAATGTTAACAAAATATTGATCTCTTTCAAAATCGTATGTTGTGGATACTCGTTAGAAGCGTCTCGTAGAATACTCACAACTTATTTTTTGTTGCAGAATGAGACAAATATCCGTATTTTCTGTTTGAAACGGCTTATCTAGTCTATTTAGAGCTATGGCTAAAGCATTTAAATTTTACTGTTTATGTCAACATAATGATTTCCGACAAAACATAAACCGCCACCACCACCCCCGCCGTCGCCAACGGAAAACTTCACCTAATAATACTGTATGTTAATTATAATTTCTGTAGGGTACGTATGCCGTGACGTCATTACTGGGCTTCGATTATAACACACCATTGATCTAACTTCCGATATATCCATTAGTGATCAGGAAATATTGAATTTATGATTCATTTCTTTTAGAAGAAAAACAGGTTTGAAGCCAGGAAATATTAACCCTTAAAGCGCTAACAAAAATTGCAGCAACGACATTCTAAATATTTTATTATTTTTTTTTAGAGAAAATAAGGCTTGACATTGCATGTGAATTGCCTTCTAGCAGACGATTCACACGAAATGTCCAATCTTATTTTTTCTGAAAATTTACAAAATCAATTTTAGAATGTTGCCTGTTACAAATTTGCTTACCGCTTTAAGGATTAAAATATACTTCTAAGAAACGTAAAGAAAAATAATGTCATGTCCAGACCCGGAAATGACGAAACACTTTCATCGACTATCTAGAAGCAGGAGTGAATGAACCTGTGACCTGGTAAATTTTTACACTGTATTTTCAGCACAAAACATTTCAAAACAATGTTCTTACCCATTTATAAAAGGGACATTTGCAAACAGTATAGATCCAGATCAGAACGCGGCGTCTGATCAGGGTCTACACTGTTTACATTTAGGGCAGGAGTATCTATAAAATATGGTAACAATAAAATCTAACCCGATACTCTTTATGTTGAAATAAACCGGTCCAATGAGTTAAAATAGAAGAGCACTCGGCATGAATGGGTTAAGAGATTCGCAAATTTACAAAACAAATTGTAAGACCGAATATTTAGGGTATAAACCTGCCTATAACACCCCAAAGTGGGACTAAGCATCACGAAAACATGTCTATATAATTTTGACCCCTTGAACCCCACTTTTATATAGTAAAACTGGGGTTTACAGGGGTATACATTATTTTCTTATTTCTGCTCAAAAACATAGATTGTGTGTACTCGTTAGAACCGCCTCGGTGAGGCGGTTCTAACGAGTACCCACAATCTATGTTTTGAGCAGAAATATGAAAAATATCGGAATTTTTTATCTGAAAATTTTCCGGTTTTGGTTGTAAAATTTTCAATATATTTGAATAGGCGAGTTTTTGTAATGGATAACCAAATAAAAGGTTCTGACTACAATGCACATCCTCCACTTGATTATGTTCCTAAAATGTTTTTACCCATATAGGAGGCTTGGTTTTAAATGCTTAATTTGAAAAGGAGTATAACCATCATAAAATTAATTTGATTGTTTTCAAAACATAACCAGGTGATCATAGCCAGGTGATCAACTAATCAGCCCCAATAAGTCTGTGAAATATCAAAGTTCTAGCTTAAAATATTTCTGTGATATCTTGCACACAAGGTAAAGTGTGACAAACGAACGGACGAACAAAGCCTAATTTTTTTCAAAGTTGGTGGCATAAAGAGAACGAAGTACATGCATATCAGGGCAACAGCAGTAATGGATGAATTTGATTTACAAAAGGGGATACAAAAATCGGTATGCATAAGGCCAACGATAAATTTGGTCAATAAAAATTGAATGGAATATAAAACTCAGTTGATTAAATCGATTTTCAGATTTAAACAGGCGAAGCCTAAAAAATTAAACTCATTTAGTCATACCCTACTTTTGCACCAAATTGCACCACAAAAATCTGCAGTTATTAACAAATTACGCCGCGTCACCACAGACACTTTCAAAGGCTAATTCTTAACCCTTAAAGCGCCAAGAAAACCTGCATCTGAAAATGTCGTCTGTTTATGTCGTCTGTTGAATATTCTTGCAAACTTTTCAAACCTATTTTTGCATACAGGCAAACAGTGTGGACCCAGATCAGACTGCTCCTAAAGGAGCAGTCTGATCTGGGTCCACACTGTTTGCAGAAATGACTTTTAAAGTAACTGGCAGAAGACAAAGCAGACGACAATAGTTGTGATTGGCGCTTTAAGGGTTAACTCCTAGTACATATTACTCTAATAACATGATGTCACTCCTTTGGTAGAACCATAAATCAAAGCTTGTTGTTTAATGATTACAGGTATATCTAATCCGTGCCAAACCTAACGCTTTGTGACTTGATGGAGTAGTCATGTCGTTTACTTGCTCTGGTGAGTTTCTTACCAGGAGCACTAATAATCCCGTTTACAGAGGCTCTAGGAGTGAAAAACGCCCATATCCACGTGTGCGCACATCAGAGACCCTACCCAGCATGTGCTTCACTCGTTTGATAGAAGGCGCTCAAGTCCGCTATATCATTTATAAAAGACTTACCTACTACTTGGAACGAACGTAACTGCTTGTTTGGGTAGTTTGGCTGGGAGTTCGGTGTTCGGACATAGGATTACGGCTGGATTTCACCAAACACGCCCCTGTCTCATTTATTGCTTATGCCTGTACAGCGTAGTCGGTGGGAAGGGAACCTGTAAGGGATTGTTAATGCAACTGCTATTTGAATGGGAGACAACTTTGCAGAAAAGGCGTGGTCTCCATTGTGTTGCGATTGTGTCAATAATAGGGCGGGGCTCCTTTAAAAGAATAGAATTCTAGCCATTTGCTTTGTTTTATCATTTTTATTATATAAGATACCATTACGAAAACACGCCTATTCAAATATATTGAGAATTTTACCATCAAAAAATGAAATATTTCTGATGAAAAATTCTGGTATTTTTTTTTTTTTTTTTTTTTTTTTTTGAGACAATTTGCATGAAATATCAATACATGTTTTCTGGGAAAAATAAGAAAAATACTTCAATGTCATCTCCTGAAAATTTTACCAAGAATGCTTAAGTGTTAAATACAGCACGAACCGCGTCACAAGAACAGCGACCTCATTTAACGTGTAGACAGCAGTCTGATCCTGTCATTTACTTTTGGTGCATGGGTTCAGCTATACCTGTACAAATTCCAGGATAACAACGAATATCGCAATTAGACTGTGTGGATGCGCTGTAGGCTTGTACTGTTCGCGTATAGACTAAGGCCATTTTGTGTGACTTGGTCCACTGAAGAGGAATGAATATTTAAGGCTACCGTTTTTGGAAAAAAAAAAATATGTGAAGATACCCAGGAAAAGCCGCAGTCGCAAAGCACAGCCCTTCCGAGGCACCCCAAGAAGGAGAGGTGAGGAACAAATAAGGACAACACAAACGCCACTTATGAAACCACAGACGCACAAAGAAGAACTGCAACAGAGACGCCGCCTTGGAATGAAATGTCAAAACCTGTTTTGGGGGAAAAATAAGAAAAAATATCATCAATTCGTCGTCTACTGAATTTAGGGACAGTTTGCATGTAATGTCAAATACTATTTTCTGGGAAAAATAAGAAATATGAAATATCAATTTGTCGTCTGCTGAATAAGCCGGTTAAAGGATACAGAGTACCGTTTATTTGGTTTATATATGAAATACGTTCCGCAAATGCTCTAGAGCCCATTGACTTATTTTTTTTTAAGTTCAGAGGGTGAATACTAAGTACTTGCCAGACAATAGTCCCCCTGAAAAACAAAAACCAGGAAGGGTGTGGTAGGGTATGTGTCATGTTTGAAGCTGTGGCTGATCCGTATTGTTTGCATGGCCTCGACCAATCAGTAAGCGGATGTATTCCAAGTTTCAGTTTCATAGCAAAAACGCAAGACATATTTTGCACTATAATGGTAGAATAGCCTCAGTTTTACATTTTGACTTGTTGTGACAGCAAAGCATGTAAAACACCTCACAAAGATGCAAATACTGTGGAACTCTTTAGCATGAAACTATATAAATTATTCGTATAGACACCTATCCGGTGTCCCGTGAGATTTAGCAGTCCATCACGAAAACATGCCTATATAATTTTGACCCTCTTAAACCCCACTTTTATATAGTAAAACTGGGGTTTACAGGGGTATGCATTATTTTCTTATTTCTGCTCAAAACCTAAATTGCGGGTACTCATTAGAACCGCCTCGTCGAGGCGGTTCTAACGAGTACCCGCAATCTAGGTTTTGAGCAGAAATAAGAAAAATATCAGAATTTTTTATCTGAAAATTTTCATTTTTTATTGGTAAAAAATTCAGTATATATTTGAATAGGCGTGTTTTCGTAATGAATGATCGAGATAAAGACTCACTGCGGGAAGAAAACCTTTCTGCATTGGCACCAAGATGAAGAGCACACAAACGATAATAAAGCACACATGCCACAAACCAAATAAACCAATAACCCATTAAAGACAGAATAAATTCTCCCACACTATATATTGGAAGAGACAATTTTTGATTTTAGGTATATCAGGCTATATGATGTGTATATTCCTAAAGAAAAAATGGTTGATCTATTTGCAAACAGTAGAGACCCTGATCAGACGCCGCATGATCTGTGTCTGCACTGTTTGCCAGTTACCCGTTTAGGGGTCTCCAGTCTTCGATGGGTTAAAGAATTTGGCAATCACTTCCTTCTTCCCCAACGAGTTGCCAGACAGCACCCACTTAACACCAAAAGACAACAAGCAGACAAAAAAAAAAAAAAATGCAGCAAGTAGACAAAAGGCCAAACAAAGTACTAACAAAAAACACTAATAACCACCACCTTCAAATGGTCAGTAGTAAACTTTACCGCGGTGTTTATATAGGGATTACTGTTACCAACCCTTCACCCTAGATTCAAATGTACTGGTACCATAATCTTTTTACCTAAGTTTAAATGTTATAAAACTATAAACGTTTGTTCGCTTTGCATAGAGGCTCCTTTACTCAATTATTGAAGCATTACAGAAAACTTGTTTATCAAATTAACCCATTGAAGACTGGTGACCCATAAACGGGTAATTGGCAAACAGTGCAGACCCAGATCAGACGCATCATAGTTCAACCATTTTTTCTTTAGGAATATCTTTATCATATAGCCTCACATACCTAAAATCGAAAATGGACTCTTCCAATATATAGTGTGGGAGAGTTTATTCAGTCTTAAATGGGTTATATCAATAAATCAAGAAAAGTTGTTCGTGTCAAACACCTCAGACACTGACAGTTAGAGCTAAAGAAAACCACTAGTTGAACCACGGAGGGCCGAACAATGATATACTATCAGACATTAAGCATCTTATGAAAGGTTAAGGTCGACACTGTCGCAGAATCTGAAACCCGATTACCGTCGTCCAATAAAAGAGGAAAGCAAAGCTATCAACCATGATTGGTTTAAGAACTAAGCATGCAGTTTGTCTCACAGCATCCATGTTATATCCCATCCTTTTATAACGGGTAATATAGTTGATAAATTCTTCTTAAAGGTTGGATTTCCCAACAATAAATGTTTTCAAGCTACATTCATATTTATCAATCAAGTGACCAGGTTTGTCAAGTACATTGGCAGAGTTCTTTTAAGTCACTCACTCACTGTTAAAATGTTGATGTTTTGATGTCTTCTTCAACTGAGTGACGGAGGGTAGGAATATCTCCATTTTCTTTTTTCCTCTTTTCTTCTCTAAATTGTTTGAACGTCCTTTGTACAAACCAGTTTACTTTGTCTCTGAGTGTGAATATTGAGAATCGAACAAACGTAGTATTTAGTGATTTATGGTTCTGTTATTTGTCAATTAAGTAAATGCCTTTTTATAGACTTTTACTCGCATTTCAAACAAAATTGGCGTGAATGCAACACATTATATCTATTTAGCTAACTGACAATAATTTAAGGAGATTGGATATACATGTAAGCTTTTACGCCATGTTTGACAAGGATGACAACTTTTGTGACTTTTGTGACTCTCAAGTAGTTTTTCTGGTGGCCGCTCCAATTGTTTGTGCTTCTGTGATTTCATATGTGGTGTTTGTTCTGTCCTTGTTTGTTCCTTATCTCTCCCTCTTTTGGTGCCTCGGGAGGGTTGCACTTCGTGAGAGTGGCATTTCCTGAGTATATTTACAACACCAATTCCTTTCTACAAAGGGGTCAACTCTTACAAGTAAGAAGTAGCTCCCAAAAGGATGGCAGGATGGGTTTTAGAGTAGATCCCTTTTCAGAAAGGAAAAAGAATTTCGACACAGATACCCACTCCCCTGAACAGATATTCCCTTAATATATGTACTAAAATATATATTCCAGTATTATGAATGCTTGTACCCCATGCAGGGCCCAGTTGTTCAAAGCGTCGTTAGCTTAACGAGCTCGTTAAGGGTCATTTTGTTAAGTGTTTTAGCAGATTCAATATACAATATTCTGATATTTTTTGCTGAAAAAATGTGAGTAGCTTTTGCACTGCAAAAGCTACTCACATTTTTTTCAGCAAAAAAAATCAGCATATTTGCGTATCACTCAATGTAAATTTTAACGAATCGTTAACTAACGACATCGTTAGCTTTGAACAACTGGGCCCAGGACTTTAATCATTGTACAGTTAATTGCTTGATTAACATTATTATTGTACATCTCTGAATAAAATATTGTTTACATTAGGACCTTATTCACAAGAAGGCAACAAAACATTTAAAAAGGACAAAGCTACCAAAGATTTTAGAGATACTAAATCATATAATGTAGGTCATCATTGATATTTTTTCTGGTCGTCAATAACCGGTAAAATGAGATCAATTGGGAACCAAAGGCATGTTACCCGTCGCTCAGTGTTTCACAAAATGCCATTAAACAAAAAATGGAATATAGCTGAATGCCTTCCCCGTCAAAATGCAGCAGATATAAAATACACCTCACGTTTCGAGACCAAATGTATTATTATATGATATTATAAAGTAATACATAAAATTAACAAAACATCTGGGGTCCGGCGCGTTTTTTTTTCATGCAGAAAATAAGGCTAAAATGGTATTAAATGCAGCGCTAATATTCAGCGTTCACATTTCACTTACTGTGAACTCTAACGACTCCTCGTTATTTTGTCATTACAATATCAAAATCAAAGTCGTTCCGTTTTTCATTATTTTTTATGGATATCTTTAGACTTTGATAAATTTAAATCCAGGAGCGGGGCTAATTTGTGTGAGGCTCTTTCGTTTCTGCTCCAAAATATCTTTATTCGGTTAGGTACACAATTATAACGACAAAAAAAGGTAAGTGAAAAGTCCATTTCGGAAACACGCCTATTCAAATATATTGAAAAGTTCTCCACCAAAAACAGAACGTTTTCAGATAAAAATTCTGATACTTTTCACATGTCTGCTCAAAATATAGATTGTGGGTACTTATTAGAACCGCCTTGCAGAGGAATCTAATCAAATTAAAGATTTAAATTCGAAGTAAAATTTTATTTTCCAACGGTGCAATTATCATAAACTACGCAAAACATTTTCTGCCATTCTGAATTAATGCTAAAATACGATAACTTTGGTTTCAAACGCTTCTGCAGAATGTTTGTCCGAACCTGAATTTTATGGTGACTTATTCTATAAATTCAGAAAGATTGTTGGTAAAACTGATTTTTCCGTACAATTCAAAAAGATTGTCACTCGTTACAAAAAGGTAGGTTAAAACATGGATATTCTGAGGCAAACTGCATGCATGATTGCTAATCCAGTTATGCTTGATAAATTTGCTTCTCTCTTTAATTGCACAACTCTGAGTCGGTCCTCAGATTAAATGACGGCTCCCTCCTCAATCTGTTTCAGATGGACGGCGCCTGACTATATTTTCTGTGATCGCGCACATCGCGCTCCCGTTTTGATTTACTTGTGTTCTGGCTTCAGATCGATATTGAGCCCTTTGCTTTGTTTTATCACAATGTGTTTTATTACATGTGTTTTTCTGTTATTTTTCACAGACGAAGTAAAGAACACCTATGCGGACCGAACATGTACTGGCAATTTGGAGTTGCATCAGAATTAAGGGCGAGGTAAACAGGATTAAGCTCCTCCCTGCCCAAGTTGTGATCCTCTATCGCAGTTTTTTCTTTGTTTGTACTTCTGTGGTTTCATATGTTGCGTTTTTGCTATCCTTGTTTGCTCATCCTATCTCCTTCTTTTGGTGTCTCGGGAGGACTGTGCTTCGTGACTGTGGCATTTCCTGGGTATATTTACTTAAACGTTTGGTTTGGCATCAAAAAAGTAAGAGAAAAGTCCAAGGAGTGCCACAATCACAAGCCGCAGCAGTTCCCAGACACAACGAGGAAGAGGAAACAGACAAAAAAGGTTTATGAAAAGTCCAGGGTATAAATCAAACAAGCGCAAATCGAACAAACGCACAAAGATTAGCTCTCTCTTCCCCAAGCGCGGTTATCACAATGCTAAAAGGACTGAAAAACACAAGTACAAAAATACACAAGGCAAGACTTAAAAAATCGCCTCGTAGAATAAACCACAAAGCAACAAAGAGTAAGACTAATACCGCCTTAGAACGGTCAGTAGAATAAACCAACCGGGAAGGGGGTGAGAGGAGGGGGGTTAAAGCACTTTTACAACCGGCCAACTTAAAAATCAAAATAATAACTATGATAAACAAAGACGAGTACTCATGACTAATTCTAGTGTGTGACAGAGTAAATGAAAACCAATAACTGAACCACGGCCGCGGGGGGAGGGGGGGGGGGCGAGAGAGAGAGAGAGGGTGGGAGGGCAAGCCAAAGACCTATCGTGAAACAGTCTGCCGCATAATGTCTAGGCTAAAGCAAATTCTTTTATAACGGTTAATTAGTTTTTTGAATTGCTCCGAAAAGTTAGATTTTCCCACAATTCTTCTAAATCTGTACACTCAGTCACTGTAAAATTCTGGTTCCGATATACCCTGTTGCAGAAGTGTTTTCAGAGTGAAGTTATATTTTTCTACAAAGGCATTGTGTCTGCGATAAAATTACGTAAACGCCTTACGAAGTTTAAAATAACGATAGCCCTGCCTAAGAAAATTGGCAGTAAGGGCTTTTATTACGCAGTTAAAATCAATAAGATTTGAAGAAGCTCTGGCGAATGTAATAAGTTGATATATGTATACCCCATATGAGGTACGCCATCCAGAAAAAAGATATTGACTATATCAGAATCAAAATCGTCCAGTTTATCATAAATTTTGGTGGAAACTGTACCATAAGATATACATAGATTCAAATTCATAAATGGTGCCTCGGTATCGGAAGAATTCGCTTTATTTAGAATATGCGGTCCACCATTAAGTCAAAGTAAATATTGTCAATATTTAATAAATCATCAAGGTATCTTGAAGTGGAATTGAAAGCCTCAACAATGTCAACCTGATTTTCCCGTGAGAGAGGCTTCATAAATATCTTTCATAAGAAAAAAACAAAGAAACAAATCTGCAACAACAGGAGCTAATTTTTATCCCCATCGGAATACCAGTATTTTGCCTATAGAGATTATTTCCAAATCTAATAAAGATAATATCCAATATATAAACAAGGGCATTACAGACTTTTTTACAAGACCATAAATTGTAATTCTTGTATACATCAGGAGTGTAAAAAGAACATTCTTCGTTGCAGGCCAAATAATGGGTATTCTCCCGAATAAACGTTCGGTTAATTAAATTAACAAGTTTATCTTTTAAAAGGTGATGAGGTAATGTAGTATACAGTATAGAAAAAATCATATGTAAACAATTTAGAACCCTTAAAGTTTTTAGATTTAAATTTATTGAGAGCTTCATTGGAATTTCAAGTTGACCAAAAATAATTAATTCCGTCCCTTTCGTAAACAGTATTATAGTATCTAATCAAATGTTTATGGCAGCAGTAAGGCATGAAGTTAGAAGTTTTGACAAAATAGTAATAAATGAACTAGAATTTGCAATGAAACGTGCTTTATAAGGTCGTTTATGAAGTTTCGGTAATCAATATAACATTGGAAGTTTTTCTTGGTTTACTTTAATACCCACTGCAAACTTAGAAGTAATATTGTTAGAATGTGTATTTACAACAGATCTCTCGTCAGTAGAAATCCGTTCATATGTTTTGGTACTACCTTGTATTAGAGTATTGATATAATGAAGTCGTCACACAACAACAACATTATTATCAGCTTCATCAGCTGGGACCAAAACATAATTCCTATGAAATTCTTATATATCTTGTTTCAAATATCGAAAGATAATTTAGGCTTAGGAGGTAGAAGATCAAGATTATTAGAGTAAAATAACACACGTTCATCAATGATCTTAAAATCTTTAATTTCCAGTTATTTAAAGCATTAGACTCAACATGCTCTCGTTTAAACCAACGCGTACAATATACATTTAAAGCACTTGCAATTGTTTCCCGACATTTATTGAAGTCAATGTGGACTGGGAATCTATACTTAGGCCCTTTTGAAATAACTGAACGGATTCGTGAATCAGTTATAATCTTCATATAACCAGTAACAATATGACACGCTGGTTGATAACAAAATTTAGAATCTTTACAATCTCAAGAATAAGGGGATCCAGTTTCAATACCAAGATCAGAAACTAATTTATTGAAATTAAGTATAGTATTACGGCTGGGTTTGTTATATTTGTAACTGATAAAAGGAGATTCCGTGTTTTCGAAACATGAAGGTATAGCTGATATAACATTTTTTTCTCGAAATATGCTAGGTAAATGTATGAATTCAATACATTTATTAATGAATGGAATTTTGATGAAGTGTCTAATGTGGTTAATTTCAGAATCAATGTAAGGATGAAGAGCATGTTGAGTATAACATCTAGTAAGCAGAGCTGTTTCATACAGATCATGTTTTCTATCAGAAAAGTTCTAACATCTAACTAACGTAATGAAGAAATTGATTGTGAAGCTAGTTTAAAAAGCATTTGATGGCGTCCAAAATTTAAGAAGATATTAAAATCGAAAAGAGTTTAGACAGTTTTATGTTTTCGTTTAAAATTTCCATTTTCTGTGCTTACCGGGGGATCGTTTCTTACAATTTTAATATCTAAAAGGAAAAAAAAAAACAAAAAAACAAAAAAACAAAAAAAAAAAAAACAAAAAAAAACATTGAAATCCGGCATTTGAGAAACATTTCCTTCATAGTAAATATTATCATTAAATCCAAGTGAAAAAGGGATTTGTAAACGCTTAATACATTTAAGTTCAAGTTCATGCCTTAAAATATTTTAAATCTTTCGGTCCAGAATTTAAGAAGATATTGTGTTTGTTTTACAAAATGAGTAATAATATTTCTCTAGAGTATCTATCTTCGTTAGTTCCACAACCTATTGAAAATATTACTCAGTACGGTTTAATATACGGCCACCACTAGCGAGAACGCAGTTATACTATAAATCGTTTCTTCCTTCTACCATAAGATTATGGAATGATCTGTCCCCTGAAACGAGAGACGCACTTACTCTTATGAGTTTCAAGTATCAAATGAATAAGAACATACAGAAACCACCTCGATATTTTACAGTTGGTTTTCGATTTGCTCAAATACAACACACACGTCTTAGAACTTCTTGTAGTTCTTTGAACCATCACTTGTTTTCTAAAAATATAATAAACGACCCATACTGTCAATGTGGTTCAGTTGAAACCACCAAGCACTACCTTTTCGAATGCCAGAGACATAGTCAACTACGTCATGAAATATTAAACGAGATATCAAAATACTGTACGCCTAGTTTAGATTGTTTACTATTTGGAGACGATCATTTAAATCATAGTTGTAATTCTGATGTTTTTATGGCTGTGCAGAAGTTTATATTTGAAAGTAAACGTTTTAAGTCTTGAGAAACTCTCTCTCTCTCTCTCTCTCTCTCTCTCTCTCTCTCTCTCTCTCTCTTCGTTATATGTACATGTATATTGGTTTGAACTCAAATTTGGAAGCATCACTCATAGTTATTTCTTTGTAAATGTCACCGGTTGATTGTAATGTTATGTTATGTTGGGAAACAGATTCGTATAAGCCTTTTGGCTTCTTTCTGAATCCCATTACTTATTCTCAATATTGTATGAATATATGTAGAATTTATTGAAATAAATATGTTTAAACCAAGAAGATATTTAAATCGAAAAGAGTTAAGACAGTTTTATGTGTTGTTCTTTCCTACTAGATTGCATGTGCCCACAGCGAAAAAATTCAGACCAGCCTGCATATCTGCGCAGTCTTATTACAGTCTATGTGTATCCAAGGATACAAAGCGTCTTAAGGCGGACAGTGAAGACTCTGCTCAGACTGCTCGGACTGCAACAGGAAAGATAAGTATATCAAGATACCCAGGCATGCAATGATGATCATGTGTGTGATTGTTTTCACTTGTGAGGAACATGTTTTCTGAGCTCTTAAATTTTGTATCAATAAATTCTATATTAGACAAATATCAATATTTGATTTGTACTGATCAATATCGACAAATAGTATGCATACTGATGGGATCTAGTTTTGAACTTCTTTCCGTTGAATTACTTTTGTTATATTAAATGCTGTAC
Organism: Anodontia alba; assembly: GCA_964016985.1. Classification (NCBI taxonomy): domain Eukaryota; kingdom Metazoa; phylum Mollusca; class Bivalvia; order Lucinida; family Lucinidae; genus Anodontia; species Anodontia alba. The sequence goes on along the minus strand of OZ024830.1, from coordinate 89,193,073 downwards.
TTAATTGTCTTTGTCTGTCTCTCCCTGTCTCTCTCTGTCTTCCTGTCTGTCTGTCTGTCTGTCTCTCTCTCTCTTTATCTCTTTCTCGCTCTGCAGAAAATCAACACCATGTTATAAAAGAGTTGTATCTCTATATTTTGGCTGGACTCTCTCTCTCTCTCTCTCTCTCTCTCTCTCTCTCTCTCTCTCTGCGAATGTAGAAAGCATACACCATGTTATACAAAAAAATTATCTCTATCCCTCTGTTGCTAGCTCCCTCTCTCTTTCTCTGGAGTAAACCAAACGGATGTTCTTGAAGAATTGATACAATTTATTCTAAGATATTTCGCTTAGCAAAGTAAACTCTTCTAATACTGCAGATTTGTTTCTTGCTCTTTATTAATCCATATCTGATGGTATAATCATTAACCCATTTACGTCGAGTGGACACTTTTACCACAACACTTTGGACCATTCTATTTCCAATAGCAGAGTATCTGGTTAGATTTTACTGCTCCTTTACTTCTATCATTTTTAAAAATTCCTGTATTAAATGCAAACAATGTAGACCCTGATCAGACGTCACGTTCTGTGGTGTCTGATCAGGGTCTACAGTGTTTGTCAATTATTGTTTTGGGGTTTCCCAACTAAAATGGGTTCAAAATGTAAGAAACGAGATGGTTTTGGATTTGACATTCACATTAGCCATTTTCCTCTTTTTGATGATGGTGCCTTGCAAGCTTAGTCATACGAGACTAAACATATCTCAACTAATTCCAACTTGCAAGAACCTTCAGTAATGTTAGTCACTTAAACGAACGAAATAAACTGTTAATTGTTAAACTTGTTTAACAAGGCTGTCGAAATCATAAAATTCGTAATTTAAAAACGTTTTCTAAATTTTATGGTCAACACTTCGAATTTATTTCTCAGTTTTAGTTTGACTTTAGAAAACGTCTTCACTGAGTTTTATTTTGACTCAATTTATAAACTAAGGAGAACTGTGCGTGGGTCTGATTTTCAGAATAATACAACCAGGTCATTAATCGATCTAAAAGCATTAGATGTAAAGTAGATTCTTGGGAACACACCGTTTCCTTGGTGGCTTTCTCAATTTCTTAGTTTTATCGTCAACACTACGAATTGGTTTCTAAATACGATAGCGGACTAGACACTTCTGCTAAAAGGCCTAACGGAGCTTGAATTTTATGTTGACGTAGTGTATTAATTAGAAAAAATATAGTTAAATCTGAATTTTCTGATCGATTTAGCAAAATTGTCATATTTATAAACGAAAGGGGTATAACATTGGTGTCATAAAACAGTCTGTTGACACAATCACGGTTGATCGCTTTGCTGACTTCTTAAATTACACGCCGGTGGGTCGGGGTTCAGACTCTCTGATGGCTTGGACTTTAAAAACTACTCATTTAAATAGTCTGAGCCAGAACTTTTATGTCTGTTTCTCGGGCCACCGGGGTTCAGTTAGTTTTGGAGTTAAACTATTACTTTTCTTTTGCTCCAGTATTCCATTAGTGTTGTTTGACACCCCAGGGATCTCCGAGTGTCTCAACTGTTGAACCTCATCTGTGCTTCATTATGGGATTTATCTGTCATTTCTTGTTGTCCGTAATGATTCGTGGATGAGATGGAAAACCTCAACGCGGACCAAACAAATATATGTTTTACCATTATGGAAGCTGAGGACGAGGGTTGGGATCCCGTGAAGATAGTTTAAACACCACCCCTTTCCCACCACACACACCTAGTATTTTATTACTGTCCGTTCTAAGGCGGTATTTTCAATGTAGTATGTTTTGTTAAATGTTCTGTAGTGGTCCACTAACAAATGTTTTTTTTTTTTCTTTTAACAATTAAGTAAGTTAAAGATATACACATTTAACGTCGGGTAACAGAGTTCTCACCTTTATGGAAAAGGCTGACAACTGACATCTATTCTTTTGTGGTTTCACCTTCGATGTTGAGAACTAGATGTGAATCTGATTGTATCAGTTCCTGAATTTACTTATTTACTTTACCATTTTTGTTTAATTGCTCGACATTCGGTCGGGTCTCAGTCTGAATGACGGTCAGAACCTGAAACATATTTATGGACATACCCTGGAAAGGCCAAAATCACGAAACACAGTCCTCACAAGGCACCGGATAACGATTTAATGACAAGAAAAAATAACAAAACAAAAACAAAACAAAAAAAAAAAAAAAAAAAAAAAAAAAAAAAAAAAAATAGAACAAAAAAAAAAAAAAAAAAAAAAAAAAAAAACACAACTCTTGATCGACAACAAAACGAGCAGATGAAGCGGATCTGCAAGAAAAAAAAATCTGAGAACCATCAGTAGCAAATGTTGGTGCTTTAACCTATTGTGCTTTCCTTCTCCTTCGAACAATCGACACACGTTCAGGTATCAGTATACAGTGATTTCAAATCGTTGTAATCTAAAACAAAAACTTAAGTCCTAATTTTAATATACAGTAAAACCTCAATTGCTCGAACATCTTTGGGACCATGGGAATTTATTCGAGACTTAGGTAGTTCGAGCCATTGAGGGTTAATTATTGTGGCAGATCAGGAAGCAAATAGTAAAAATTTAGGGTTTTTTTTTTTTCGATTTTCAACACAATAATTGTATGTTGAGTGTACTCATGAGAATCGCCTAGATGAGGCGATTCTAATGAGTACATTCAGCATACAATTTCACGATAAAATAAGAAAATTTCCCTAAAGATTTGTTTTCTTGAGCTATCGGAAGAATTTCGTAGGGTCTCAAAAACGAGTTCGAATTAGCCATGGTAAACGAGCAATCGTTGTTCGAGCTATTGAGGACTGTAAATATATTATTAATATATTACCCAATTTCCTCTTCGATTTTTAAAATTGACGATCTAGGAAATTAAAGTAGCTTACAATAATATCATTGGTGATTTATTCATTACGTTATCGCAACAATACATTGATTGGCTCCAGACTCTAAACTAAGTGTTGTTGGCACTGCCTTTATTTCTAATTCATTTACTGTCACAATATGGTGGTCAATTTAAAATTATTGATGTGAGAAAAACAGATGAACCGGCTCACTGCATTTTCTACAAGCTCGCATCTGCACCCAGCGAAGAATCAGATCAGCCTGCTCGAATGCACAAGCTGATTAGAGTCTTCGATGTTCGCTTAAAGATGCTGAGGGCTCTTGGGTACCCACAAAGTGCTCGCGAAGACGCGGATGCGCGCAGGCTGATCGCTTTGCTTGGCGGCCATTGAATCTCGTAGGAAATGCTATATTCCGGCTCAAACTTTGTCGTGTCACAACAAAAAGTCGTTGTCCAGAACGATGATTTATATATGAGCCAGCGCACGACAAAACCTACAATAAGACCTGTGTGACCAGCAAAGATTCAGATCAACCTGTACATCCAAACAATATGGCAAGGTCTCTCTTTTATCCCTGTTCGGATAACCTGGAGGCTGTAGAAGGCACATGTGATCAGCAGTGTGTGTGTGTGTGTGTGTGTGTGTGTGTGTGTGTGTGTGTGTGTGTGTGTGTGTGTTGGGGTGGGGGAGGGGCGTTACACGAGAAAACGTACCTTTGGACACGTGCGCCCAGCAAGGACTCAAATCAGCCTGCGGATCCACGCAGTCTGATCAGAGTCTTCGCTGTCAGCATGAAAGAAAGCTCTGGCTATCCGAAATGCGCCCAGTGAAAATTCTGATCAGACCGCGCGAATGCGCAGGCTGATCTGAATTTCAGTCGGTGCACATGTGCGAAGGTACATTTTCGAACGTTGCGATTCATATATATAGTCAAACAGGCTTAGGTTACATTGACAGGTCGTCTTGGAAAGGGGATTGGATCTCAGCTACTCAAGCAATCGATGTCTTTATTAGAAAGCTTTTAAGTCCGTCGCACTGACATCGATAACATAAACAATTGTTTTGTCTAACGATTCATATCAGTGATTTGTTGTTATTTGCTTTGTATAAAAAAGGTTTAAATCGATGCCATTAGCACAGAACCATTAAGTTTTAATTAATGAGCTTCCTTCATGTCTGAATGTCAAAGAACACTAGTAATCTTGCAAAAATGTTAAATACGCTCAAAACGTATTTTGACTACAAAACTGTTTTAAGCCCCTAGTGGTTGATACTGCAGTCCGTTCCAAGATGGATAGTCTGATGCTCATTACGAAACACGCCTAATCAAATACACTGAAAATTTTACCACCAAAAAATGGCAATTTTTCAGATAAAAAATTCTGATATTTTTTCATATTTCTACTTAAAACATAGATTGTGGGTACTCGTTAGAACCGCCTCGTCGAGGCGCTTCTAACGAGTAGCACAATCTATGTTTTTGAGCAGAAATAACAAAAATAATGTATACCCCTGTAAACAAAAGTTTTACTATATAAAAGTGAGGTTTAAAGAGGTCATAATTATATAGGTATGTTTTCGTGATGTGTTCATCTTTGCTGTAATTCTACGGCTGACCACTGTGTTTTCTGTTTTTGCTTCATCACGAAAACATACCTATATAATTTAGACCCCTTAACCCCACTTATATATAGTAAAACTGAGGTTTAAAGGGTTATACAATATTTTTCTTATTTCTGCTCAAAAACATAGATTGTGGGTATTCGTTAAACCAGCTCGTCAAGGCGGTCCTACAGAGTAGAAAGATGAAAAATATCTGAATATCTTATCTGAAAATGTTCGTTATTTGGTGGTAAAATTTTCAGTATATTCGAATAGGCATATTTTCGTAATGTGTTGTGATGCTGGCATTCCGGTCGTCTTCAACAGCTGTCTATTTCTTCCTGCTTTTAAGCCCCCGCCAAGGTCATATAGTGTTACCCCTCTCCGTCCGTCACCGTCCGAGTCCGTCGTTAGCAATTTGCGTTTAAGTTTTTCAGGCGGTGGCATCCGTGTCCTTTGGACGCATTTCTATTTTTTTTTTTTTTTTTTTTTTTTTTTTTTTATTTAATTTTTATTTAATTAATTTATTTTTTTTCTGTTTGTATCGTTCTCATGATTTGAGCTTCATCTAGGGATAAAGTTGAGGCTTCGCGCAAGTAAAAATGGTTTAAGCCCCACCCCCATCCCGCCCTCCTCCTGCATTTTTTTTTCTACTAACCGTTCTTTGTCGGTGGTTTCATATGTGGCTTTTTCTTTTGTGATTAGTAGTTCCTCATCTTCTCTCTTATTTTTTTTTTTTTTTTTTTTTATTTTTTTTTTTATTTTTTTATTTTTTTATTTTTTTTTTTTTTTTTTTGATGCCTGGGGAAGGCTGTGCTTCGTGATTGTGGCATTTCCTGGGTATCTTCACTAATATTTGTCTGAAAACCCATCTCCCAAGAAAAACGCTGGTACGGTCGTTTGAAATCCGTATCCAGAAGCAAATCACTATGACTAAACCTTAGAAAAGCACTTGCATTACGAAAATACGCCTATTCAAATATATTGAAAATTTAACCACCAAAAAAATGAAAATTTTCAGATTTTTTTTTTTTTTTTTTTTTTTTTTTTTTTTTTTTTCATATTTCTGCTCAAAACATAGATTGTGGGTACTCGTTAGAACCGCCTCGCCGAGGCAGTTCTAACGAGTACCGACAATCCATGTTTTGAGCAGAAATAAGGAAAATAATGTATACCCCTGTAAACCCCAGTTTTACTATATAAAAGTGGGGTTTAAGGGGGTCAAAATTATATATGCATGTTTTCGTGATGGTGCGTAAAGCAAAGTTGCTTGAGCAAAAGGATATTTATTTATTAAGAACCCTGGAAGCATGAGGTATTTACAACCATTTTAAACAAAGGAGATACTGTTTGTGACTTTCGACTGGCTTTCCAGCACTTAAAGGCCCTTTAGAATGGACGTTGCCCTAGAAGGGACATAACGAAAACACGCCTATTCAAATATATAGAAAAAATCACCTCCAAAAACTGAAAAATTTCAGATAAAAACTCTGATATTTTTCGTATTTCTGCTCAAAACATTGATTGTGGGTACTCGTTAGAACCGCCTCGCCGAGAAGCCATGGAGGAAGGGCTGCGGTTTGTGATTGTGGCACTCCCTGGACTTTTCTCTTACCTTTTTTTGCTATCCGTCGTCCGCCCATCCGTCCACACCTTTGAACGACTTCTTCTTTGTAATCCCTGGGCCGCTTTTCTTCAAACTTCATGTAGACCTTTTTATAAAAAGGGGATTGAAAATTTATACAAATGGTCATAATCCGTTGATCACTAGGTTGATCAAGATAGCCTCCGTTCCCATATATGGTAAAAACACTTAAAAATCTTCTTCTCCAGAACCAATAAAGCTTCAAGGCTGAATCTTGGTATAGCAGCATAGACTCAAGGTCTACCAAGTTTGTTCAAATGATGACCCTAGGTTGACCTTTGTCCGTTTTACGGCAAGGTCAAATTTGCGTCCCCATGCATTTGTATGGGAAAAAATGTTGAAAGGTCAGTTTCTCAAAATGTATGAAAGACTAATGGCTGTAACTTACAATGAGTGATTAAAGTAGTAAAACATTTTAGTTATAATCAAATTTTTGTCCCCTGCGGGTTATCTGCCATTGCCGCTGATCTATATACATGTATAAAATTATGTAATTTTTAAATGTCTTCTTTTCTGAAACTGCGTGAGCAATTTACACCAGATTTCACATGGGGCCTTCTGTCAAAATGGTACTGCCAATTTGTTCAAATGGTTTCGCGCCATCGAACAAGATGGCCGCCATGCCCATATATGGTAGAAACACTTAAAAATCTTCTTCTCCAGAACCAAGAAAAGCCTTGGGGCTGAATCTTAGTATACAGCGTTGAGGACTCAAGGTCTACAAAGTTTGTTCAAATGATGATCGTTCGTTGACCTTTGACCTTTTTACGGAAAGGTCAGATTTGCGTCCCTATGCATTTGTATGGGGAAAATTTTGAACAGTCATTTTCTTAGAATGTATTAAAAACTTATGGCTGAAACTTACAATGTGTGATTAAAGTAGTCAAACATTTTAGTTATAATCAAAAGTTTGTCCCTTGAGGGTTATCTGCGCTTGCCACTGGCACATGTATAAAATTGTGTAAGTCTTAAAGTCTTCTCTGAAACTGAGCAATTTTCACCAGATTTCACATTGGCCTTCTGTTGAAAGGGTATTGCAAATTTGTTCAAATGGTTTCGCGCAACTGAACAAGATGGCCACCAAGTCCATATATGGTGAAAATTCTTGAAAATCTACTTCTCCAGAATCACAAAAACTTTGGTGCTGAATCTTGATATATAGCATCGAGGACTCAAGCTCTACCAAGTTTGTTCAAATGTTATCATAGATTGACCTTTAACCATTTTACGGCAATGTCAAATTTGCCTCTCTATAGATTTGAATGGAGGGGATGGGGAGAAGAGGAGAAGTTGAAATTTATTTTTTTTTTTTTTTTCAATATGTATTTAAGACTAATGGCTGAAACGAACGATGTATTATTAAAGTAGTTAAGTGTTTTAGTTAGGATCAAAATTTTGCCTCCTGGAGGTTATCTGCCCTTGCCTCTGTGCTATATACAGGTATAAAACCATGAAATCTTCAACCCTCTTTTTCTCTAAAAACCACTTGACCAATATTCACCAGATTTCACATGGGGCCTTCTGTCGAAAGGATGTTGACACTTTGTTCAAAAGGTTTTGCATCAGTGAACAAGATGGCTGCCATGCCCATATATGGCGAAAATCTTCTTCTCCAGTAGTAAAAAAGCTTTGAGGCTGAATCTTGATATATAGCATCGAGGACTCAAGGTTAACCAGGTTTGTTAAAAAGATAAGACTAGGATGACCTTTGACCGTTTATGGTATGGTCACATTTGTGCCCCAGTTGCTGTGGCAATACTGGATGACTGTTGCATGACATTTGCAAATATGCAGGTGAGCGAATTGTGGCCCATGCGCCTCTTGTTATTAGGGTAAATAAAGTAATACGATGGTACATTTGCTGTCCATACGAGCAATATATAAGCATTGCAGGGCCACAGGCTCTGACCGCGTTTTTTTCCCTTGAGGTATAAAGCATGCCATAGCGTTTTTTTTTTTTTTTTTTTTTTTTTTTTTTTTTTGTGTGTGTTTTTTTGTTGTTGTTTTTTTGTTTTGTTTTTTTGTTGTTTTTTTTTGTTGTGCCCAGGTTGAATTGATTATATGTCAAGTTGTTTCCTTTGAGCGTGAACTTTACATAATTTAATGGGGAAAGACAAATAAAACACTGTATATCTTTATGGTAATTTTCTTTTACATTTGTGTGGCCATAGATAATTCAGTGGCGGAATTGTATTTTGAAATCGACTAACAAAGCGTCGGCGACGGACTAGGAACATAAATGTGTAGACGATGCTGAGGTTAGTTTTGCACGTATAACACAGTATTAGCTTTTTTTTTTGTAAAAGCTAATACGTGGTTATAATAACGTTGAGCAGTCTATGGGAAATAGCATTGGATCAGTCTATTACCTTTCATAAAATGCTTCCGGAGCAATAACATATACTAAGACAATAAATTGGAAACTCAATTTGTCTCTCCGTATCACAGATATTGACAATTCAAACTAAAGCCAAAATAAAAACAATGATGTATTAGTTTGCTGAGAGCTGACAGTATAAAATCATGAAATTTATATGAAAATTAATATGCATATATAAATAGTTTGATTAGGTTCTTTGTTACTTGAACAGATATAACACTTAAACTTGAAGGCTTCATTTAGCGCATACATTGACCTGAAATTGTAAATGAAGGTACAAAGGAATGTAACAATCCAAAACATAAGAAATGAGAAACAGACAATAAAAACGAAAATAGAATAAAACCAAACTAACTGAAAATAGCACATCTGCAACAACCGTCATTCGAGTAAGAAGACATCACAAAAACATGCCTATATAATTTTGACCCCCTTAAACCCCACTTTTATTTAGTAAAACTGAGGTTTACGGGGGTATACATTATTGGTCTTATTTCTGCTCAAAAACATAGATTGTGGGTACTTGTTAGAACCGCCTCGCCGAGGCGGTTCTAACGAGTACCCAGAATCTATGTTTTAAGCAAAGGATGAAAAATATTCGAATTTTTGTCTGAAAATTGTCATTTTTTGGTGGTAAAAAGTTTCAGTTTATTAGAATAGACTTGTTATCGTAATGCTGTTATTAAGGAGCTGCCTTGAAACGGTCAGTAGAAAACTACTGGTGTAGCGCTAACCGTTCGTTCACGAGGACGTTTCTCAGTGCCTGCTACTTACTTGTGCTATCAGCTCACAGGTAGAACGCTTTGCTCCTAATTCCGACAAGATTCCAGTAAACAGACTCTATCTTTCTCTGTTCTCGCTTTATATAATAATTTCGTTTTGGGGTAATGCCGTTTTCTACATTTATTTTCTTAATAAATCCCTTAAGCGGTGCCTTGGGAGGGTTCTGTTCCGTGATAGAGCCTTTTCTGCTATGTTTTGAGCAGAAAAAAGAAAAATAATGTATACCGTTGCAAACCCCAGTTTTAATATACAAAAGTGGGGTTTAAGGGGGCCAACATTATATAGGCGTGTTTTCGTGATGGTTTCCAGAATTTTAGGATTCGATATTTCACGGAAATTGTCTCTTTAGCTTAGGAGACACTTTGAATGAAATTTCAAAGCCTATTTTATGAAAAAAAAAGAAAAAACAAAAAAAAAAAAAAAACAAAAAAAAAAAAAAAAAAAAAAACGAAATGTCGACCGCTGAAATTTTTACCCAGCATGTTAAACGTTAACTAAATAATTGCATTACGAAAACACGCCTATTCAAATATATAGAAATTTTCACCTCCAAAAACTGAAAATTTTCAGATAAAAAACTCTGACATTTTTCATATTTCTGCTCAAAACATAGATTGTGGGTACCCGTTAGAACCGCCTCGGCAAGGCGGTTCTAACAAGTGCCCACAATCTATGTTTTGAGCAGAAAAAAGAAAAATAATGTATACCCTTGCAAACCCCAGCTTTACTATATAAAAATGGGGTTTAAGGGGGTCAAAATTATATAGGCTCAAAATTATATATATAAATATTATAAATATTATATTTCTTGATGGTTCCCAGAATTTTAGGATTCGATATTTCTCTTTAGCTTAGGAGACACTTTGAATGAAATTTCAAAGCCTATTTTATGACAGCAAAAAAAAAAAAGAAAAACGAAATGTCGACCGCTGAAATTTTTACCCAGCATGTTAAACGTTAACTAAATAATTGTTTAACTTTCTGTATTGTAATTTCGAAATTACTAACAGAGAATGCATAAATTGCTCTTCATGCGTGTATAGAAGTGGTACTTCTTACTAGTAGTTTTATTATTATTATTATTATTATTATTATTATTATTATTATTATTATTTCTGCTGTTGTTGTTGTTTAATTTGCAGTTTAATTATATAATAACAATAATTACAATATTGAAAGACGATGATGATGAAATAATAATAATAATAATAATAATAATAATAATAATGATTATTATTATTATAAGTAGTAGTAGTAGTAGAAGTAGCAGCAGCAGCAGCAATAGTAGTAGTAGTCATAATGCAGCTATAACTAGTTCGTGCATTTATTTTTTGTAATTAAATATCTGGATACCTTTGGAGGGGAGTGTTCTGTGATATGATTATGCTCTCTTCTGGGTATCTATCTATTTATTTTTAAATTAATATTAAATTAATAATAATAATAATAATAATAATAATAATAATAATAATAATAATAATATAGTATTATACTATTTCAGGTATCTTACAGTATATATATATATATATATATATATATATATATATATATATATATATATATATATATAGAGAGAGAGAGAGAGAGAGAGAGAGAGAGAGAGAGAGAGAGAGAGAGAGAGAGAGAGAGAGTTATTCCGTCTTTATTTTAATCATTTTTATCATTTTATTAGGTGCGGATTTACAGGTAATTAAAGAATAAAAGAATATATGTTCAGAGAGGATGATGAAGGCATAAAAATCAACAATACATGAAATGATGCTCGCATGACCAGATAAAATTAACAGATTAATCACTAATAACGCTTATAAAATATCGCATTCACTTCTTTTAGTCTGGATTCCGCTACGTCAACGATTTCTATAAGCACTTCCCCGAGTTTTGATTATATGTGGCATTAACAGGAATCACGTGACCAATAAATTAGTCCGTTGTCCTAACTAGTTGACGAGCCTGCCTGATTTCTGTTCGGATATCTAACCGCTTTTAAAACTGTTTGTCAGCTAACAGAAGTAAATTGGAATGCACTTTAGAATTCAAATGAAGGAATTTACGTTGAAAGCCGTTGTATTGACTCTTTGAAGTAGATTTGTATGTGTTTATAGCAATGTCTGTTGTATATAGGATGTTATAGATGAGGTAAGTTTCTGTTTTTTGTTTTTATTTATACACTTATTTACATCTGCTTCTATTTTTACTTCAATTTGTTTATATTGGCGCGTCTTAATTAATTCAAGGAATTTACGACTTCCTTCAGAATCCCCTTTGAATAATTGTGCTTATACTAACTTTTTTTTTTATAATTGTTGTGTGCTTGGCTTTATACCATAAAATATTGTTTAATGCAAGTATTGTATGAATAACAAATTATTCCACACATATATTTGTCATTTTTTGATTCAATAATTTTTAAATATGAAAAGAAAGAAATAACTATACCAATTTTAGAGACAACTTATTTTTTTTTCTATTTTAACTCCATAGAAAAAATTAAACCACAGAAGTTTGAAATAAAATTGCGAAGTTTAAAGAGGAGCCGGAGAAACTGATAATAATTTGCGGGATAATCTTTTCCAGTTCTCCATAATAAACATATTGTGTGACCACTCATTAAAAGCGCGTCAAAACAAGTAATAGCATGCATTAAGTAAACTTGTAAAGGTAATTGAATAAATAGGATGAGAAACAAAATTATCAAACTTCAGAATGCGTTTCGGAAGCAGAAAATGCAAAAAAAAAAAAAAAACAAAAACAAAAAAAAAAAAAAAAAAAAAAAAAAACAAGAACAACAACAACAAAAAAATAACAACATTATTTTCGCTTGAACGTTTGCAGCGTGCACAATCCTTAACTATATTTATCCTCAGTCTTCGGACAGTCAGACCTGCGAAAACAGTGCAGACCCAGATCAGACATCGCACAACGCAGCATCTGATCAGGATCTACACTATTTGCCACTCATCCACCAATTCGTCCACAAATCAACAGATAGTCAAACTGGCCTTTAAAGTTTTAGAACAAGTATGGTAAGGAGATGTGGTGTCAGAAAACTCAGGATAAATATGGTAATATTACAGCCAGATATATTAACATACCGGGATACTGATGTTAGAATTGTACGTATATATTTCGTGTTACTTTGAATATGAAAGTAGGAAATCAACTGGGGTACAAATCATCCTTACATAGACATCTGCCATAACCTCGAACAAGTTTAAAGAGACGGAAGCTCATTACATGAAACGTCACCTAGTATTCCATTTCTTGTTTTAAAGAGTTTTGAGGAACTGCTGTCAGGAAAGTATCAACTAAGTGGGCACGCAACCTTACGACAACTTCGCAATAACGTCGTTGATGAAACGTTGTACAAACGTCATGTGCTCACTTGGAAGTATTGACCATTTGAATAATAAAAGAAAAACTGTCGGTTTTAGAACATTCGCAAAAATGTAAAATATGTAAGGAAAACCAGTGATTGACTGTGTCCACTTATTTAACAAGAGGTGAATGGTTGAATCCGTATGTTTATAGACTCCATTGCACACAAACACCATCTGGGAATATACACTACCTTTACCGCTCTGTGGGCATATTCTGCAGATGACAAATTGATAATATTTATCTTATTCTTTACAGAAAACAGGCTATGACATGTTCTGTGGGAAAAATAAGACATATATTTCAAATGTCTTCTGCTGAAACTTTTACTCAGAGTGCTAAGCGTTTATAACGCTTTTACTACTTCTGGGTCACCTTGTTAGAAGCCTTACATGTACTTCAAGCCACGCACAATCTGCGCATGTCCAGACAAAATTAAGCGCATGCGCAGTCTAAATTTCAAGAACAAAGTGTTCTGATCTGAGTGCGCATATCCACAATGTAGTACAGACAACGCTCTCTATACCGACATCGATATAACGATAAAGTTTGTTATAATGACAATTTGACTATCACGAAACCTTCGCTTAAGAAATAACAACTAGTCACATATTATGCAAGAATATTGTATTTAATACTATAAAGACACATATTTTTTAGATATTTGTTAGAATCGTCTCACTAAATATCCAAATCATATGTTCTATGAGGAAATAAGTTCTAAACAAGACCTTTCTTCCATATAAATCTGCTCATTAAGTATTCTGTACAATAGCAAATTCGTTTTAATCGCAACGTCTTTGGGAACAAATGCTGTCGATGTAACCGGGGTTCATTGTATTCGTATGTTCAGTTTGCATATGTTCGAAGTCAGGGTTTCTAGTGACGAGAGTTTCATGTGAACTTCGGCAAATTTACAGGGACAGGATATACCTGGTAGATTGTTTTGTCTCCATTTTCTCAAAGGAAGACAACGGTTTTGGCTTCATGTTTGTTTTATTGTACACCAAGTCCTTTCTGAAAAGGGGTGTTAACTCTTAAAAGAAAGAGTGGTTGCCGCTGCTAGTGCAATCCATTCCGCTTGAAACAAACAATAGGATATATAAAAAGCGCAGATACAAGATGACACGCGCAGGCGCGCAATTGGATCAGGACTGTCAGACGATTCACATGAAATGCCATGTCTTATTTTCCCTGAAAAATTAAATAAATAAGAAGTCGTCTGCTACAAATTTGCTTAGCGCTTTAAGAGTTAAATATGTAAAGCCAGCTTAACAGGACTTTTTGTCCATTTGGTTCATACATAGAATCTGAAAATATGGTTTTGCTTAAGGCCCTGCCAGGGATTCGGTAAAGGTGGGGAGGTCGCATTCTGTCCATTATCCTTGATAGACTGACATACAATTCTGCTTGAGGGGACGTGGGGAAGGTTACATTCTTTTCATTATCTCAGGAACGAAACATAGCTCATTAAGTTAAATAATAACAGAAATTACAATGTCATCTGCTGCAATTTTGTTTAGCGCTTAAAAGGTTAAAGAGCAAATAGCTCAGATTATGTAATTTTATGTCAATGAAGAATATTCCATGTATTACATTTTACTTTTATTCTCTGTGGAACTTCCAGCTTTCATTCAATACCAGAATGTTCAATATGCGTTGTTTGCTCCCAACAGTGTGTTAAATGATCCAGAACACTTTGATTACAATAATGGGACACATAATAGTTAAAACACTGCAAAAGTTACATAAGGCCAGCACAGCACGGTCGAACATGTGCCACAAGCCCGTCCCTGACTAGACAGTATGCATGTCAGGCTAGTGTAGATTCTGATACTATTTCATGATGTAATATATGGGTCGCGCCTATATAAACTAAATAATACCATGGCATACCAAATTTACCCTGATTATTCGGACACCTTTTCGGGTCGAGTGTTTACCATCAAGCCATAGGAAACAAACGCCAAAAATTTCCTTAAAGCGGTCGTCCACGTGATTATCATTGACCAATATAATCAAAGCGCGCGTTTCTACGAAATCCAGGTAACGGTTATTATAGCTGCGCTATTTTTGTCACTGTGACGCGGAATATCTGTAAAACCTGACTGGGACATTGGCAAACAGTGCCGGCTCAGATCAGACGCCGCAGTACGCGGCGTCTGATCAGGGTCTGCACTGTTTGCTTAAATTTTAGGAAGTTAAGGGTTATATGAAGCAATCGTAAATCTCCGTTCAGAACCATTTTCTCAGCCTACACTCAGAGACAACCGATCCACCTGTTTTGTCAATACTTTGATTATAATAATGTTCTAACAGTATATAATCATTGCGGCTATTAAGGATGCATGTTCCCACTCACTAAGCAAATCACATGGTTTCTTTGAATACTACTAGAGCTAAGTTGGCCTTTCAGTTTCATGGAAATTGCTTACACATTACGAAAACAAACCTATTCAAATATACTGAAAATTTTACCACCCAAAAAAATGAAAATTTTCAGATAAAAAATCTGATATTTTTCTTATTTCTGCTCAAAAACACAGATTGTGGGTACTCGTTAGAACCGCCTCGGCGAGGCGGTTCTAACGAGTACCCACAATCTATGTTTTGAGTAGAAATAAGAAAATTAATGTATACCCCTGAAAACCCCACTTTTATATAAAAGTGGGGTTTAAGGGGGTAAACATTATATAGGCATGTTTTCGTGATGATGTTTTACCATATTTAACCAGAGCGACCGTCTTGGAAGGTCATAGCCGATCTGTATGCAAACTAAAATGTTCTGTGAATTAATACGGACTTTCCTGGGTGTCTATGCATTTTTTGAAAGCTCTTGGTAACATTTGGCAACGTCAATGGTGTGTGTACTCTGAATCATACTAAAATGTGTTCCAAACGATTGACTGGCTTTATGGAAATGTCTTTGACAGCTGTTAAAACGCGGGAACGACGGACGAAATGCGAACACCATACCACACCTTGAACAAAGTTTAGCTCTTCTAAAATGAAATATTTCAAAGATGTCATTATATGTGTGGCTAAGGATGAGAAAAAAAATATCGCATTATTAACGCATCAGTGAATCTTTTTTAAAACAGAGCGTTCACAACATGTTTATCCGGATCTTACTCCATGAGCTTCCGGTATTGAATAACGATCCATTTCATTATTAAACCCCGGAAGTGTGATTTCGCCGTAATAAAATTAAGATTATTCTGACAAACAACAACTTAGAGATCTAAGGTATCTGTACATACATCACGAAAACATACCTATATAATATTGACCCCCTTAAACCTCACTTTTATATAGTAAAACTGGGGTTTACAGGGGTATACACTATTTTTCTTTTTTTCTGCTCAAAAACATAGTTTGTAGGTAATCGTTAGAACCGCATCGCCGAGTCGGTTCTAACGAGTACACACAATCTATGTTTTGAGCAGAAATATGAGGAATATCAGAGTTTCTTATCTGAAAATTTTCAGTTTTTGAAGGTGAAATTTTCTATATATTTGAATAGGCATGTTTTCGTAATGAGCATCAATTATTACAGTTTCATTTGAATATTATTTTCGGTGATATCTAGAATAGGTAATAGTCACAGAAACCCAGAGTCCAAAAGTCAAATAAATAAAGGTTAATGCACCTTGAGTTAAAATAGAGGAACCATTCCCTAAAGAGTTGTAAATCCGATAAACAAACGAGTGCGATAGCGCAAGTTTGTTTATAAGAAGTCCACGCCCCAAGGGAAAATATCATGTATTTTAAATTGAAGGTGTATATTAACTAACATATATATCATAAAATATTTTTCTCTTCCGAATCTGTCAAACGCTCGTTTAACGTCTTCAAATAAAGTCAACAATATTTTTGCGGCGTTCGCCTACACTCGTCACACGGCGTGATAGCGTAAAGCAAATCTTCCATTTAGTTGCTCGTTAATATGTCTAAAACTACTAAAACAATCGTTAACAGTATAGGCCAAGATCAGACGTCGCTTTCTGATATCAGCTAACACTGTTTGCTCTTGTTTATGTCCCAGTACCTAGGAACATTACAGTCAGTGGGCAATGACAAGACTAAAGGCGTTATATAAGGAATAATTATACAAATATATAAAATATATAAGTGAAGATAACCAGGAAATGGCGCAATCACGAAGCACAGCCCCCCGCCCTCCACCCCGCCCCCCTCCCTACCCCGAGGCAAAACAAGGAGAGATAAGGAAGAAAGAAGGGCAAAACGTCACATCTTAAACCACAAACGCACAAACAAAGAAGAACTGCAACAGAGGAACAATCTTAGAACGATCATCAGAAAAAAACTACTAGGGGTAGAGTGGGAGTGTGTGTGTGTGGGGGGGGGGGGGGGGGGAGGGGGGCGGGGGAGGGGCTAAAATCAGTTTAACTCGCGTTAAACCTCATCTTTAATTTATTTATTTATTTATTTATTTAAACAATGTTTAAAGAGGATGACACAATTAGCTATAAATAACTATTCTACCTTGTGGTCCTCTAACTAAAAATTTATATACATATATACAACAAGACTTAACTAACAGCTAAGAAATTCATGGGATAAAAGTAGCTTGTAGCGAAGTGAATGCTTGTATGAAGTTTTTATCAAATAAAAGTGCTAACAGGTATGTGCAAGTGATTTAAAACCAAACATGGCACTGAATTATATCAAAGACAAATCTGTATGTTATCACAGTTTTTGTAAGTGCTTTAAGATTTGACGAGCGCATAAAACCAATATCTAAAACAATTATGCTAGGTCATAAAAGCTCTCAATTCAGTAACAATAACGGTTTCAGCGATAATTTTACACATGGAATATCATTTAAAATCATAGTTAAAGACATTTTATAAGGGTTAAAATGTTGCTTTAAGAGACTGCTTAAAGGTAGAGAGTGACCCCGATGTTTTTACTGTTTGAGGTAGAGCATTCCATAGTCTTGGTGCGGAACACGAAAAAGAGCCATCAAAAAGTGCTGTCCGTGCTTTCGGCACATAAAGTGAGCCATTTTCTGATGACCTGAGGTTAAGAGTGTGTACCTCGGATACTGGTTTTAGAAGTTGTGTTATATATTCAGGGGATAAATTATTTATTGCTCGGTATGTCAAGACAGCCTTATTATATTTAAGTCTGTCCGGAATTGACAGCCATCCCAGCTGACTGAACATATCTACTGATGGGGTATCGTAATTTGCTCGCAGGATGATTCGAGCAGCGCGTTTTTGCAGCTTGGATATGCGTTCAATATTAGTTACAGAGGCTGACCCCCAGGTAACAGAGCCATAATCAATATAAGGAAGAATATACCCCTGATAGTAAACTTTTTGAATATGTGTCGGTACATACGTTGCTAACTGGCGTAATAGAGATATTTTAGATGAGATAAGGGAGCATAAGTGGTCTATATGGGCAGACCAAGAAAGGTGTTCATCGATATAAACACCAAGGAGTTTCTGTTTACTAACGGATTGAATATTGACACCGTCAGCAATAATATTTAGAGGTCGAGAGTCGTTCAAGCGTTTTCTAGCGCCAACTAGCATACAAGTTGTTTTGGTCATGTGAACACTCATTTTGTTTATCTTTCCCCATGTTTTTGTGTTACCGAATTCTCCTTGCAGATCTTCTTCAATAGCATCTATGTCATTACCATGCGTGTGAATCGTCGTGTCATCTGCATACAAATCAGAGGAGCACTTTTTGATATGAAGCGGAAGATCGTTGATAAAAATGAGAAATAAGGTCGGGCCTAATATTGAGCCCTGAGGCACACCAGATTGTACGGTGGTGAAATCCGTCAACCCTTTATCACTCTCGATTACTTGTTGTCGAGAACATAAATATGATTTGAACCACTGAATGGCAGAAGGGTTAAGTTTGTATAATGCAAGTTTATTCAGCAAGATGGAGTGATCAACTAGATCAAAAGCCTTCCGAAAATCGATAAAAAGGGCTCCAACCATGTCACCCTTATCAATACATTTCATCCAGTCATTAATGAGTTTGACTAAAGCTGTTTGGCAACTATGTTTTGGCCTAAACCCGGATTGATTGTCATGTAGAAGTTTATATTTGTTCAAATATGCCATAAGATGTTTGTTCACGTGCTTTTCGAAAATTTTAGATACAGTGGACAGGATAGAAATTGGCCTATAGTTTGAGGGGTCGGACTTTTCACCACCTTTGTAAATTGGAAGTACCTTTGCCAATTTCATTTGAGAAGGAAACTGGCCGGTCGCAATGCTTTTATTGATAAGCATCGCAATCGATGGCGATAATGATTTAGCAGCAAGTTTGATGATCCTTGGCCCTATGCCGTCAAGCCCGGTCGATTTTGAAACCTCTAAGGTATTAATATGTAATAAAACTTGTTCGGGGGTAATAAATGGAATTGTAAATTGTGTGTTTGTAGGCACTTTGCTATCAACAAAATCGCTGATTTTATTGGTGTCAAAGTCTAATGAATTTCCGGATGATGTGTTTTTATTCAAAAGCTCGGCAACTGAAGCAAAGTATTTATTCAGTTTGCTCGCAACAGCTTCAGAGTCCGTAATGGTTTCATTTCCGATTATAAGTTTTTGAGGCAAATTACTGGAGGCAGTCTTGCTACCATTAGTCACGTCTCGCAGGTGTTTCCATAAGGATTTGGTATCTTTTGAATTTGTTATGCTATTAGAAAAATATTTACGTTTTGCTTGTCGTATGAGTTGTTTTGTTTTATTGCGGTATTTTCTATGATCACTCCATTGCTTTAATCGTTTGGTTTTATCTCGTAAAGATTGCATTTGAATTATATCTGGAGTAAACCAGTCAGGCATACGTTTAGATTTTACGCGTTTGGATTTAATCGGAGCATGATTGTTCAAGTGTTTCAAAAGGAATGAATACCAGATGTTAAGGTCTTCGTCTATACTTGATTTATCTGCCGCAAATTCATCCAAATCGTTAGCAATATCAGATATAAACTTATTTTCGTCAAAATGCTTGTAGCTGCGATAAGTAGTGGTAGTATGTTTGTCTTTTAGAAGCTTTGAGTTTACTTTTCGTGTAAAGCAAATGGGAAAGTGATCGCTTAAAGATAAAGTAGAAGTAAAACAACGTACAATATTCTCTGGATGAGTCGTATATACATGATCAATTAACGTATTGGTAGTTTCCGTTACTCTTGTTGGCTCTGTTACCAGTTGAGTTAAATCGAATAGATTTATAAGGTTTAGCCATTTATTATTCGTATGAGCTTTCAAATCAACATTAAAATCACCCATGAGAAGGAATTCAAGACCAGATGTCTGTGCTATGGAAAGCTCTACCTCAAACAAGTCGATCCATTCGCTTTTTGCATCGGGTGGCCTGTAAACTGTACATAAGAGAAAAGGTTTAGCATTCGGTAGCTCGATTTCAGCCCAAAGTGTTTCTAAGCTAGATGTTTCAAACTCAGGCCTGCGTTTGAACTTAATTGTGTTTCTAATGTATAATAGTAGACCACCACCAGTTGTATTTTTGGTCTCTGCTCTATCTTTTCTAAGAATCTCAAATCCGTCGATCTCCACCACATTGTCAGAGACGGTTGGTTCTAAAAATGACTCACAAATACCCAGAATATCTGGGCATGTCTTGTTAGCCATGATAATGCGTATCTCATCAAATTTAGAGACAATGTGCCTAACATTAAGATTACAAAAATGCAACCCTTTTGACTTGGATAACAAGTCCAAAGTGGTATTACTTGTGGTGTTAGGCATCAAGCAGGTAGGATCAGAGGTATGAAAGTTTGGTATAATGTTTTGATTGGGCAAAGAAGAAGTGTTAGCAAGGGAAGGATCACCGGGATGCACAGGTTCTTGTGGTATGATAATTGTTTCATCATATTCACATTGTTGTTGTGGTGAATGGTTTTCTGTGTCTGGGGGCAGTCTCATTGATATATTATTATCTGTTGGTAATATGTGTTTCACACGCCCATTTATTTGCTATTGGGGGAATCGACCCGGCATACCAGTGTTCCTCCCATTGTACCAACACATCTCGGTACTATGGCTGTTTGTTTTGCAGATATGGCAGAATCTCGACATCGAGCGAGGGCCCTTATGGTAAGGAGGCCTTGCTCCCTGTTGAGATCCTTGAAACAGTCTCTTTGGTCGTAAAGGTTTCTGAACATTGGTGATTTTACATACATTGTTGATGTTCGACAAGAGTTTTTGTTTACCCTGTTGATTTAAATGCACTTTGTCTTTCCAAAAATAATTTGCAGGTATTTCACCCGTGGCGAGAAGAAAACTGTCAAAGTGGTCTACAAATTCAATGTCATTTTCAGCACATAGAGATCTGAGTTGTTCGTTATAAGGTTCAAGATTAGCTGTCTTCCTCGGTAGGAGTCCTGATACTATGATCCGACGGTTATCAGACGCCAGGCTCTCTAGTAGTGCGATGTAATTATCACAGAAGCTGTCTATGTCAACACCTTGGTCAGCATCATTACCACCGACATGCAGAATGATGGTTTTACACTCATCAATATTGTACTTTTTAATTTTGTCATTAAGGGTTGTTATAGTTGCTCCTGGGAAAGAGCGCACAGTTGTATGACCGTTTAGTTCATTTGTTTGCACTTGTTTCAGGATGGAGCTGCCAATCAGAAGTGTTGGTTGTTTTATATTTTTTTTCGCGCTTTCAGTCAGGTCTTTATGATCGGTCTCGTCATCTGTATTCAGAGTTGGTTGGGACCGTTGGGGTTGTACTTGTTTCAACACTATTGAGCTATGAGCACTACGTTTTGTATATGTGCTGTTTAAGAGTTTCTGTTGTGTCTTTCCTTGAGGTTTCTTGAACTGTTTCTTCTGTGAAGCACTTTGGTTGGCGTTGGTTGTCTCAGTCTTGTTGATTGTATTGCTTGAGATTTTGGGTTCCTCTGCAACTTTCATCGAGTCATCAGTTTTTGTTTTTATCTTATCCAGGACTGCTGTTGTTTTATTCAGTATTTGGCAGGACTTTTGATCTAGGGAAGTTTTTAGGGTTTTAGTCGAAACTTGAAGTTGCTCAATGGATTCTGAGATGCACAAGTCCTTACCGTTTATCTGTTTTGTTAAGGCTGTTATTCGGTCATTGATACCTTCAAAACTATTGTCAACTTTTGCAAAAAGGTCTTGAACAGATTTCAGGAGGCTCTGAGTGCAAACCTTAAGGTCATTTAATTCAAGTTTCATAGAGTTTACATTTTGTTTTAGTGAAGTTGGTATTTCCCTGCATGTATGACAGAGCCAAATTCCCACTGGCTCATCTTCAGTTATCCCAACACAAGCTTCATGAAACCACTGGGCACATAGTGAACAACGTATCTGATCGTAATTCCGTTTTGATGTGGGTTTGACCTTACAAGTGTCACAGCATTTTGTACTCTTGGTTGGACGTTTGGATTCTGTCTTGGATGCATCAATGCATCCAAGACATTAAATTGGAGTGGTAAATTGGAGTGGTTAGTGGTAAAATTCTGCTGCAGCTCCGAGATATATATGCTCAGTCTGCACAAGGGTCTGCACAAGGGCCTCAACTGTGAAACACATATAATTAAAACAAGGTGGTAAAATTAAGCAAAGGGCTCAATAGCGATCTGAAGCCGGAACATAAGAAAACCACAAACATGACAACGGTTGGCCAGTATGCGAAGAGTGACAACGTCCTATCTGTTAGCAAAGTTTTAACGTGAGAAAACCATTACGACCATTTTGCTTGTCCTGGCGGTGATATTTCATTGCGCAACTTAATACCCTCGTATACTTTATGATATGAGCCGTGTCAAAAGAAACAGTGGCTTTGAACATATCACAATTGCGCAGATTCAGATCATCCTGCGCACGCGCAAAGTATCATCCGGGCCTTTGCTCTACATTCATACGTTCTGTAGTATCCAACGATACTGTTAGCGGACAATGAAGGCCCTGATCAGACTGCGCGGATGCGCAGGCTTATCTGGGCCTTCGCTGTCCGCATATGCCCGAAGACACGTTTTCGCATGACCCGGCTCATATGATAATAATGAACAGAGATTTCCATTAGTAATAGCGTATGTATTCTGATAAGTCTTTATATATATTGCATTTATAAAGAAAATACATGAACGCATTTCACACATAAGATACAAGCATAATAAAACAAGACCTGTCGCTAGATAGGATAGCTCGCCTGAACTCACGCTTGTCAATCAAATAGAATGAAAATAAGACCTTAAAATCCAGATCACTGTGGGAGCGGGTGTGGGTGAGGGGGCGACATGGTACTGGATATAAATTTGGATGAAGAATATCTTCCATACTATAAAAAAATATAGACTAAATGAATAGTATGATTTGAAAACGTTGAGAAAATACAAGATCTTAAGACTTTTGAGGTAAACTTTAACATTAAATATCTAAGTTCGTAACCGTGACCTCTAGATCACAGGGTGGGGATAGTGCTAAATAAAGCATTTAAGACATCTTAAAAAATCTTTAATGCAAAAAAATGTAACATAAAATTTCTAAGTCCGTGACCTTGACCTCTAGGTCATAAGCAGGGATGGGGATAGTGATGAATAAGATTTTTGACCAATATCTATAATCATGCCAAATATAAAGTAAATTCATGCTGGGATTTAGAAATTAAGAAATCTTAAAAAACTTTGACGCAAAACTTTAACATAAATTAATAGTAGGATTTGAAAACTAGCTAAGAAAATACAAGATCTTAAGATCTTTTTAGGCAAAACTTTAACATAAAATATCTAAGTTCGTGATCTTGACCTTTGAAAACTTTGATGCAAAACTTTAACATAAAATTTCCGTGACCTTGAACCCTAGGTCATTAGCTGGGGTTAAGATGGTGCTCAATAAAATTTTCGACCAACATCTATAATCATACCAAATATAAAATTAATCCATCTGAGGATTTATAAAGTCTAAAAAAAATTGACGTAAAACTTTTAATGAGGCGGTTCTAACGAGTACCTACAATCCATTACGAGAACAAGCCTATTCAAATATACTGAAAATTTTACTACCAAAAAAATGAAAGTTTTCAGTTAAAAATTCTAAAATTTTTCATATTTCTGCTCAAAACATAGATTGTGGGTACTCGTTAGAACCGCCTCGACGAGGCGGTTCTAATGAGTACCCACAATCTATGTTTAGAGCAGAAATAAGAAAATTAATGTAGACCCCTGCAAACCCCAGTTTTACTGTATAAAAGTGGGGTTTAAGGCGGTCAAAATTATATAGGCATGATTTCGTGATGTATGTTTTGAGCAGAAATAAGAAAAATAAGGTATACCCCTGTAAACCCCAGTTTTCCTATATATAAAAGCGGGGTTAAAGGGGGTCAAAATGATATAGGCATGTTTTCGTGATGGACAGAACATGAAATGTCTTATCAGAATCTTCTCTGTTTGACATTCAGTCTTTTAACTACCTTATATATTATTTGTAACCCTGAATTTGCTGTCTGAAATATTGCGCCAAATTACAAATTATATACCAAACGAAATATGACGTCTTCTTTCATCGTACATTTTACGTTACTCGCAATTGTAAATCGAATTAAGGCCTATGCAGTTGCAGTCGTAATTGCATCCATAATGCTTTTCGATCTCATCAAAAAACGCATTTTCCACTATTTATTCTAAAGATCGATTTCTGTCCACAAGACAATAACTCAAATTAACCCACATTTTTCTATTTAGCGAAAGTCAATAATATGAACCGTAACGTCCGAAAATTACCTTCCGATATGTGCGCACAGCGAACATTCAGATCAGCTTGTGCATCCGCGCAGTCTGATCAGAGTCTTCATTGTCCGCATGAAGAAACCTTGCGTCCTTGTCTATCTAAAATGATCCCAGTGAATATTCTGATCAGACTGCGCGAATGCGCAGGCTGATCTGAATCTTCGCTGCGCGCACATGTCAAATATGTGCGTTTTCAGAAGTTGCGTTTCTTATAGCACTACAAGTTTATGTACTTGTCAACAATATCTAATTTCTGACACTTACTGTCAATGATGGCATTGGCGAATCGGAGAGGACATTTATTGTCTGAAAAATAATACGTATGGGATCATTGTTGAGCAATTATTTTCATAATATTTCATGTAAACGCATATTATTACAAGATAAAGCGTTTGTAAATAGCTGGTCGAAGTCTCAATAAAAATAAAATCTCAGTGGCTTTATTTACGGAGAATCGATACACTTTCAATGGCGGTTGCTCTGTCAAACTTATTTTGCTTTCGAGATATTTCAGATGGTCGTTTTTTTTTGTTATTTTTTTGCTTGGCGCTTTACACAGTGGAAGTAAATTTGCAAACTGTTGTTATAATTAAAGCAAAACTGTTAAACTATGTGTCGCAACTACCTATGCACGAAACGTTTTATTCAAGACATTGTTTTTTGTTTGTTTGTTTTTTGTTGTTTTTTTTTTTTTTTTTTTTTTTTTTTCTTTTAAATTAAAAAAATCACTTATTCCCATAGTAAAAATGTGTAGGGTAGGTAACTTGGAGGCAGCTTTTCAATTTCTGCTTGATCAATTATTCTAAAATGTTCGAAATATTTTTGTGAAACATCAATAATTCAAATTGTGCAAAGAAAAATAAAATATTTTCTTTTGAAAAAAAAAATGATTTTCTATAGAAATTGCATAGGTCAGACCAATTTTTGGCTGTAAATTTAATTTTGAGGTAAATATTTGAAAAGAAAACACAGAAATAGAAAAGAAAATGGTTTCTGATAAAGTATTGTAAATTAGAACAAAATGTTTTCATTTAAAATGAAACACCAAAGGACAGTAGTTTGCCTCCTTTTTGAAAAGGGGTGTACTCTAAAAGGAAACAATTTGCTCCTGTTTAGAGCAAATTCTTTCCTTTAGAGCAGACCCCCTTTTAGAAGGGGGCTCGTGTTCAGAAAAGCAATCAGGAGGTCATAGAAGATGTCTCCTTTATTAAAATGGTGGAAAATCTATCAAATAAATCCAGTCCACTTAAGTTCATGTGGGCAGCAACACGAAATCAAAGCACTGATAGCACTGTCGGGTCGATTGTCCCTGAGTGTAAGCTTGGAAAATGGTTCTGAATGGGGACTTTAGACTGTTTCATTTAGCCCTTAACTTCTTGTAATTTAAGCAAACAGTGCACACTCTGATCAGACGCCGCGTTCTGCGGCGTCTGATCTGGGTCTGCACTGTTTGTCTTTATCCCAAATGTCCCAGTTCAGGTTTTACAGATAACCCTCTATCAACAGCACTCTGACGTCACAGCGACAAGAATAGCGCGGCTATAAATTACAGTGCCCGGATTTCGTCTATCTCGCGATTTGATTACATTGGTCAATGATAATCACGTGGACAAAGAACTACCTTACGGGAAGTATGGCGTTTGTATACTGTGAATAGAATGTTACAATCCACCCAAAATGCGGAAAGTGAATACCGAAATCAGCATGGGCATCGGCTTCTGGTCAGGACATTCTTTGCTCGTTTATATACCCTGCAATATCGACTGATTCTGTAAATGGACAACAAAGGTTCTGATCATATGCCACGGTAGTTTCTGCTACTGACCCGTCCTGGTGTTGTTTGTTGGTGATGTGGCTTTGTCGCTGCTCGCTGTGGGGTTTTGTTACAAGTTTTGTCAAGTTTGTTATCTTAATGCTGTGTTTAGTGGATCCTGTCTAGCGTTGTGATCACCTTGTTGGGGAAGAGGGAACTGGTTGTTTTACTTTTCTTTGGTCTGTGGCTTGTGTACTGTCTGTCATGGTTTGTTTGCTCTTCCTCTTGGTGTCATTGGTAGGCTATGATTCTGTGATTGTGGCTGTTCCTGGACATCTTCTATACTATTTTTGAAACTACACAGGGTCTGCCTTTTCCTTACTCACTTACGCTATCAAAAGTTAAAGTTGCGGAAATATTTTGTATTTGTCATTTATTTATTTATTTATTTATTTATTTACTTATTTATTTTTTGTTTTGTTTTTTTTGTTTTTGTTTTCAAATTAGTAAACATAAGCTCTGTATAACATTTCTGAGACACAGTTATTATTAAAGAGAGTTAAGACACTGTACAAGAAATCTGAATAAAGTACTTACCCTTTGCCAAGATATATGGCTTCGAGGGCTAATTTGAATCTTCGCCATAGTCCATTCAAATTAACCCACATTTTTTTTATTTAGAAGCAGTCAAAAATATGAGCCGTAACGTCCGACAAGGTACCTTAGGATATGTGCTACCAGCACAGATTCAGATCAGCTTGTGCATCAGCGCAGCCTGAGTCTTTGTTGTCTGCATGAAGAAACTTTGCATCCTTGCCTATCCAAAATGCGCCCAGTGAAGATCCTGATCGGACAGCGCGAATGCGCAGACTGATCTGAATCTTCGCTAGGGCACAAAATGCAGTGATTATATAATCGGACAGATACATGCACAGTCTGATCTGAGCCTTCGCTGCATTACGAAAACACGCTTATTCGAATACATTGAAAATTTCTTCACCAAAAACTGAAAGTGTACAGATAAAAAAAAACCCTGATATTATTCCTATTTCTGCTCAAAACATACATTGTGGGTACTCGTTAGAACCGTCTCGCCGATGCGGTTCTAACGAATACCCACAATCTATATTTTGAGCAGAAATAAGAGAATAATGTATACCCCTGATAACCCTAGTTTTACTATATAAAAGTGGGGTTTAAGGGGGTCAACATTATATAGGCATCTTTTAGTGATGGTTCGTTTATTTTTCGTTAGACAAAGACGTTCCTGATTTGGATAATTAATATGATACACTTCGATGAGAAAGTAATTGGATGTTGACACATTTAGAATTTTAATGTTTGAAACTCATAAAACTGCAGCCTGACGTAATACACCGAGTGCGAAGTTACTATACGGTGAAAATGCTGATTTTTGAAAGTGGAACTTAAGCTGCATGTACGTGTAAAACGTGTACGCATAATTCGCCGTTTAATATCAAAGCAAGTCTTTAACACCTGCTCAGCCGCTTAGTAAACGCATTCAGTTCAATACAGAAACTCTAAATATTTCTAAGTGTATGGACACAAATGTTAAGTTTATGGGTAATACGGGGCATTGAAAACAACATAAGGTATGCTTGCCTTCAAACTGAATTTGACGGAATACGTTTTGAAGACTGGAAAGCATCCTCAATCTATTTAAGAAGGTTAGCGCATGTCTATAGATGTCTGTGGTCGTGCATACATCGGTCCTATACTTGTATATAGATTCCTTTTATACAGGCCTCATATCCACTGAGCCCGCAACGTTGTTTCATTGTTTTACCGCGGTGTTTCACTGATCTAGAAGGGGACTTTTACGCGAATCGAACACATATTTGAAATTTGGAATTGCATTGGAAATGAGGGCTAGCTTTCACGCTAGTAACACAAGTTTAAGCCCCGCCATCCGGTAATTATATTACTGATGACCGTTCCAAGGCGGTTCCTTTTGTTGTGTTGCAGGACCACAGATAACAGATGATAGAATACGCACGGACATACACTCTAAGCAAAATAATACATTAAAAACGATAATCATAAAAGGCGATTGTTTTCGTTTTCATAAATGACCCTTTTAAACGAAGGAAACTTAAATATTAAAATACACTGAGAATTGATGGGAGTGCGTTGCAAAGGTTAAGTGTTGTAATGAGAACTCGTTTTTAGCTATCTGTGTCAATCATATTTCTATGAGCCATTCTTTAAATCAGGGAGGAGTCAGATATGTCAGATATAGAGATAGCGTATCTACAAAGTATTTTATTCCGTCAAATAAAAGTATAAAACTAATCAACTTGCGGGCCATGATGGCCCCATTCAATCCATGCAGTCTTTACAAAGCTAAGGTTGCCTTTTTAAAAACAGAATACTGCAGAATGTATTGTGGAAAAGGAGAGGCGATGATCAGAATGAGCGGATGCACAGGATAACCTTGAACTAAGCACTCAGTACGTGTCTTATCTGTTTGGCGTAGCACTAAAGTTAAGCATTCTCTGAACAATTTCGGCAGATGACAAATTGCTCTCTCTCTCTCTCTCTCTCTGCCTGCCTCTCTCTCTCTCTTCTTTTCTTTTATTAGAAAATAGAAATAGGGATATGACATTTCATGCAAATTAGACAATTCGCATGAAATGTCATGCAAATTAGACAATTCGCATAAAATGTCAGACCGTATTTTCCGGTAAAATCTGAAACATATATTTTGAAATGTCTGCTGAAATCTAACATGCTAATAGTCAAAATTCTTCCTTCATTCGTCTTCAGCTTTATAGCAACATAGATTCAAGAAATCTGAATTCCAAGCAATGAGTGACACAATTGATCGTTAAACATTATGTGAAAGTATATAAACGTCAGAAAAGCTTTGCTTTATTCCCAAAATTAAGTCGGCACTATGTGAAAATCTGAGTTTTTGTTGTATATGTATGCAAACAAAACTTCGCCAGTCTGCTAGACTGTAGAATCTCTCAGAACAGCTGATTGGAAAGTCATACGAGCCAGCGCACGACAAAACCTACAATAAGACTAGTGCGACCAGCGAAGACTCAGATCAGCCTGCGCATCCGCGCAGTCTGATCAGAGTCTTCGCTGATCGCATACGCCTTCTGCAGCATTCCGGCTATCCAAAAGAGTGGTGAACGAGAACCCTCGCCATACTGGGTAGATATGAGTCTTTGATGGTCACATAGGTCTTATTGTAGGTTTTGTCGTGCGTTGTCTCATACAGTATCAGAGGGGGACAAGACAGTACAATGGGTCGCTTCTTTAATTTTTTCAAGGGAGACAACTTTTGTACTTTCCTGTTTGTTTTCCTGCAAATCAAGCCCCTTTTATGCATACCAAGCCCTCTCTGAAAAGAAGTCTACTCTACTCGTAAAAGAAAAGAATTAGCTACCCTTGCGAAAAGACCCCTTTTCTGTAGGGAACAAAAAGATTTTTGGACAAAATTACTTTCCCTGAAACTATACCACTCTCTCTAAATGTGCAACTAAGTCAACTTGATAAAAATTAAATACCCCAACTTTTCCAGGCGTAAATTCTTAGTAATAGCTGTTTGTATTACTAACTATTTCACTGCCACAGGTCATAATAATTGGCTTCTGCAACAGCGTAGCGTCAAAATGAGCCGTTTCATCAGGATCTACGCTGTTTGACATTCAGTCTTTAAACTTTAAATATAAACTTTGTTTTTCCAGTCGAAAGTTTGTTACCTTGTTAAAAATAATAATAATAATAATAATAAACAAACATAAAAGCAGACGACAAAAAGATCTACTTGAACTTTGACTGTCTAAAGAGCAAAGACTATTCAGCAGACTGGCTGGACGCACAGGCCAAGTCTTTGCCAGGCATATATGTCTGAATGTACAGGCCAAGTCTTTTCCAGGCATATATGTCTGAATGTACAGGCCAAATCTTAAGAAAAAACAATGCTTCTCTTGGGAGCAAATTAGTTTCCTTTAGAGCAGACTTTTATCAGAGGGTCTTTGTGTGCAGAAGAGAAAACACAAAATCACAAAAGTTGTCTCCCTTATTAAAATGGCGAAATATCTACATAAAGTGTCCAGTTGTCTTAAGTTAAGGGAAATAGATTTACAATGAAGGCAAATAACTATGGTATGACAATAATTACTTTCCTTCCCATTAGGGACTTCTCTTAAAAAGAACTGCTCACTTTGTTTACATGTATATTATTTGTTCTTCAAGTCACTGCAAGCCATTTTCGAAGGGGGTTAGCTTAGAAAGCAAATTCCTGTCTGCAAAAGTTGTCCTCCTTCGGCGAAAACATCGCGGCAAATCTCTACGTCTGTCCGTTTGCCTTAAATGACGTCCGTCTTCGGCCGAAACAACATTTTTTACTATGGCAAAAGCGATTAACTAGGTCAGTGTGTTCACTGTTCTTACCGATTAACCACTATTCAAATTGCAGCAGACGACATTTTATTTGTTATTGTTGTAAGAAAAGAAGGCCGGACAGACGATTTACACGAATATGAATCCTTATTTCCATCCACAATTAACTAAATAAATAAAACGAATGTCGTCTGCTACAAGTTTAAATGGCGCTTTTATTAGGGTAAAATCTAGAGACTCAAATATTGTGTTGATAAAGAAACAGTTTTATAGCAGGAATGAGTTGATGTGTGACATGATCTGAATTTTAGTGTTTCATTTTCCCACCCTTACGCCAACAAGTCTATGTAATGAATACCCTTTGATCCCCTCTACCATAATGTTATTAATCAAGGCTCAGGATGAGCTATTTCGATCACTTGCCGTCCGTCGTCCATCGTCGTCCGTCAGTCCACACCTTTGAACGACTTCTCCACTAAACATTACAACGGTCTTAGGACCTGTAACTGACCCGATACGAATTTTTTTGATAAATCACAATTTTATTAGTTAACTGTTAAAACACCGAAGATTATCATAATAAATAAGAGTTTTCATAGCAGCTATATGGCCAAGTCCATACCATGCTTTCCATCATCTTAATATGACTGAAATTTGTTGAAAATGACGCAAAACCGAGTAAAACCGCATGCCATCCATCACGATAACAAACCAGGCCAATATGGAGAGAGCCGGCCAACACAGGAAAAAGTCGGACTATACAGAAACAATACTAGGCCAATACAGAAACAAATGGGCCAATACGACTCTTATTGGTCCAGGTTTTAGCTCACCTAAGCCGAAGGCTCAGGATGAGCTATTGTGATCACTTGCCGTCCGTCGTCCGTCGTCGTCCGTCCGTCCACACCTTTGAACGACTTCTCCTCTGAATACCTGGGCCAATTTTCTTCAAACTTCATGTGGAACCTTCTGTTAAAGTGGTATTGAAAATTTGTAAATGGTCACGGTCCATTAATCAAGGTGGCCTCCATGCCCATATATGTTAAAAACTAAATAAAATATTCTACTCTATAACCAAGAAAGCTTTGGAGCTTCATCTTGGTACATAGAATTGAAGACTCAATGTCTACAAAGTTTGTTCAAATGATGACCGTCGATTGACCTTTGACCAAATTTGCGCCCATTATTATATAAGGGAAATTTATATAAGGAAAATGCGGAAAAGTCATATTTCTCTAAATGGATTAAAGACTAATGGCTGAAACTTACACTGTATGATTAAAGTAGTAAAACTTTTAGTTACAATCAAAATTTTGTTCCTTAAGGTTTATTTGCCCTTGTGTCTGGACTATATACATATAAAATTGTGTAATTTTGAAATGTCTTCTTCTTTGAAACTATTTATACCAGATTTTACCAGGTGTTGAAAGGGTATTGAGAATTTGTTCGAATGACTCTGCGCCATTGAATAAGATGACTTCCATGCCGATAAATGGTAAAAACACTTAAAAATCGTCTTCTCCAGAAACAGGAAAACATTGAGGCTGAATCTTGGTATGTAGCATCGAGGACTCAATGTCTGCCAAGTTTGTTCAAATAATGACCGTAGGTTGACCATTGATCTTTTTATGGCAATGTCAAATTGCGTTCCTGTACATTTATATGGGGAACATGTTGAAAAGTCATCGATATAGGTACTATATCAAGGTAGTAAATAGTATAAAAACAGAGGGATGTAGGGGTGTATATTTTAGGCGGATATTCAGAATTTTGCAACTTTTAAAACAGCTTTATAATATAATAAAATGCTATGGTTTACATTACTCTAGCTAAAAGGGATATCAAGATATATATTTTTCTTATTTCTCTAGAAAAACGTTTCTTGTGGGGTGGGTACTTATTAGAAGCGCTTCAGAGAGAGAGAGAGAGAGAGAGAGAGAGAGAGAGAGAGTATAATGATGATGGTGATGTAAAGAGCATATCTATCTAAAGTGACTTGATAACATTATTAAAAAAGTACATATATAGACTTTCAGGTTAGGCCATAAATACGGAACACGCCTTTACAAGGCACAGGTTAAGGGTCGAATGACATGAAATAATACTATAAAACACCACTTCATCAAAAACAGAAACAACAAATTGCGAGAGTAATATAGGTAGTAGTAAAATAATGCAGGTTCTGGAGCATGTAGGAAAAATCAAGCTTGATTTTTCCTAAGTGCTCCAGAATCTGCATTAGCTATGCTACTTGCGAGGAATCGCAAAAGCAATATTTCAAATTACTTTTGTTTTTCTCATAATTTCGAATTTGTAGCAGACCTGGGGTCGATTGGATTCAAATGTAATCGATTACAATTACAATTACTTTTGAATTTCGTGATTACAGATTACAATTACAATTAACTTTTAAGAGAATGTAATCGATTACAATTAAAATTACTTTACAAAAGTAATCATGATTACTTTATGAATACTTATGATTACTTTTCCTGGGTAACCTTATTTTGTGTTGGAGAATTTATAACTGTGCATGTGTCTTCTCTGAGGAAAGAATATGAATGAAAAGAAATATGTAATAACAAGTGATTTAAGTTTTGCAATATTTATTTCTTCAAGTAGCTGTCACACTAACTGTCAAACTAAAAATATACCTTTTCTGCAAAATGACAGATACTTATCTTTATGTTTATGCCTACCTAGTATATTGTCACTGAAACCATACTGACAGCAATAACAGATAAAACTTTATGCATCATACAGACATGCTCTGTCCAGTGTTTAACATTTAAAGAAGGGAAATATTACAGTGAAGCACTGTTAGCATAAACATTATTTAGTCATCATTAAATCATCAATAGCACTGTCCTAAAATTCACAGACACAAAAAAATGTCTCTTCATATTCCACTGGAAGCTTATTTATTTATTTTCTTCCAGATATTGAAAAAAATTCAAATAAGTCAAGCTTAAAAGTATGCCTTTGCAGTAAACTACAACAGCTGTGTAGGTTACATTTTAGATGGAATTTAAGGTAATTTCTTACTTATGCTCAAGACATGCATTTCGATGCTTTATAACGGAGCAGAAATAAAAGAAATAATATGGACCATTTTTAACTTGCTTTTCCACGTGTAACCCAGTCAGCATTCTACGTAAATCTATATCGGGCCGTCATCGGCCCGTCAGGGTAGCTGACGGGCCGATGACGGCCCGATGTAGATTTACGTAGAATGCTAGCTGGGAAGGAAGGGGTTTACTTGGGTATTCTTTGCACAGACTTAATTAAACGTGATGTATGCCTTTCAGTCATTGTGTAATTATAGCACATTTGTCTGAATAAAACCAAAACTGAGCAATTATATCTAAGAGTCCATTTGATTTATCAAGAAGTCCCATTGCTATAGTGACTGTGCATGGGACATTTTAAGAAAAATAAATCTGCCATGCTAAAAACACTTTTCTTATGTGTAGTCTCAGCCATAGGGACCCTTATTTCCTGAAAAAGTAGGGATACTTAT
The DNA here is from genome assembly GCA_964016985.1 of Anodontia alba. Lineage (NCBI taxonomy): Eukaryota > Metazoa > Mollusca > Bivalvia > Lucinida > Lucinidae > Anodontia > Anodontia alba. Next base: position 89,158,993 of record OZ024830.1, on the reverse strand, counting down.
TTTAAACTAGTATAAATAAATATTAATAAATATTCCCATTCACAATATTCACAGCTTGACACGGCAAACGATCACATCAGGTAAACGTGATTACACCTATAGAGGTGATTGGACAAGTCTTGTTCAAAGGCCGTTGCCTTTGTTGTGACTTGCTGTCGGAATTTACAACTGCACACTTTTCTTGCGCCAGTCTGACCCGGAATTTTGTGAATGGGTAAACCTCGCTGAGCATGATAACTTAATCATATTTCAATTACTTTTACCATTACTTCTACGAAGAATAATGCTGATTCCGTTTTCCAACAACTGCTCCAGCAAACTACTCCTACGACTACTACTACTACTACTACTACTACAATTTCTACTACTACTTCGACTACTACTATTACTACTACTACTACTAGTACTACTACTGCTGCTGTCGTTTTTTGGTTGACTGTTCTTAAGAAACTGTTTTTTTCTGCATTGTGTTGTATGGCGATGAGCTAAACTCTGCTCCTATGTTAAAAATGTATTGCATGTTATTATTTCATATTGCTGATGTAGGCTAGAAACATTCTGTAATGTTTAATGCCGAAATAAATTACTTGTATTGTATTGTATTATTTTAAAAGCTACATGTATGCAGTAATTATGGGAATATAAGGTAAATAGAATACACTAAAATAAACTTACAGCATGTTTCAGACCAATTCTGATGTTTTGACACCTTTCTTCACAGTTTGCACACATATGTGGTAGTCCATCCAGGTACAATAAACAGTTATGTGACAAAGACAAGACTTAGCAAACCAAACAACTTGATGTGGAAATAACAAAACTAATAATCTTCCTGCACAGCAGTGGATTATCTGGCATGATAAGATCTTTGAAATTTTGGAAACAGTTAAAGAAGTTAATTACACCCCATTTTCAATGATTAATTGAGTATCAATTTAATTGTCATACTAGGGATAAAGAAACGTGTTGATTTCCTTTTCTGTTTTTATGAAAAACGAATTGGTGCTTAATGTTTCCTTTCATCTACTGTGCAGTGAAATACAACCTGCTTTTCATCAAAAATGAATTATTTTTATAACTGTAACATAGTAACAGAACTGTATAATATTAATTTAAGATACATTAGTTTTATTCTGTTATTCACAGAACACAATTTAGGATATTTCACTGCCAGTTTCAAAATGTAGTCATAAAGTAATCACAAAGTAGTCATGATTACAGGTCATTTGCAATGTAATTGATTACATTACGATTAGGCATTGTCGATTACTTGTAATCATGAAAATTCATGAATACTGATTACTTTGCGATTACTCAGATAATGTAATCGATTACAAGTAATCATGATTACAGATTATAATTACCCCAGGTCTGATTTGTAGTATGGTTTAAACTTAGTATCAAGGGCACCCTATCCAATACAGTAATGGCTAATGCTGAATTTCGAAGTACAAAAAGTAAAAGGGGCATTGATACACTTTCACGGAAGATAACTTCAAAATTGCTTTATCTCTTTTCTAAAAGGGCCTTTTTTCTAAAAGGAAAGAATTTACTCCCCGCTGGAGCAAATTCTTTCTTATTAGGATAGAACCATTTTAGAAGCGACTTCACGTGAAGGAAAGCAAACATGATGTCACAAAAGTTGCCTTCCTTGTAAAAAGTGACTACTCAAAGAGGAAATAATATGTTTCCAAGGGGACACTTTTTAAAAGGAGCCTAGTGTGTAGGATAGCAAAGAGGAAGTCACAAACGTTGCCACCCTTAGCAATAAAATGGTGGAAAATAAAAGATGTGTTTCCAGACCCCTTAAACAATTTCCGTTGTGACAGAAGCAACAAGACAGTCTTGAATATCAAAGATGACTGTACTTTCTAATGTCGGCCAGAATGACAACTTATAGAATAGAAAACTCATAATGCTAGATATAGACATTTACAGCGGAAACTTTAGAGCCGGAACAGAGAAAAAATAAAATAATGGTACAAACAAACAGTAAAGACTAAGACACCCTTGAGCAATTCAAGCTTCTTGTCAGAATTTTGCTTTACCTTTAGCTTTGCGTACGCTGTATTTCAATTTGGTAGCATCTAAATACCAGATAATGGCTAAAGATAACCGGCGTCTTTTCTATTTTACATGGCTTTTCTTCCCTATACCCTGATTTAATTGATTTTATTCTGCTTTATTTGCTGACGTAAAACGAGGTCAAAGGATTTTATTCTAAATTACTTGATGTACCTTTTGTCGCGATTAGCATTTATTCTTCTGTTTTATTCCTCGAAGCGTCTTTGATTTGATCGTAAAACGCCGAACTACTTCCGATTGTAATGGCAGTAGCAATAATGTCACTGAGCTTCTCCGAATGCCTCATTGATGCGAGCTACTATGCATTGAAAAAGACAGGCAGATAACGAACCAGCGATAGCATGAATTGGTGTATGTCTCTATTAACATGTATGAGCAGAGACATACATTAACCATTCTCACAATACTTCCATGTAAATATCAATGTTTAAAGGATCATATTGATTTTATATCTATAACTAGGACAGTCATTTTATGAACAAACAAACTAGCAGGTAACACAACAGATCTAATGCTCTTTTCTTGTTTTGATAGTAGAGAATTATAGGCCGGCGTGGAAATCAGAAATTGACTTTTACCCAGACCTTTATTAATATCTGCGCAATTAAATTTCAGCGTGAACTACGCTGTGCTACAGCTCCGGAAACGAACAGGACAAAATGAACCGTAAACGCAAGAAACGTACCGTGTTGTAATCGTGACCAGAGGAGACAAGATCAGCATGCGCATGCGCGCATGACATACTTACCTTCCTTAATAGCACATTAGCCATGAATTTTACTGAATGAACGCAAAAATCTGGTACAGATTGGGAAAACTGCTAGTAAGCAATTGTGTGTGAGAGTGACAGAAGCCTGTTTTCCATGATACGAACCTAATACGGTTTGAATGAACGAACGCGGAATGAATGAAATTGAAATAAGTGTGTTCAAATGTTTGTACTACCGGCTTTAATAATGATGCTTCATTATAAAATATTGTACAAGTTAAGGGGACTAGATCCACTCAGTAGATTATCAGCCATCGTTATCAAGGTAGACAATATTTATGGCTTCTTGTTTGCTTTCCTGTACGTCAAGTCCCTTCTTAATTGGAGTCTATTCTAAAAGACAAGGATTTGCTTCCGTGGGAAGCAAATCCTTGCCTTTTAGAATAGACCCCTTTTAAGAAGGAGGCGATAATAGTTTTTGAAAAAGTAGCCTCCCTTATAAGTGTATCGATTCTTCTTAGTGCCTTTTAAGTTCAGGGCAGCAACTTGCACTGTGTGAAGCCACTCGTACATATACATGTACTGTCTGCAAGCCTTTGAATGTTTTAGCCGCTATGAGAGGAAACGTACCTTCTGACATGTGTCCCCAACGAAGACTCAAATTAGTCTCTGTTGTCCGCATAAGAAAATTTTAGAAGGAGCTTGTTGTATAGAAATGCAAACAGGAAGTCACAAAAATTGTTTCTTGTAAAAATGGCCCCTGATACAAACATACGGAAGTCACTATAGCTGCACGCATTTCCTCTCAGATGTATAGACGGCTGGTTTGAGGGGACGAGACACCATTGGTAGGTTTTCCGCTATTTTGGCATGGGAGACAGACTTTGTGGCTTCCTGATTGCTTACCTGCACACCAAGTCCATTGAGAAAATTGCCTCCCCTGAGAGAGCATCAATTCGCCATAATTTGTTTAAGCAACTCTTGATGCAATCAAAATCATCTCAGTGTTACCTGAATAGACACTATTTTTGATACTACTGATATATATTAGTTTCAATGGCATTTATTTAAAAGTGACCTAAACCGGAACGGAGAGTCTAAAATTTCATCATGAAATAAAGATGGAGCAGAAAACCCTTCTTGACTGACAAAATTGTTTCAAGAATGAACAATAAAAAACTAAACAGTTGCATCTGGAAACAAAGAACACACAAAAGAACGCATTACGAAAACATGCCTATTCAAATATACTGAAAATTTTACCACCAAAAACTGAAAATTATCAGATAAAAAATTGTGATATTTTTCATATTTCTGCTCAAAACATAGATTGTGGGTACTCGTTAGAACCGCCTCGAGGAGGCGGTACTAACGAGTACCCACAATCTATGTTTTTGAGCAGAAATAAGAAAAACAATGTATACCCTTGTAAACCCCAGTTTTACTACATAAAAGTGGGGTTTACGGGGGTCAAAATTATAAAGGCATGTTTTCGTGATGGAAAATCGAAGACTCAGTTTTATCAAGTCTCTTCATATGCAGTAATGCAGTTTGTGATGCTACATACGCCCCTAGTGCCGGCTTAAGCCATCACGAAAACATACCTATATAATTTGACCCCCCCCCCCCCCTTAAACCCCACTTTTGTATAGTAAAACTTGGGTTTACAGGGTTATACATTATTTTTCTTATTTCTGCTAAAAACATAGATTGTACGTACTCGCTAGAACCGCATCGTCGAGGCGGTTCTAACAAGTACCCACAATCTATGTTTTGTGCAGAAATATGAAAAATATCAGATTTTTTTTTTTATCTGAAAATTTTCATTTTTGGTGGTAAAACTTTCATTACATTTGAATAGGCATGTTTTCGTAATGGATTTTCAAAATAACCAGAATGGGCTAAATTATTCCAAAGAAAATAGATATATAATCTACATTATAGAAGCCGGGGACATGTGCATATAATCATACCAATAAGTTCCGTAAACTTACCCTTTCACCCCTGAGCATTACGAAAACATGCCTGTTCAATTATACTGAAAATTTTACCACCAAATACTGACAATTTTCAGATAAAAATTCTGATATTTTTTCATATTTCTGATCAAAACATAGATTGTGGGTACGTGTTAGAACCGCCTCGACGAGGCGGTTCTAACGAGTACCCACAATCTATGTTTTTGAGCAGAAATAAGAAAAATAATGTATACCCCTGTAAACCCCAGTTTTACTATATAAAAGTGGGGTTTAAGGGGGTCGAAAATATATAGGCATGTTTTCGTGACGGTTTCTGATTTAGACTCTTTCAAGTTTGCATCTTGATAAGTCCATCGTTGCAAACAGGATTGTCAGTCAAAATGACGAAACGGTTAATAAATGTTAAGGTTTTTCATGACAAGCCTATGTGTGTAAAATGAACAGCGGTTTTAACTTAGAGAAATTTACTTCACCATCATAAATGAAACTTTGTTGAGGGTATTAGCTTCAACAAATTGTCCAACGCTTCACATAGCCTGTAATAAGTCTTTGATACACGTCATAGTGCTATCTTCGTAACCATTACAAAAACACGCCTATTCAATATATATGGAAAATTTCACCACCAAAAACTGAAAATTTCAGATAAAAATTCTGATATTTTTCAAATTTCTGTTTAAAACATAGATTGTGGGTACTCATTAGATTTGCCCCGCCGAGGCGGTTCTAATGAGTACCCATAATCTATGTTTTTGAGCAGAAATAAGAAAAAATATGTATACCCCTGTAAACCCCAGTTTTACAATATAAAAATGGGATTTAAAGGGGTCAAAATGATACAGGTACATTTTCGTGATGACACCCTGTGGGTAGCGTAGGATCCAAAATGTCCTCGCTAGGCGCGCATGCAATCGTGTAGGAAATGCTGTGCCGTAATGTGAGGAATTCTATCACAAAACATGTCTCATCGCACTGGTTACCTCTTCTAAAATCCAGTAGATTAGTAACACTAGAGAAAACATTATTGGAAGTCATACAGGAAATTATCTAATGTCTGATAACTGTTTCAATGAATGAATGAATGAATGAATGAACGAAAGAACACTGATGAGCGAAAAATAAACAGATGGAAGAATAGCTCAAATTCGCACTGAAGGAAACAAAAGACATAACAAACAGAACAAGGGACAGACGAATGAATGAGTGAATGCCCGCATGAAGCAACCTTAGCTATCAAAGATGCGCCCAGTGAAGATTCTGATCAGCCTGCGCAAATGCGCAGTCTGATCTGAATCTTCGCTGGGCGTACATGCCATTTTATGAAATTAAGACCAAAATACAATTAAAGTAACCTTGGAAAATCCACACTCAAGAAGCACAGCTTTCCGGAGGCATGGAGAGAAGAAGAGATTACGAACAATGACAAGATACAATGGTACAGAGGTAATATCCTTATCAAATCTCACATATGCATGGAGGAACGTGCAGACAGATGTCTGTAAAAGTTACTTTTAGCCGTCTCCTGATAACAGGAACGAGAACTATGAAAATAAAGATTAATGAAACGATAACAAGATAGATAGGGTAAATCTGTATCGTTGTTTACCCAGTTTTACTGGATGAACCGCAACGTCAAGAAACGTCCCTTCAGACGTGCGCCCAACGAAGACTCAAATCAGCCTGCGCATACGCGCAGTCTGATCAGAGTCCTCGTTGTTCGCATCAAGAAACTTTGCACCCTTGGCTATGCAAAATGCGTCCAGTGAAGATTCTGATCAGACTATGCGAATGCGCAGGCTGATCTGAATCTTCGCTGGGCGCACCAGTCCGAAGGTACATTTTTTGGACATTGCGGATCAGATGTTCTTGGAAGCAAATGCATTGTGCCTGTAACATACTGACATGCTGTGGTTGCAGGTCATTTAGTCCTTAACCCTCCCGAAATTAAATATTTGCAGATAAAATTTTAAAACGCCTTTCCTAATTTACTCTGAAAATAAAGTTTGACACCTCGCGGGAATCGTCTCCTTAGGAGACGATTCCTACGATGTGTCAGCCATTTATTTCTGATAAAGAACGAGAAAGATATAACAGAATGCAACAAGGTTTTATTTCACTTTCAGAGTACTAAGGGGTTATACCGTTTAGCTAAGTTGTTTTGTCTTCACGCTAAATGTAACAGTTTGTCTTCAGCAACTGAACTGGCTACACTTAGAATGGCTGTCATGGAGATGAAATAATGTTTTCTTAAAGTTCATATTCGCATTGATAATGTGTTAATCAGAAAATAATATTCTGTATATGTTCCTACATAGCCAAGGACGCTTATGAATTTTGGATTGCATTTCTGTGCTGTCGAGGTCTCCATAACGTATGTTTTGTGAATAAATTACGTGATAAACTTGTAACGCTGTAACAACGTCGTTTTGTAGGTTTGCTGGAAAGAACATAATGTTGTACACTGTTTTTTTTTTTTTTACTCAAAGTATTCAGACACCATTACTTCTTATCATACTTTTCTTAAAAAATGATCAAGTCAATTTTGCTACCTGTCAATGTGTCTAAAAACCTACTGCATAAGTGGCAAACAGTGCAGACCACGATCAGACGCCGCGAGCAGACAGCGAAGACCACGATCAGGCGCCGCGTTCTGGGGCGTCTGATCTTGCTCTACGCTGTCTGCTTAGTCTTTTCTGTCTGAAACTTTAGGGTAAATACGGTAACTGTATACATCACGAAAACTCGCCTATACAATTTTGACCCCTTTAAATCCCACTTTTATATAGTAAAACTGGGGTTTATAGGGTTATACAATTTTTTTTCTCATTTCTGCTCAAAAACATAGATTGTGGATAATCGTTAGAACCGCCTCGTCAATGCGGTTCTAACGTGTACCCACAATCTATGTTTTGAGCAAAAATATGAAAAATATCAGAAGGTTTTATTTGAATTTTTTTATTTTTTGGTGGTAAAATTTTTAGTATATTTGAATAGGCATGTTTTCGTAATGCCTAGACTGATCAGGTTCTGCAAAATATCTGGATTTATTCTATTGTAAATTTCTTAAAATGAAATAAAAGTCGCATTTTCTATTTTATCGTATTGCTCTAACAAAAAAGGTAAAACACATCTAAATGATTATTTCCTATTTCTTAGCAACGAGTCAGTTTATATAAAGGGTTTACGCATCGATGGCATATTTTCATTTTTGCAATTTAAGGGACTAACGAGCTTTGTCTAGACATAGATACACGAATTACCCTTATTAGGATACAGTAATTAATCGGACACTATTCTTATGTTTGACTTCTAGTTGCAGTGTATACAAAGAACTGAAGAAAAAGAAAAAAAAAAAAAAAAAAAAAAAAAAAAAAACAGTGCAGATAATGTTCAAAACTGTTTCTTCCTGAACAGGTTTGTCTGAGTCTCAGACTGTTTGTCCAAATATTAAGGCAATTTAGTAATTATGTAAATTTCAAACCTTTCTCAGTAGAATTGTGAGTAATGTACATTTTTGTTTTATCTGAAACCCTATACACTTCTGCCAGTCATTATTGATAGTAACTAGTTATGTTAGGAATGCTTGGATCCAGTTCCATGGCACTATTATGGATATTAATTCAAATTCCAATTAAAGGATTTAAAAACCTATTAAAGTAAGTATTATCTTATCTTAAAAGTTAATTATATTCGATTAGAATTGTTGCATAACCGCAATAAAAGAGCTGCAAAACATATTTTATAATTAGAAGTTTATTATATAACAAGCAGTCAAGTACAGAGATTTCCCAGTTAATTATTTTCTATAATTCACAGTGTGATGATATGATATCAGCAACTAGCACATTATGTAACGTTGTCGGAATTGATGCTATAGACTACTTCCCGTGATATCGTCTTTTATTTTAACGAAAGAGGCTCTTAAAAGAGACATATACCAGCATAAACCAGAATAACTAAAAGGTACTTTGCCGTTACGTCATCAAAGAGATATGGGCTTTGCTTATGGAAGGAGAAACAGTTCTATGATGATTTCAAGAAAATGATTATTTCTTAGTTATCTTCATTAATATATTATCAAAGTTTCTGTCAAGCCAAGCATTCGGATAAAGTGTTTATGAAGACACAAAAGTCCCCGGAAAGCTGTTTCCTAGCAAAACTGTAGTCCAATACAAAAACACGCCTGTTCAAATATATAGAAAATTTCATCTCCAAAAACTGGAAATTTTCAGATAAAAAACTCTGATATTTTTTCATATTTCTGCTTTGACTAGAAGTAAGAAAAATATTGTATACCCATGTAAACCCCAGTTTTACTATATAAAAGTGGGGTTGAAGGGGGTCAAAATTTTATAGGCATGTTTTCGTGATGCCAAATAATGTCTTTAAGAGGAAAAACTGATCTCCAAATATTATGTTTACAAAGCTAAATTATCTGGCAAAACTCTGGTACAAATATTGTGCTGACGAAGTGTGAAGATTGTATATACTGTCCGTCTTGTTTCATTACTTTTCATCTTGGTGTCAGTTATATACAATATGCCGTATTGTGGCTCTTCCTGAACTATGTATTAACCGTCTGGTCGAAATATTGTTTTTCGTAGAAGGAAGCATTTAACAACAAACCATTTTATGAGTTAAGGGAGAGTGGACTTTACATTACGAAAACACGCATATTCAAATATGTTGATAATTTCACCATCAAAAACTGAAAGTTTTCAGATAAAAATTCTGATATTTTTCACATTTCTGCTCAAAACATAGATTGTGGGTACTCGTTAGAACCACCTCGCCGAGGCAGTTCTAACGAGTACCCCAAATCTATGTTTTTACGAAGAAATAAAAAACATAACGTATACCTCTGTAAACCCCAGTTTTACCATATAAAAGTGGGGTTTCAGGGGATCAAAATTATATAGGTATGTTTTCTTGATGACTCCCGTCTTTAATTATACGATGGTAGGTTGGGCCTAACACGGAATGAGATTCCTTTCTCAATATGATTTAGAAGGTTGTTCCTAAGTATTGCTGAGCGCTCAACTCTCGCATTTAGTTCTGGGACAATTCTAGCTATACATAATTGCTCTATTCGCATATGAGTTTCCAAACCCATCAGTGGATCAACACAGAAAAACACATAAATTACCTTACCAACCCTCATGAAACATTGTTGAGAGTTTGCCTACAAACTGACCATCAGAGCAAATCAAAATTACTTGTACGACGAATGACACATTTGGCAAGTAAGTATTCCAAATTATGCGTATAAAAAGAGTTAGACCATAGATGAAGATTGGTAGGACAAACGGTCTGACAGAGGCAATTAATGCTTACATATGGGAATTCTTTCCGTGGCGAGCCTTTTTAGTTCTTATATGAACCCAGTTGATAAATCGGGGGCGATCTATGAATTATATATGCGCGTATTTCCTACAACAAGAATAAAAAATAAAGAGTTTTCGTATCTTTTACACATAATTTCCTGCATGCAAGATAAATAATTTATTCGTTTCGAGGGGCATACTTAGAATTTGATCACGTTTGCTTGCTATAGTACAGTATCATGCTATCCGTGCGTATACTTTAAATGAGCCACAAAGTTAGAAACGTACTTTCGGACGTGTACGCCCAGCGAAGATTAAGATCAGACTGCACATGCGCAGTCTGTTCAGAATCTTCACTGGGCAAATCTTGGACAGCCAAGGATGCGAAGTTTCTTCATGCAGACAACGAATATTCTGATCAGACTGCGCGGATGCAAAGTACATGTACATGTAAATAGGTACGTTTTCACATGTAGAGGCTCGTGTGTATTTGTTATATAAAATGTTGAAATGCAAAAGTACCTACCAACTATTTGTACTCAGCTAAAATATTTATAACTACGTTTTCCTTTACTTCTTCCAAATGAACTTACTTTGTTTCCGTTTTTATGCATTGATGCTATGCATACTAGATGTTTACCGATATGTCAGTATGTCAGTCAGGACTCGTGCTCACCTGAGGTGTGCACGAGGTTGGAGCTCTCTCTCACTCTCTCTCTCTCTCTCTCTCTCTCTCTCTCTCTAACGGAGTATTGTATGTCTACCTACCATTTACACTGTTTGTACAATATTGTATGAACCAGGAAATGACCTGCCCAAAGCTTTAAGTTTACTGCCTGATCCTGAAACTTTATTTGTACTAACAATGATATCTGTGAAGAAACAAATAATGTTTAAACGCAGTCTGGTTTAGTGCACGCGTGCTCTTTTATTTGCTTTCCTTTACTTATTCCAAATGAACTTACTTTGTTTCCGTTTTTATGCATTGATGGTATGCATACTAAATATTTACCACTATGTCAATATGTCAGTCAGGATTCGTGCTCATCTGAGGTGTGCAGGAGGTTGGAGCTCTCTCTCTCTCTCTCTCTCTCTCTCTCGACATAACGGAGTATTGTATGTTTACCTACCATTTACATTGTTTTGTACAATATTGCATGAACCAGGAAATGACCTGCCCAAAGCTTTAAGTTTACTGCCTGATCCTGAAACTTCATTTGTACTAACAATGATATCTGTGAAGAAACAAATAATGTTTAAACCCAGTCTGGTTTAGTGCACACATGTTTCCTTTACTTATTCCAAACGAACTTACTTTGTTTCCGTTTTTATGCATTGATGGTGTGCATACTAGATGTTTACCAATATGCCAATACGTCAGTCAGGACTCGTGCTCATCTGAGGTGTGCATGAGGTTGGAGCTCTCTCTCTCTCTCTCTCTCTCTCTCTCTCTCTCTCTCTCTCTCTCTCTCTCTAACGGAGTATTGTATGTCTACCTACCATTTACACTGTTTTCTACAATATTGTATAAACCAGGAAATGACCTGCCCAAAGCTTTAAGTTTACTGCCTGATCCTGAAACTTTATTTGTACTAACAATGATATCTGTGAAGAAACAAATAATGTTTAAACCCAGTCTGGTTTAGTGCACACATGTTTCCTTTACTTATTCCAAATGAACTTACTTTGTTTCCGTTTTTATGCATTGATGGTGTGCATACTAGATGTTTACCAATATGTCAACATGTCAGTCAGGACTCGTGCTCATCTGAGGTGTGCAGGAGGTTTGAGCTCTCTCTCTCTCTCTCTCTCTCTCTCTCTCTCTCTCTCCATAACGGAGTATTGTATGTCTACCTACCATTTACACTGTTTTCTACAATATCGTATGAACCAGGAAATGACCTGCCCAAAGCATTAAGTTTACTGCCTGATCCTGAAACTTTATTAGTACTAACAATGATATCTGTGAAGAAACAAATAATGTTTAAACCCAGTCTGGTTTAATGCTCTTGTATCAGCTTTCTTTAGTAAAATAAATATTGTATGCTAATACTTGAAATCTCGTTTACTTGGTGGCATCATTTTGTGTATTCTGTAAAGTCTTAGCTTTCAAAGACACACACACACACACACACACACACACACACACACACACACACACACACACACACAAATGTGTGCTAGGCGTAAACCAAGCTTTTTTGTGAAGGCGTAGACCAAGTTTTTTTTTTTCTTTTTTTTTTTTTTTTTGTGAAACCTGATATCTGGTTATAAAATGTTGAACAGTCCATGGAAAATAACATATGATCAGTCCATGGCCTTTCATAAATTGTTTCCGGAGCTGTGGCTAACTGTAAGATTGTCTGTGCCATAATAAGTAAATTGATAATAGTTATCTTTAGATTTGCCATAATTCGGGACAAAATAAAGAGAAGAGAAAACTAACCATGTCAAAAAGTACAGAAGCTACAGACCTAAAACAAGAAGTAAAACAGTCAGCTCTTCCTTCACTAACAAGGTGATCACAATGCTAATCAGGATCCACTAAACACAACAACAGAACAACGAACAGGAAAAACATGAAAAAGTCCCGCAGCGAGAAGACACAATCAACACCAGACCCACAAATCCTCTAAACTGGCTTCGGGCTGATAACTTCCTTTGACATATGGAGACTTTGGAATGGCCCCTTTCGGTAGTGTGTATGACATGGCGCGTTTCTGGTCTAACAAATGAATGTTCGTATAACGTATTGAGGCCCATGTTAATTTCCTCACACTCCGCCTCCCACACACCTATACGTGGGATTTGCTTCTTTTCGTATCATGTCGTATTACAGTTACATTATTTTGCTTCTGTTAGGGGAGTTTAATATGACAATAGGAACAAACGGTATGATTAGAACATAACTGACGAGGGGAAAATTATTTACAAATTAAAATGCAGCCAGTTCTGTAGCAGACACAGTGCAGGCTCCATACAAAAGCCTCACAACACTGGCTGTTATATGAACGTGGATGCTGTAGAGAAGTAAAATATCATTACGAAAACACGTCTGTTCAAATATATTGAAAATTTTACAACCAAAAACTGGCAAATTTTCAGATAAAAAATTCTAATATTTTTCATATTTCTGCACAAAACATAGATTGTGGGTACTCGTTAGAACCGCCTCGGCGTGGGGTTTAAGGGGGTCAAAATTATATAGGCATGTTTTCGTGATGTCAAGTAAACTAGCACTTTGGGAAATCAGAAAAGTGACTGCTATATGAAGGTGGACGATGTGGATAGGTTATATATCAAGAAAACTAGCACTTCGGGACATCACAAAAGTGACTGGTATAGGGAGATGGCTGCTTTTGAGGCATGACCACTCTTGAGAGTTCCACTGTAAGCGCAAATTGAAGGTCTTGAGTGGGCTGCGTTGAAGTCATCTTGAGAAAAACGTCACGAAAACATGCCTGTATAATTTTGACCCCCTCTCCCCTTAAACCCACTTTTACATAGTAAAACTGGGGTTTACAGGCCTGGGGTATATATTATTATTTTTTATTTCTGCTCAAAAACATAGATTGTGGGTACTCGTTAGAACCGCCTCATCGATCTATGTTTTGAGCAGAAATATGGAAAATATCAGAGTTTTTCATCTGAAGATTTTCATTTTTTGGTGGTAAAATTTTCAGTATATTTGAATAGGTATGTTTTCGGAATGATTGCCTTTACAGTGGTCGAGGCCTGGTAAATAATATGGAGTCAATCCTGACGCGGAGCTTCTTACATGCTACATAACCTACATTCAATCTGTTTTTGCTCTTTTTAGAGGGACTGCTGTCAGGTAAATACCTTGTATAGTGTTTACCCTTTGAACTTAAAACAACAACGACAAAACAAGGTATGCATTACGAAAACACGCCTATTCAAATATACAGAAAATTTCACCTCCAAAATCAAGAAATTTTCAGATAAAAATAAAACGCTGATATTTTTTATATTTCTGCTCAAAACATGGATTGTGGGTACTCGTTAGAGTACCCACAATCTATGTTTTTGAGCAAAAATAAGAAAAGAAATGTATATCCCTGTAAACCCCAGTTTTACTATATAATAGTGGGGTTTAAGGGGGTCAAAATTATATAGGCATGTTTTCATGATGGGCTTCAGAACACTTGCAAGTCAAACTCAGTGGTAGGCTCTGTCCTATAACTTATCATATTAATGCTTGAATTTACTATGCTTCCACTCTCATACGTATAATACTTTCCGGTGTTTCTTAAAATGCTATCCGGTGCCTTAGAGAAAACTGTCTAGATCATCTTTACGCTAATACATAATATTAATAGAGACAAAATACTAATAGACATTTACAACATATTAAGCATTCCTCAACAAAAGAATATTTTGCTAATTCTGCGGAAGACAGGTATAAAACCTATACTTAAAGAAGGATATAAGAGCTTTTGAGAATGTTCAAAGGAAAATCACATGCACCAGAGCTGTGAAACAATAACTATAAAGAAGACAAGAAGAATGTAACAATTACTACATTGCTGTACAGGGAAATGTGCTTGGACTATTTTTACTGTTGAAAATATTGATACGCATCACGAAACATACCTATATAATTTGACCCCCTTAAACTTACCTTTTATATAGTAAAAGTTTGGTTTACAGGGGTAACATTATTTTTTCTTATTTCTGCTCAAAACATAGATTTTTGTTACTCGTTAGAACCGCATCGCCGAGGCGGTTCTAACGAGTACCCACAATCTATGTTTTGAGCTGAATATGAAAAATATCAGAGTTTTTTTAATCTGAAAATTTTCAGGTTTCTTTAGGTGAAATTTTCTATATACAGTCGTCTCTCGTTATCTCGAATTCCAAGGGACTCTCTGAAATACTTCGAGACATCCGTACTTCGACATATCGGATTTGCAGAATTGAGGAAAAACTAATTCGATTAACCACATTTAACAAATATATGTGTAATTGGACTCTTGAAGTTAGAGATATATTGAAAATATTGTGGAAAAGTGGAGAAATTGCTCCTTAGGAGCAATTTCTCCTCTTTTTCATATTTTTTTTTATATGTTGTTAGATTTTCATGTTCAGGCAGGGACCAGATTTTCACTTCGAGATAAGCGGTTATTCGAGATAAGCGAGGTCGAGATAGCGAGTCAACTGTATTTGAATAGGTGTGTTTTCGTAATGGGTTAGGAAGGTACCGTGCTATGCGAAAAGTTGCTTTCAGGGCATATTTTCAATCAGTAAAGATGAAAATTACCCAGCAAAACCACACAATCTGAGAAGCAGCATATCTGTACACTGATATATTCTACAATACCCATTGATTCTGTGACTAGACAATGAAGTTCCTGATCAGGCTCTCTGTGTTGATAGCGTATACCCTAAAGGCATATGACACGGCATTGTATGGAGACAATATGCACGAAATGCCAAAGCCTATTTTCTGTGACAAATAAGAAAAATAATTTCTAAATGCCATCTGCCAAAATTTTTACTATGCAAGCTAAGCATTATTTCGTGGAGCTTTTCTGTATAAAGATTTAGTGTTAATAGTAACAAGAGTATTGTTAAAGTCTGTAGTATTCAAGGATTAGGTAAGTGGACAGGCAGATGTGCAGGCAAATCTGGTATTTCACTGTCGACACGCGCCCGAAGACACATTTGGTTTTGCTTGGCTCGATCCGTATTATGTATTTACCCAAACAGCGTCAATCATAACTGCAGCAGACGACATTTAATTTTCATTTTTTCATAGCAAATGAGTCTTGACATTAAATGCGAATCGTCTGCCAAGCAGACAATTTACACGAAATATCAATACTTACTTTCTTTGAAAAAGAAAATAGAATGTCGTCAGCTGCAAATTTGTTTGGCGCTTTAAGGGCGAAAACAAAAACTGGTGTTTCCACCAGAAGTCATAACCAAGTTTTGAAAGTCATGATACGAGCGTATGTCTGCGGATGAGATATTATGTATAAACAGGAAACATTTATATTCTGTACCACCTGTTGTATATTGCCTGTTTATCATCTGAATTCTTGAATTTGTCATGAAATTCAACGCGCTGGATGTATGATTTATGGATGCCATTGTTGTTTTGTTGTTGTTGTTGCTGTTGCTGTGTGTGTGTGGTGGTGGTGAAGGTGATGGCGGTGGTGGTGGTGATGGTGGTGGTGGTGTGTGTATGTGTGGCGTGTGGCGTGCGTGTTGATTTTGTCTGTTTGCTTGTTATTATTTTCTGTGTCGCAAACTAAATGTTTATATTGTAAATTATCCTAAGTATCTGGACTGACAAGCACAGCGCTGCATCTTATCAGAGCCTATACTGTTTGCCGCTCATTTAGCATATCCGTCACGAAAACATGCCTATACAATTATGACCCCTAAAACTCCACTTTTATATAGTAAAACTGGGGTTTACAGGGGTATACATTATTTTTCTTACTTTTGCTCAAAAAACAGATTGTGGGTACTCGTTAGAACCGTCTTCCCGAGACGGTTATACGGGGTGCCCACCATCTATGCTTTAAGCAGAAATATGAAAAAATATCAGAGTATTTTTTATCTGAATATTTTCTTTTCTGAAGGTGAAATACTATATATTTGAATGGGCGTGTTTTCGTAATCCGTATTTGGTGAAATGCAACTGTTCACATTTTAGGATACTGAGTAAAGTTGGGAATTGTGGGTCCGGATATTTATATTTCGGGTGAATGCGGTATATAACGGTTTTCTATATTTTAAATCTTTCATCCCTGCAGACCAACACGAAACCTTTGCAAACAGTGTAGATCCAGATGAGACGGCTCGTGACGAGCCGTCTCATCAGGATCTACACTGTTTGCCATTCTGTTTTTGATGCTTTCACTAAACCCCATTAGCAACAATGAATGTGTCTAAATTCAGAGATGGATGATTCCACTTTAGAAACTAAGGGATGAAAGGGTTAAACAACATTAAACGAAAGACTTCATTTATTCCAACTTGAGCATAAGCCCCCAATTCTTCATTTTATATCATAAAAAGTGTTAATCGAGGAGACGAGGAACTGAAGCTAAGAAATTATTAAAAGGTGACGCAATGTCAGAGGGTGAGGTGCGGGCTTTAGATCTAGAGACTTGGAGGTTATGTGTACTGGTTCTAAAAAAATTAGAATCTGCTCCGAATCAGAATCAGCCGAACAGATTTAAAGCTCTCAGCTGTTTATTTGAGTTGGAGTAAACACTGTTAAGGTTATGTCGAACAAGTCAGTTAACCTACTCACACTTTTACAGGGCAGGCTTAGAGGTTACTTGGGCATATATTTTAGTAAGTAACTAACAACTGCCCCTCTTGAATCAACGGGAGATGGGGGTTGGGGGGTTAGAATGACCAGAAATGATGTCACTATCAATCTTCGCAAAAGTTATGTAGCCGAGCTGGGATTCGAGCTTGCGACCGCCTGATCTGCTGTCAGACGCGCAGGGCAGCCCTCAGCTTTGTATATTTAGACGCTGACTCTAAGTACAAAAATGTAGCCTTCACTTTATTGTATATGGCTAGGCAATATATTTGCAATTTATGTAAATGCTTGTTTAGACCGTGAAATAACAAAGAGACACAAAACATAGAGCAAGAACCCATTTACAAAACGAAAGTTTATATTTTATCGCATTTAATCCATTAACATATTACATAACAATAAGTGGAGTTTATTTATGCTTTAATTCTATTCTGATACACTTTATTTACCTCTAAGACGTTTCAGACGAACATCTGGAAAAACTGACACAATTAGTGAAGCAGCAATTCTCAGATTATGCGTTAACCCAATTAGTATCGTCTGCTTTTGCGAATGGCCAGGAATGTCTTGCTAACCCAAGAAGTGTATCGTCTAGCCATACCGTATGTAACTTATGTGACCTAAGCAAAAATGTAGACCCAGATCAGACGCCGCTGAAAGCGGCGTCTGATCAGGGTTTGCATTGTTTGTCGCTCATCCAAAATATTTTAGACACATTAGCAGGTAATAAAATTGACTTGTCCAAATCGTAAGACGGGGGTGGTAAGGAGTTAAACTTTACCACTCCTTGGACTTACTCAGCAGACAACAAATTGGTGCCATTTTTTCCTTATTTTTCCCAGAAAACCGGTTTTTGACATTTCATGACAATTGTCTCCAATGGGGACAACTTTAAAGATATGTCAAATCCTGTTTTCTGGGAAAGTAAGAAAATAGTTCAATATGTCGTCTGCTTAAAATTTTACCCAGAGTGCTAAGCGTTAAGGTGTTTGAATGTTTAGGGCAAATACGGTAGGTTATAATAATATGGCGAACCTCATGCAACAATTTGCAAGCAGCAGACGAAAGTTACCAGACGATAAGATGATAGTTTACCTTATGTTTCTCAAAAAATGCATTTTATTCAAAACCACATATAAAAAAAGAAATTGAATGCAGAGCCCCAGTCCGTGCAAAATATATACAGAAAACCCTCTTTACATCGACACTCGATACAACGACAAAGTTCGTTATAACGACAATTTGTCACGAAACTGTCGCTTATGCGTAACAATTAGTCACAAATTATGCAAGAATATTGTATTCAATACGTTGAAGGAACATATGTTTTGGATATTTGTTAGAAACGCCTCAGAGAGGCGATTCTAACAAATATCCAAAACATATGTTCTATGAGGAAATAAGAATAAAACATGGCCTTTCTTACATATCATTCTGTCCATTAAGGATTCTTTACAACAGCGAATTCATTATTATGGCAACATATTTGGGAACATATTTGGGAACAAATGCTGTCGTTATAACGAGGGTTCACTGTATAAAGTGAAAATCATCGCCTGGTATCCTTGCATAAGTAACTGAATCTCAGAGGACACCAACTATTGTAATGCATATGGAAAAAGACTTACAGAATCTTTATGGTGTGCAGTTTCGGTATTGCACCAGGCTTTACATGAAACAGAGATAATCCTAATTAAAACCTGGGGATTTATAAGCAAGTTTGTCTAATTCTTTATTTTCACATGTGAGAAAATATCTCAAATACAACATACAGGTGCCCTCGCGATATATGCGGACAGGAAAGTCCCAGTGAAGTCTGAGCCCAACCTAATCACTGTCTTCACTGTTTGTTAACAGATTACTGGATACATCCCAATCCCTACTAAAAAAAAACCTTGTATCCCCCCCCCCACCCCCAAAGTATCAAATCAATAACTGAATGTTGTTTACACCAACATATCTATGTAATGTGCATCCCTATGTATTCTCATAGTATATAGTGAAAACAGGGGTAAACAGGGATACGTATTATTTGGCGGATTTATGAAGAGATTATATTGTGTGGGCATTATTTCTCGTATCCAAATTCAACTTCATTTACATAATACGGTGTATTTGAAGGTGAAAGGACGCACATTCAGGAAAAGGCATCTAGGTTAAAATAATTTGGTTCCCTTCTGAAAAGGTGTCAGCGCTGAACGCTCAGAGTTAGTTAAGCAAAGTCTTTCATTTTAGAGTTAAACCTTTGTTGGGTATGACAGCAACCAGGAACTCACAAAAGTTTTCGAAAAACATATCGAGAGTATCCAGTAGCTTTAAAAGGAAAAGCAAGCAATGTTGGCGAAAAATGCACCTTAGATAAAACATAATGATAACTTCAGCATTTTGATGCACGTTTTATCAAAATTGGATATAGATTTAGAACAATTTTGAAAAAATTAATCAGGTTCTAACCATTTCAAAACATGTAATGAAGTCTTCTTTCTGAACGAAAATTGTGCAGTTTTAAGCAAAACAAATACATGTCTACAGAAGCAGCTATATACACAATACTCTGGTAAACAATTGTCACAAATATTACGTAGGTTTTGCAGTCTTAATTATGTCTTTGTGACGTCATAAAATCTCATTAAATATAAAAAATGTCGGCTCCCATAGAAGCAATGTTGATATCCTCCAACCGCCAGTGATCAAACTTGGATCAACATGCGTTGCTTGTTACCATAATTTAGTTCAGACACACACATCATTCATCATTGCCTTGAAGACACCTTTGCATATGTCACGGTTCCAACGAATCTGTAATGTAAACACCAGCTACTTTTGACGTATTATATTTCGAGGAATCAAACGTCCAGCTTCTTATCATGTAAGATATTTGCGTATTCAAATATACTGTTTTAAGAGGAACGGATACACTTTCAAGGGAGACAACTCTGTCAAACTTGTTTTTATCCCCTTCTGAAAAAGGGTTCTATTCTAAAAGGAAAGAATTTGCTCCCCGAGGGAGCAAATTCTTTCTTTTTAGAATAGAACCCTTTTCAGAAGGGGTTTGATATGCAAAAGACAAACAGAAAGTCATAAAAGTTAGCTCCCTTGTACACAATGGCAGGAAAGCTACAGGTGTGTCTAGCTTCCTTAAGCATTCATTCCATAAGCAGAGTGTCTAGACTGGGATTATTATTGGTAGTATAAAGACTGGTGTAACAACAAAATCATCAACACGCCGGAACCAGAACAGAATAGAACTCATGATTTATTCGACCTGTCACGGCCCACTGTACCAAATATATATATAAAACAAAGGCTGACAAATTAAACTGGTGTGCAATTTCTAAAAATAATACTGTGTACTGTGCAAGATAACGACAATTTGATAAGAACTTCAAAGTTAATTTATTTCATAGAACACAATATTTTTTTAAATCAATCGACCACCAGTTTTTCATAAAGTGCTAATAGTGCTTATATCCGTAAAAAATCCATAACATTTCATACAAGGAAAATCATATAATAACCCAAATCTAACAAAAAAATATTCACAAATAAGCAGGCAGCAGGCAAGCACAATTTCTTCCGGGACCTCTTCAATACTATTTTACGGCATTTCATTTGGAAGATGTTTCAAAATAAAAACGTCACAATTTTAGGGGGAAAATCAGCAAACGGTATGATGCTTGTGTATTAGTGAATCTCGAGGGTGCTAAGGCTTAATTTTAAGGAAAAGGGATACCCTTTCTGCGGAAGCAATTCTGAGAAAATTGTTTTGCCCCCTTCTGAAAAGGGATCTACTGTATAAGGAAAGAAATTTGCTCTATCTCTCAGAAGGGGCTTCGTGTGGGAACGTTCTGCTTCGTGATTGTGGCATTTCCTGAGTATCTTCATACATATTTTGCCGGGTAGAGACGCAAAACAGGAAGTCATAAAATTGTCTCTAAAATCTATGAAATGTGTTTAGTCTCCTTTAGCTAAATTGATTGTGATTGCCATCTACAAAATGTTCAGATTTACTCAGAGGTGGCCTGAACCATCACGAAAACATACCTATAGAATTTTGACCCCCTTAAACCCAACTTTTATATAGTAAAACTGGGGTTTACAGGGGTATGCATTATTTTTCTTATTTCTGCTCAAAAACATAGATTGTGGGTATTCGTTAGAACCGCCTCGTCGAGGCGGTTCTAACGAGTACCCACAATCTATGTTTTCAGCAGAAATATGAAAAATATCAGAATGTTTTATCTTAAAATTTTCTTAAAATTTTCATTTTGTAGTGGTAAAATTTTCAGTATATTTGAATAGGCATGTTTTCGTAATGCTATATTGCCCTTTACATTGCTGTTCATGAATAGACGCGGTAAAGACCAAGTCTACTATTTTTATTCATCTGGTTTTGCACTTTTTTATCAGAATTTATTGAAACCTTATTGTCGTTGGCATGCTGCAAAGTGAATTGCATCATTTGCATTAAGGAGCACGCTTTGGTTGCTGAAATAGCCTTACTTTGAGAAATGTTTTGATTAACCTTTCCATACTTTTCAATTTAGAATTTTGCTGGTTTGTAATCGTTATTTTTATGTGCTTGGTCGTTTTCATGATGATTCCCGAAAGATAAATAAATGAATGGGATGCAATTAAATCAATGTTTACCGAAATCGCCCTTTCAGTTATTTGAAAACACCTTAAAGAAAACAGCTAACAGAACCAGGAAAATGTACGATTACGCATAATACAGTAATGTTTAACAAACAGACAAATACAAAATGTACGTAAAAATGACAAATACTTAAGTCTTGGGAGTCTAGGGATGTGGATGCATACAGCTGTGAATACTAGCTAATAATTAGATATTTTAATGGGTACATACCATTGATAAAAGATCAAACATAAAAAGTAAACATTATACATTCTGTTTTTAATATTCCTCAGATGTAGTATATAGTTCTAAGGTAATTTTATTTGAGACAGTTTGGTATTCAGTCTCTTTATATTAATAAAGATCTCTTTACATTAATAAATACACTTTCCTGCGTACTTTAAACATTCACCTGGGTTTACGAAGCCTGGGTGCACTCGTTAGACTTCCCACCATCCTTTACAATGAAGACAATATTTATGAATTGATGTTTATGTGTCTACACATAAATCCTCCTCAGAATTTGGATCTACTCTAAAAGAGAAGAATAGGGAGCAAATGCTGTCCTTTTAGAATAAACCTTCTTTTCAGAAGGGAGGCAAAATAGTAAACAAGATGTCCAGAAACGTAACCTACCAATGTCAACAAGAGGAAGAATAAACCAACTATGACGGACAGTGCATACGCTACAAAACAACGAAAAGCAAGGGAATCAGCTCTCTCTTCCCACAAGAGGTGATCGCAATCCTAGACGGGATCCAAAAACACAGCAAAAAGACATTTAACATGAATCCTGAAAAACAATTTTGCCAGCCTCTATCCATTCTCTTTAACATGTAAAAAGACATATTTTAACCCATTTATGCCGAATGGACACTTCTATCATAATTCTTTGAACGTGTCCATTTCCAATTTAAGGGGTGTCTGGTTTGTTTATAAGATAATTACTTATTATAGAAATTTCTGTACTTAATGCAAACAGTGTAGACCCTGATCAGACTCCGCGTTCTGCTGCGTCTGATCTGGGTCTACACTGTTTGCAATGGTCCCATTTATGAGACGCTGGGTTTAAATGGGTAGTACGATATCATTTAATTTTGGTATTGTCTTTTGTAGGTCAATGAAATAGAGAAATTCCACAAACACAATATTCAAGATGGATGACAACATGGATAAAAGTGGAGGATCGCCAGACAATAACCAGTCTGATCAGACATTCCTAGCCCAACCACAAAGTAATTATTATACATTCTGTTTTTTCAATATTTCTCAGATGCATATAGTTCTAAGGTAATTATATTTGAGACAGTAGAATGGTATTCAGTCTCTTTATATTAATAAAGATCTCCTTACATTAATAAAGACACTTTCCTGTGTACTTTAAACATTCACCTGGGTTTACGAAGCCTGGGTGCACTCGTTAGACTTCCCGCCATCCTTTATAATGAAGAC
Source organism: Anodontia alba (assembly GCA_964016985.1). NCBI lineage: Eukaryota > Metazoa > Mollusca > Bivalvia > Lucinida > Lucinidae > Anodontia > Anodontia alba. The sequence goes on along the minus strand of OZ024830.1, from coordinate 89,135,502 downwards.
AATATTTATGAATTGATGTTTATGTGTCTACACATAAATCCTCCTCAGAATTTGGATCTACTCTAAAAGAGAAGAATAGGGAGCAAAAGTAAGATTTCATTGCATATAATCTTCAGACAAAACGAAACCTCGATTATACGCATATGCTTGTTACGTAGATCAGCTTGCGCATACGCGCGGTCTCATCACATGAAATTCCTCATAATTTTTGCCATGGTGCGCCTTGACTTTCGCTGTTCATTTATTTCGTGACAAAGAACAACCATACACATCCTTCGTTATCCGTATCACCCTGTCATATAAGGGTAGCTCCAGATAAGATGATAATTGAGACAATAATTAAAAAAAAAAAAATTTATTGCTTTTTTCCATTGTATATATTTTATTTAAACAACTGAAATCGCGTCACCGAAATCATTGCAGCGAATACTGCAATGTATATGTTGGTGGAGAATAATTGATTGATTGATTGATTGAGTTGGGGTTTAACGACACGTCAACCCTTGTGGGTCATTTTGTGACGTCTCCCAGAGAAAGGGAGAAAATAGACAGAAGAGATAGCAGAAGAGATGAAAGGGAGGGACAGGGAAGAAAGAGAGACAGGATTGAAAGTGAAGAAATAGAAGAAATAAAAACATCACCTCCCTACCCTTACCTGCTACAAGGATAGCAGGCCTTGCCCAACTATAAGCCAATATCAGCTGGACGCCCCGGGTGACAAAAGATACATGACACCTTCGCACCACCCAACCACCCACTGGTGGAGAATAAAACGTAAACAATATGGAAAATTACTTCCTTTAACTATTGCTATGATATTAGACACTTTCTTATTAAAGTATTTTAGTTTTGCATTCTATTGTTGTTTCAAAAACATTTTTCTGGTGTTCATTAGAATCTCCTGGCATAGGCGAGCCTTTCCAGTAGCAGCAATAGCTTTCGCTGAGAAACAGAAACATATATGTCTCGACACCTCTCTTATCTGGAGCTATATTTATGCATATCCCTGCATCATTGTTTAATTGAAATGCAGTTTTTTGTTTGTCTTTCATGAGCAGGCATCAACGAGCAGAGGTTTTTAACAAAACTGGTTCAAAACCTTAAGGTGAATAGATAGATACAGATTAATGGGAGGCAATTTTATCGAAATTATTATTGCCGTTCTCTAAAATGCGATCTACTCTGAAAAGGAAAGCATTTATTCCTGTTAAGAGCATTTTTTTTTCTTTAGAGTAAACTCATTTTCAGAAGAGGTTTGAATTGCAAAAAAAAAAAAACAAATATAACGTCGCAATATATGTTTTTTTCTTATAAAATTTGCGAAAACATACCGAATGTACCTCATCACGAAAACACGCCTATATAAGTTTTGACCCCTTTAAACCCCACTTTTATATAATAAAACTGGGGTTTACAGGGGTATACATTATTTTTTCTTATTTTTGCTCGAAAATATAGATTGTGGGTACTCGTTAGAACCGCCTCGCCGAGGCGGGTCTAACGAGTACCCACAATCTATATTTTGAACAGAAATTTGAAAAATATCAGAGTTTTTATTTGATTTTTTTTTTTCAGTTTATGGAGGTGAAATTTTCTACATATTTGAATAGGCGTGTTTTCGTGATGTAGTCCCATGTACCAAGACATTATAGACATACTCTTGTACTGGGGTTGTCTGAAATCAAATACGTTATGGATCTACACATCTAAACCAATGAAAAACTGAACTCACTTCCCTCATCTTCTGCGTTCTTTACTTGTGCAGGCGTGTGCATTTGTTGGTGATTTAGACTTAAATCGTATTTCGTTTGTTTTGTTTTTACCTTACTTATAGTTTGGGCCTAGTTCCTAACCGCCCGCGTAAAGTTCAGACTCTCTTACCAATCAAAATGCTCGAATACTTAGTTTGACAAAGTTGATAAGAATCCTCGTACAGTTTAATATTTCTTATCAAATAAATATGAAATATTTGTGTAGTCAGAGTTGCTAATTTATCATTCAACCTCTGTTACCAAAAGACGTGATAATTGCTCAGACTAAAATAGAATGAGAGATAAGATGTAACAATCAACGTGAACGTCAAATTTTCTTAACAAACATATTGCATACTTACTTATATTAATCAGCATACAGTTCAACCGCTCTTATCAAACAACATACTGAATGTTTGTTTGGTCAAAATTGTTCATAATAGCGCATTGTTCAACCTCCCTTACCAAACAAAACAATGAGTATTTGTTTAGTCAGATTTGCTAATAATCAATGTACAGTTCAACTTCTCTTACCGCAAAAATTGATTATGTGTTTAGATAGTTGTTAATAATCAACATACAGTTAAGGCTCTCTTACCAAACAATTAAATCTCTCTTACCAAAGAAACAAATGAATATTTATTTAGTCAGAGTTGCTAATACTCAGAGTATCGTTCAAATATGTCGGAAAATGGCTTGGACGGGAAAAAAAAGACGGCAAGAATTATTGTACATTTCAACCTCTCTAACTAAACAATATTTGGAATAACTGCTGGGATAAACTACATGTAGCTAGTAACCAACGTACAGTCCTTTCTCTCCTATTAAACAATATTGCATGGATGCAGTGGCCAATAATCAGAGTACAGATCAATCGCTTTTACTGAAGAGTACTGTTCAACACACTGCATCGGTACAGTTGCAAAAAATATGCGTACTGTATAATCCCTCTTATCAAACATAACTTGAATAATTATTAGGACAGGGTTGCAGTTGCTGAACATTCGCGTACTCTTTTAACTCTTTTTTACCAATATAAACAACCAAGATAGGTCACAATAACGGAACACAACCCTCCTAAGATACCAGAGGCAAATAATCAGCGTACGTTATAATCTCTCTTACCAAAATAACTAGAATAACAATTAGGACAGAGTTGCTAATAATTCGAGTACTTTTAAATCTTTCTTACCACTATATAACACCCAGGACAGGTCACAATAATGGAACACAGCCCTCCTAAGTACCAGTTGCAGTTAATAAGCGTACGGTATAATCTTTCTTACCAAACATAACTGGAATAACAGTTAGGACAGAGTTGCTGATAATTCGCGTGCCTTTTAACCTTTCTTAACAACATCAAACATCCAGGACAGGTCAAAATAACGCAACATAGCCCTCCTAAGGTACCAGTTAAGGGTTAAATGACAAAATAAAACTACACTTCATCGAAAGCAGAACAAACTATTTAGACAAACTGCATCAGAAACACTGTCTTGGAACAGCCAAGAGTAAAAACTGTTGGGGCTGTACGAAATAAATTATCTAACCCTCATCTCTAACCCTTATACAGGTCCAGTTACAAGTGGGCCACGCCGAGCGAAGAGGTGTCTTCCAGTAGCGCAACATGCACAGATTTAGAGTCATTCCACATATACGCAATGTCGCATGCGGGCATTTTCCCTCCATAGATGTATTCTATATAGTCCAATGATTCTGTTAGCGGACAGTGTAAGCCCTGATCAGACTGTGCGGATGAGCAGGGTGGTCTGGGCCTTCGCTGTCCGAATATGCCAGAAGACACGTTTTTGCATGGCACGGCCCATATGATTATTTGGTCCTCCATTACGAAAACATGCCTATTCAAATATACTGAAAATTTTACCACCAAAAAATGAAAATTTATAGCTAAAAAAGTATGATAGTTTTTTTATACTTCTGCATATCTGAAGGACAGAAAAACACAAGAACAAAATGACACATAATAAGACATACAATATAAACCTTTTTTTGGATAAAAGATGTCTTTTTTGTAGTACACGGAGCCTTTAAGTAACTGATTGGATAAAGATGCAAATAAACAGCGTTTAGTTCAACCTCAACCTCTCTTAATAAACTTGTTCAATAATTCAACAGTTGCTAATAATCAGCGCATAGTTCAATTTGACATTTGAGCCGCAATGTAAGAAAACATATCTTCTGACATGTGCGTCAAACGAAGACTCTGATCAGCCTGCGCATCCGCGCAGTCTGAGCAGAGTCTTCGTTGTCCACATGAAGAAACTCTGCATCCTTGTCAATCCAAATGCAACCAAATAAAATTCTGGTCAGTCTGCCTGAATGCGCAGGGTGATATGAATCTTCACTGGGCGAAAGGTCCCAAGATACGATTTCTGACGTTGCCACGAATTTTATAATCACATGCTGCACTTATTCTATGTCCTTCAGTTACCGATATGTATCAGTTGGCAATCTGTTCCCTGCTTTCATCAATAATAGCTGTTTTACCAGATAGATCAGATACTAAGATCGTACGCTCTGTACTAAAGTGCGCTATACAGCTAATTAAATGTCCCATTTACCGTTTGCTGAACATAAAATATGCATAAATGTCCGGCAACAGAAAAATACTTTTTGCACAGGAACTTGGAGCCGTCAGCTGCAACTTTCATTTATGACACACTCCAACAGGAAAGGTTTTGACAAGCCGGGACGATCTGCATAATCTTATCCAGTATATCGAATTTACAAGTGACAAGCCATTAGACCTTGCTTTTAAATCACATTTTTATCTTGATGTGTTAAAATTAAGTTTATTTACGTACTGTGATGTTATTCGGAGAGAAACATAAATAATTGGACTACTATCAGATATTATCTTCTGTCAGAGAGGGCTGAAATAGACAGAATAGAATAAATGGTAATGAATAAACCCCACTAAAACAAAAGGTTATCTAATTAACCGAGTAGTTCAGTTAAACCAGGTTCCATTCACACTGCCCTTGCAATCCAGTACATATAAAATGTTTAACAATTTCGTACAAAAAATGAAATTCTTCGAAAGGAGTTTCAAAAGGTACCTGCAAATGAATTTAACATCATAAACATAATTTATTAATTGATTTTAAGGCCAACACATCTAAGGCATTTTATTTTAAACTTCGTAAAGCGTTTTCGAAATTTTATCGCAGACACAGTGCTTTGGTAGAAAAATATAGCGTCAGTCTATAAAAACACTTCTGCAACAAGGTATATCGGAACCAGAATTTTACGGTGACTTAGTGTACAGATTTAGAAAAATTGTAGGAAAATCTAACTTTTCGGAGCAATTCAGAAAACTCATTAACCGTTATAAAAGAATTGGTTATAGCCTGGATATTATGCGGCAGACTGCATGCCTAGTTGTCAACCCAATCGTTGCTGACGGCTATGCTTCACACTTTAATTGCACGACGGCGGTTCAGGCCTCAGACTCAATGACGGCCTCATCGTAAAACTTTAACCAGTGGGTTGGGGCTTGGAGATATGTCTTTGGCTTGGCCCGCCGTGGCTCAGCTATTGGTTTTCATTTACTCTGGCATACAGTAGAATTAGCCATGAGTACTCATCTTTGTTTATTATAGTGATTAATTTGATTTTTTTTTTTTTTTTTTTTTTTTTTTTGTTCGCTTTGATGCATTGACTGAGTTGGGAGCTTTTATGCGAACCGAATTCTTATGTATTTCTGTATTAAGAGTTGCATCGAGACCCAGGGTGAAGTTGGCTAGCTGTAAAAGTGCTTTAACACCCCCGCCCCCCCGCTCCCCCCCCCCCCCCCCACCCTCCCCACGATGGTTTACTCTACTGACCGTTCTAAGGCGGTGGTCCCGGTGTTAGTCATACTCTTTGTTGCTTTGTGGTTTGTTCTACTAGGTTAGTTGTTTTATGTCTTACCTTCTGTCAGTTTGTTTTTGTGTTTTTCAGTCCTTTTAGCATTGCGATTAACTCGCTTGGGGAAGAGAGAGCTAATCTTAGTGCTTTCCGTACGTTTGTTCGATTTGTGCTTGTTTGGATTTGTCGGTTTCCTCTTCTTCTTGGTGTCTGGGAAGGGCTGCGGGTTTGTGATTGTGGCACTCCCTGGACTTTTCTCTTACTTCTCTTTTGTTAAAAAAGGCGCCCTTTGGCAGTATGAAAATCAAATGATCGAAAACAGTCTTAAATCGGTTTTATTTAGTGAGTTCATGAGCCCAAGGTAGAGCAATATTCTATGTTGCATTTGAAGAGGTACAGAATAGGAAATCGCGGTAGGTCATACCCTGACCTCATCTTTACATTCCTGTACAGTTATTTTGATTTACAGACTATATCAACGCACAATAAAATTCCAAATCAGAATGCGGAGACTGGCTTTTGTTGTTTCATAATTCATTATTGTGCTGCTTAATTGATATTATCCATGAAACTAAGTTTGAGCCCCGACTTCCAACAGTTTCACTACTAACCATTCCAATGTCGTGCTTAGCCTATAATAATTATGAAGTTCCAGCTACATTAGACTCTCGTTATCTCGACTTCGCTTATCTCAGATAACCGCTTATTTCGAAGTGAAATCCTGGTCCCTGTTTTAACATGGAAAACTAAGAAGAGGTAACTAAATATTGTTGAAAAGAGGAGAAATTGCTCCTAAGGAGCAATTTCTCCTCTTTTGCACAATATTTTCAATGTCTTTAACTTCAGGAGTTAAATTACATATACATTTGTTAAATGTGGTTGTTCGATTTATTGTTTTCCTCACTTCTACAACTCTGACATATCGAGGTACGGATATCTCGAAGTGTTTCAGAGAGTCCCCTGGAATTCGAGATAACGAGAGTCGACTGTATATGTTATTGTCTGTTCTGCATAAGAGTTCCCTAACTCATCAGTGGGTCATTTTAAACACACACACACACACACAGACACACACACACACACACACATATATATAAATTTACCAGTGTTTGCACTTTACAACCACCATTCAGTTTGTGATTGTGGCACTCCCTGGACTTTTCTCTTACCTTTTTTTTACATCCCAGTAAGCATTCTTTATAAATCTATAGCGGGCCGTTATCGGCCCGTCAGGGTAGCTGACGGGCCGATAACGGCCCGCTATAGATTTATAAAAAATGCTACAAAATGTCTCAGAACTATGATGAAACACAAATGAGACTCCACTAGTAGAGCCGCAGTTAGTCTGTCCGTACGCAAGAAAGGTCAGACACAAGCCTTATAGAAAATGTTTAGGATTAAGCTCTGATTGTCTGCGACTCGACCCACCGCTTTGCAATCAAAGTGGTCAGTAAAAATATTAACATTGATTTAGTTAACGACTAAGCATGACTGTTCAAAGAGCGCCAAGCGACAACTATTCACACATTTATTCGCTCGCTGGCACATTGAAGCTTTTAGGTGTCATATTATCCTTTGCGGGATCTTGTTCATTTGTGGCACCATGGTATATATTGGCCAATAGTTCTATACAGAGTCACCTTCAAGCCTTGTGGTCTAGTTTTGATTTGTTTGGTATCGCCAGGGGATGGGATTCCTACTTCGAAGTATTTTGACATTTCATTTAACTTCGAAGAGGAACAAAATGTTAAGCCATGAATTCTGAGCAAAATCAGAAATCAAGGATAAGCCCCTTTCAGGCAGTTCTACTCATTACCGCCTATAATGTTCATAACTTCTTGCCTCCCAAATTAAATTCTTACCAAAAAAAAAAAAAAACAAGTAAACCGAACTCACAAAAGTGGTCTACCAAGGAAACATAGCGGAAAATCTAGTGTAATCAGTACCCATCACGAAAACACGCCTATTCAAATAGATAGAAAATTTCACCTCCAAAAACCAAAAATATTCAGACAAAAAAAAATCGCTGATATTTTTCATATTTCTGCTCAAAACATAGATTGTGGATACTCGTTATAATCGCATCGCCTATGTTTTCGAGCAGAAATAAGAAAAATAATGTTTACCCCTGTAAACCCCAGTTTTATTACATAAAGTGGGGTTACAGGGGGTCAAAATTATATACATGTTTTCGTGATGCTTAAACATTCATTGACAACGACATATGTGCCCGAAACCATCAAACTGTCCCAAAAACGTATCTGGCCTGTATATTGTGACAAGCCGTCCGGACAGGGCCTTAAATCGTCCAGTCAAACAATATTTGGACTGCGAAACACGTACTCTAGAAGTCAAAACGGGATGGTGGTTTGCCCATAAGCGGATCCAGAAGCAGTCCGAAACCGGACAGGTAAATTAAATTATTGGAGAGACCTTATGCTAGTACTCGTTTCATTTATAATGTTATCGACTTGGTAAATATAAAACAAACAATAACTGTCACTTAATAACAAGGAATTGGATTGGGTGCCAATTGATTGGCGTGCTTAAGATGCTTTCTGTCATATCGAGGATCTCTGATTTCACGATGGGGTTGAATAAACGACAGTTAAGAAGAGATTTCACAAAGATATGCGTAAGAAAATATGCATCGATTAGTTGAAAAACAAGAACGTCGTACGCCTCTTGACATCTCAAAAACGTTGTCATCATGAACAGATTCTAAAGCAAATGACTTCTTATTTGCGTCCGTAATTCAAAGCAGATGAAATTGAGGAACAACGAATTGGGCATTTACTGTGAACGTTTAAATACAGATTACCTTTATTATCAAGAACCTTTCAGTTGTTTAAATAATAAAGTGAAAATTCGCAACATTGAGAAAATTTGACATTTGATATGTGCACCCAGTAGAGGCTCAAATCAGCGTTCGCATCCACGTCGACCTGCTCCTTGTGAAGGTAGGATGTCCACCAGGCCAGGTTTAAGCTCCCCAACCCCACTTCCCGACCACCACTATCCAGTTCTACTGTTTACCTTTCCAATGCGATCTATCTGCTTTCCTCTTCGTCTGTTCGTTGTGATTTCTGATAAATTAAGAGGGCTTGAGAAGCCGTTTACCGTGAATAGGGCTTTTCTTGAGTATTTCCACTTTGGAGTTGTTTCTGATGTTTTTGCCAATGACGAGCCATAAGTAGACTTCCAAAATCCCGGTCATACGCTTCTACCTACAATTCCTTCGTTCAGGCCTATGGACATGGTGGGCGAAGCTTGCTTACCAAGTAATGCTTACTGTCCGCGGAGGCCCGATTACACCCTTTATTCTGGGGTCCCTGTCTGTTCGTCTGAATATTCTGATTCGTCAATCGCTTACCTATTCATGAGTTTGGATTATGGCTTCCATACCATGACCACAACTACATACTTTTATTTTCCTGTGTACAAACCGCACAAGTATTTGGCAGTTTCATCTTCACAGACGGACCTATTGTAATATAAAATAGACAAATTTACCGAAAAACATTGTGATGAAGATCACTTCGTATTCCAGACGTCAGATAAACGGACCATAAAGAAAAACAGTTTGCCTATTTCTAAATACAGTAAAGATTACTGATTATAATTACAATACCTTCACTAGGGCTATTAAGTGAGTTATAGATGATATAAATGTGTGCCTCTATAAGTAAATATAGTACAATATATTAGCCACAACGTGAGAAGCGTACCTTCTGACATGTGCAAACACATCCGCACAGTCTGATCAGAGTCTTCGTTGTCTGCATGAAGAAACTTTGCTTTATTTGCTTTCCAAAATGTGCCCAGTGAAGATTTTGATCGGACTGCAAATGCGACTCATATATATATATATATATATATATATATATATATATATATATATATATATATATATATATATATATATATAATATATATATAATCACAACGTATCTGGAGAACCGCTAAGTTGTTGACATAATATCGATATGCGGGCTGAGCCACGCAAAAACGAGTTTTTGGGTATATCAGTGCTGACAGCGAAGGTACAGATCAGCCTGCGCATCCGTGCAGTCTGATCGAGGTCTTCGCTGTCCACTAACAGAATTAGTGATCACTATAGGAACTATCAATGGAGAGCAAATGCCCGGATGAGACTTTGCGCATGCGCGGGATTCAGCTGAATCTGTGCATTTTGCGCATGTTCAAAAACACCTTTTCGCTCGTCACGGCCTTTATAGCATTGGATTTATCTTATAAAAGACAGATTAAAACAGCATGAAAATTCCTGTTGCACTTGCGAAATAACTTTATTAGATTTGTACACAGCAGGGTGCGGGTACGTGAAAGAGAAAATACTGCGCAATATGAATGGCCACTAGATGTAAATATTTAATTGCCTCGAAAATACGGAGCGCGAGTCGTGATAGCGTACACTGAGTTACTGACTTTTTGTTCCTTCATTTAAAGGGACTAGACACACCTGGTAGATTCACCGCCATTTATACAGTATAGACAACTTTTGTGACTACCTGTTTGCTCTTCTGCAAATTACATTGTATTTCCTTTTAAAGTGGACCTCTTTTCAGAAGAGCCTTGTGGCTCTTTTGAAAAGAGGTCCACTGTAAAGGAAATAATTTACTCCCGTGAAGGACAACCCCTTTCGTTTTAGAGTTGAAACCTTTTCAAAAGGGAGGCAAAGACGGTAGTCACAGAACTGTCTCTATTGAAAGAGTATTAATTGCCATAAGGTCGCTGTAAATAAGTCCAAGTTTCCACACACGTATCACCAAACATTTTTGTTCATTTTTATGAGTTCAAAATATTTTGCCCATTCGAAACCACTTCAAAGATGGCCATGAATATTCATAACGAAAACACGCCAATTCAAATATATTGACAATTTCACCACCAAAAACTAAAAGTTTTCAGATAAAAATTCTGACATTTTTTCAGATTTCTGTTCAAAAACGTAGATTGTGGGTACTCGTTAGAACCGCCTTGCCGAGGCGGTTCAAACGAGTACCCACAATCTATGTTTTCGAGCAGAAATAAGAAAAAAAAATGTATACCCCATAAACCCCAGTTTTACTTTATAAAAGAGGGGTTTAAGGGGGTCAAAACAGTATAGAAGATGTCCAGAAAGGGTCTATAATATAAAAGTGGGGTTTAAGGGGGTCAGAATTATATAGGTATGTTTTCGTGATGAGGGTCACAATCACAGAACATAGTATACGAATTACATCAAGAGGGTGAGGAAACAAACCATGACAGGTAGTGCACATGCCATAAAGCAAAGCAAAGCAAAGCAGCCAGTTCCATCTCCCCTAACAAGGTGATCACAATGCTAGACGGGGTACACTAAACACGGCAATAAGACAACGAGCAGGACTAGGCATATATAAAAGGTCCGCAACGAGTAGTTATAAGGGCCTATAAAACACCAACAAAACCAGAACCACCGCTTTAGAACAGTCAGTAGTTAAAACTACCAAGGACCTTAAATCTATTTTACTAGCGCGAAATGTTCATCCTATGTGGCTTGTTGTAAAACTCATAATCTATTCTGCAAATCAGATGTGATACAATAATTAGCAGCACCATTAGCAGTATCTATAAACAGGCCAAAATATCATTCTCGAATCTTACTGGTAAGTATGGTGGTTTCTTCATCATTACAATTACAATCAAAGTGTCAAAGGCACTGAAATGACAAATTTCTTGAGGAATTCATGAAAATCTGAATTTTAGTAAAGTTTTATTTATGTTTCTTATCACTGTGGAAACTGAGGTTTTGGGTCCCTAGACTCATTAAGTCCCTAGCTGTATGCATCATATTAAGTTTTTTTTTTTTTTTTTTTTTGCTAGGGCCCTAATGTCGCTTTCTACTATCTGGCTCAGAGTGAATGGAGTTTTATAAGACTGTATGATGTATGAGAGAAACAATATCTTAGTGTTTGGTTGGGCTTAATTTGAACATTGCTTGGACGAATTTTAGTCTGTGTGACCCCGTAAAGCTAGCTTAAGTTCCTAATAAAATATTACTGACCGTTCCAAGACGGTACTACCATTTTGATACTTTTTGTGGAATGATCTGTAATGTTTCACTTGCAAATGTTTTCTTTTAACAATTATGTAAGTTATAGATATATTCAGTTACGATTGGGTAATAGAGTTGCTTCATTTTTGGGAAAGGGTTGCCAAGTTTGCTTACCATCTATTCTTTTTGAGGCTGTTAAATTATTTAATTGAATTTGTTTGCCTCCCCTTCTGATGTTAACAACTTGATGTGAATCTGATTGAATCAGTTTCTGAGTTCACTTATTTCCTTTCTAAATAATTTCTTTGTGTGGATCGATACATATATGCGTTTAATAGACCTAGCAAGACTTTTCGCAGAAGATAACGCTGACGATAGGTACACCTTTATTGGCAGAAATTTTACTAGTAGCAACAGCGTTGGCGTATTGATATATCATATGTTAATTAGTTCCGTTTATTTACATTTTCCTCATACATATGCATTCGTCACTGAAACTACGCATTTTTCATTCCTGATTTTATTTTCATATTTGTTTAGATGCTCTGAAACATCAAATAAATATGATTTTGACTAAATCCATTCATAAATGCCGCAAAACCTGAGTTTAGGTTGCACTATGTTTTAGTGAGGAAGCATGTTCAGTGGTGGTGAAAGCCACTAACACTAGAAAAAAATGATGGTAACGAAAAATGACAGATGAAATATGTCATTAAAAGCAACATATCATAAAAAGTATTATTTTCATAAGAGATTGATCATTCAGGCATTTATATATATTGTAGGTCTTTCCCAGATTCTAAAGACGACTATGATGACTCAGTGAAATATTCCACTATTTCTAATATTGAATGCATATGTCAAAATCTTGATTTACGTTTTGTTATGGCTGGCCTGTCACTGACCCACCTAAATACAACTCCTCTGTAGAATAATCAAACAGACCTGTCGCTTTGACCTTTACATTAAATATCCATAAGGAGTCTTTCACTCTAAAGTTTAGCTATGGCAGTCAGCCAATTCTGCATTCCACGTGAAGCAGGTATTAATTCACATGTACAAGTAAGTCCATGTTCCTGTTTACGTAATAAAGGTAAACTTATATTATTGCATAAAAAAGCAGTGTCACACATTATTAACAGCCGTGCATTAACCGGCGAAAAGCCGTGTATTAAAAAGGCAATTCACGCGCTGTTAATGCACGGCTACGCAACTTTCAATATGATCGTACCGGGGCCACAGATTTGCTGCCGTTACGAGATGTATACTGCCCGGCCCTAGAACGAGCATAGTCCGTGGAAATTGCGTTCGCGAGACATCGATGAAAAGGCCAAACAAAATAGTGCAAGAAATAACGCGAATTGTAGCAAATGTTTTCACTTTTTATGCCTCCAGTCTCGGTTTTCAACACCTCCCACGGGGCCTGACGAATGTAAAAGCATTAAAAAACCATGTTCGATCCCTATATTACGATCAAAAGGTCAACGCGACATGTCAGTTTGGTCAATCTATACCATAGGGGTATACCTGTATAAATCTCACTTGATCGATTTTCTTTAAGGTTTATGTCATGTTACTTTGGACTGAGGAGGTCAGATTGGCTTTTTATACGGCAGACTGCATGCCTAGTTGTCAGCCCAATCATTGTTGATGGCTATGCTTCACTTTTTAATTGCACGACGGCGGTTCGGGCCTCAGACTCAATGACGGTCTCTTCGTAAAACTTTAGTTGGGGCTTGACGATATGTCTTTGGCTAGGGCGCCATGGTTCAACTATTGGTTTTCATTTACTCTGGCATACAGTAGAATTAGTCATGAGTACTCGTCTTTGTTTATTATAGTGATTAATTTGATTTTTATGTTTTCGATTTGATGCATTGACTGAGTTGGGAGCCTTATGCGAACATGTTAGTTTTACTCTTTGTTGCTTTGTGGTTTATACTTCTACGAGGCGATTTGTTTTATGTCTTACCTTGTGTTATTTTGTTCTTGTGTTTTTTAGTCCTTCTAGCATTGAGATTACCTCGCTTGGGGAAGAGAGAGCTAATCTTAGTGCTTTTCGTACGTTTGTTCGATTTGCGCTTATTTGGTTTCTGGGAAGGGCTGCGGTTTGTGATTGTGGCACTCCCTGGACTTTTCTCAGAAGGGTCAGTAATAATCAAAGCACTGACAGCGCTGGTAGGTCGATTGTCTGAGTGGTGGCTGGGAAAATGGTGTTGAACGGGGGCTTTCATTTAACCCTCAACTTCCTATAATTTAAGCTAACAGTGCAGACACTGATCAGACGCCGCGTTCTGCGTCGTCTGATCCGGGTCTGTTTGCTAATGTCCCGGCACTAAGCCCAGTCCAGGTTTTGCGGATAACCCTCTTTACACAGCACACTGACGTCACAGCGACAAAAAATAGTGCGGATATAACGCGCGGTTTTATTTCATTTGTCAATGATAATCACGTGAACAATAATCTTATGACATATTGGTGTATGTGTACACTGGATCGCTTGTAAAACAATTAACCCAAAAATCCAGTGGTGCGAGGAAGGTTAAATCGATTTTACTGGTACCAAATCAAGCATTTAAAAGCGTATTGTTATTATTGAAATCATCGATTTGACTAGCATGTGGTTCTAGCAAAGCTATCAAATAGGCGGATTTTTTTCTTCTTTTTTTTTTTTTTTTTTTTTTTTTTTTTTTGTTTCCGTGTCCTTTTCTTCCGTTACCATTGCATAGCTTGCGCTTTGTGCCTGTGTGTCTCACTCACTTACTTCTACCTTCGCTGCGTAAGTAATCTTGCTATTTGTTATTGGGCTCTTTTCTATGTAATCGCATTTCAGTTTAAAATAATTTGTGCAAAGCCATTGTTCGTTACAAGAGCATTCAACATCTAAAACATGTATTGAACATGATGATATCTTGTTATCACTTGCAGGTATCTTGTTATCAGCTGCAACGTATCATGCATGATACATAAGAATTCGCTTGCGATAAGATCATAAGATCTGTTAACTGCCAGGCAATGCGAAACACAAGAAAATGGTCCCTACTTCTGAATATGTTCTGCTATATGCGGGCAATGAAGACTTACTAGACCCTTTGCTGTTCGCCTGAAGAAAAATGTGATAGTGAAGACCCTAACAGTGGAAGTCTTAATCCTTTCATCCCTAAGTTTCAAAAGTGGACTCTTCCCTCTTTTAATCTGGTCAGATCATTTATTCCAAATGGAAGTATCAGTCAAAAAAGAACGGCAAACAGTGCAGATTCTGATGAGACGGCTCATACTGTGCCGTCTCATCAGGAGCTACACTTTTGCAAAAAAAAAAAAAAAGAAAAAAATGTTTTGGCCTGCAAGCTTGCCTACGTATGCTGATATCCGCATTCTGGTTTCACATATGGGCTGCTGCAGGTATACTGGGGAGGATCCAAGATGATTTCTGAGGGGTCGATTTGATCAAATTAACTTACTTACTCTATGTATTCGGACAGACAGGCCTGAGCAAACAGTGTAGACCCTGATCAGACGCCGCAGAACGCGGCGTCTGATCAGGGTCTACACGGTCTGCATTAAATACAGGAATTTTTGTAAAATATAGTAATGCTAACGCGGCGTCTGATCAGGGTCTACACTGTTTGTGACTCACCCAGCATTTTTACACACATTCAGTAGTAAAATGGACTTGTTGAGAAGAAAATAAGGTAAAAGAGTAAGGGCTGTGAATAGCTAGAATCAATATGGAATCCAATATTTATAAAAAAAATTTCCAAGAAAATGAAATTTTGAGTCCGCTTACATAATTGACCGGCGCGGGAATCGCGCTGGTCTCTTAATATAGCTTTGGAGTTTTATATATGGTGGGTTATTCCATTAGCTATTTGCCGGGATCGTCGGTTTGTGACGATCCCTGCAAATATAAAAAAAAAATCTTATAACAAACTGTGTTATAAACAGATTAATGTCTTTTTTATTTTCATTTCAATCAAAAAATTTCATAAAGCTAAATAAAAGCAAACATTAAAGAATCACATTGTTTTTCTTTTTTACCTGTTACATTGAAAATTTATTAAACTTTAGTATACCCTTGTCCCATGACTTTTTATAAACATGAACAAAATTTGCACCGGTACTTAGACGTTTGCGTCTAAATATTTTGTCTTGTATTTAGATATTATAGCAGAAATCTCTGGTGAAACTGTGTAAATGCGCAGATGGATTTGATTCTGTACACCGTAATAACCCCAAGTATAGGGGCAGACAGTCCTGAGCAAACAGATCGATGCCGAAGAAACGCGTCTGGTCAGGTTCTACACCGTGTGCCACTCATTTAGCGAATTTGGGCATATCAACGGGTAGTAAAATGGACTTGTTCAAATTTTAGGAGAAGAATGGTAAGGAGTTATGGTGTCGGAATATTTAGCGTAAATATGGTACGTCTCATATGCTCGTAAACACATTAATTTTCACTAAATGCGGTCCAATGATGTGTTAAGCACGCTTTTTACCTGGCGAGTAGTATTAACTCCATTGTAATCTGGAGACCCCTAAAAGGGTATCGACAAACAGTTCAGTCACAGATCAGACGCCGCAGAATGCAACACTTGATCAGGTTCTGCACTGTTTGCAAACAGTTTAGCCATTTTTCTCTAAGAATGTCTAAATGACATCGGCTGACTTACCTAAAATTGGAATTGGACTCTTCCAATATATAGTGGGGGAGAGTTTATTCAGTATAAAATGGGTTAATCTGTATTTAGCACAAATGCATGGCAGTCGGATTAGAGTAAAGCAAATAATAGAGCTTGAGATTATTCAGATCAACTTGTGCATCCGCGCAGTTCAACTAAAGTTCTCCCGGTTCGCTTGAATACTCTGCAGAATTTAAGGAATCCAAAGAGCAGAAGTCTGATCAGATTGTCCCTATGGGTAAGCCGATATCGCATTTAATGCACTGTTTCGACCTGCCGTGTTTGATTAGTGAAGTGTAGACAGCTTTTGCGCACATCAACAGCCGACATGGAAAGTCTGTAGTGTCGGTTCTCATTATTAGCCCCATATATATTTTGCATTTTATTTTTTTATTATTTAGAAAATCCTGCTGATATGCCTTGTAAACGAAACATGCTGATTCAATGTAGCGTATGTTTCTTGTCTGGTTTAGTGTACCAGTAGTTAAACAGATTGTACATTCCTCCATTTTAAACGCTCAGCTTGCTGGGTACAAATAATCAACAGACGGCATTTTAAAATATTTTGCAGTTTTCCCAGAAAAAAAAGGCTTTTATATTTCATGCAGGTTGTCTCCTAATATTTGACAGTTCATGTACACTGTCTCCTGAGTAGACAATTTGCATGAAATGTAAAAGGCCATTTTCTTGGGACAATAAGCAAATATTATTAATCTATTTGCTTGTTTGTTTGATTTTGGCTTAACGTCGCTTTCAACAATCTTTCAGTCATATCGCGACGGTGTCTGGGTGTGGCAGGGAGCTCAATGCTCACTTTTAGAGTGCTGCCTCACTAAAATATCACGCCCCAGACACTTTGACATGATATTTCACCCAGTCACATTATACTGACACTGAGCTGATCAGTTCTAGCTCTACTTTCTTAATGCTGAGCGCAAACGAAAGTGAAACTAGTACCATTTTTAAAGTCTTTGGCATGACCCGGCCAGGGATCGAATCCGCAACCTCCCGGTCACAAAAAGCGGACGCTCTACCACTGAGCCATTGTGCCGGTCTTATTATTAATATGTCGTCTGTTGAATCATTCCTTAGAAAGTAAAGGTTAATTTTACACTAACAAAATAATCAGAAAAAGTGATCCCTTGGAAATACAAAACAAAGGCAGAAAAGAGCAAATTGGATTTGACTGATTATATAAAGAATGTAATTGAATACAATTCAACCTTCCGTTCGCCACCATCCCTATCGCAACAGCACCTCCTGCAGAATTCTATTTTAAGATATAACAAAGGAGCCATTTTCAAATATAATGTATGAACCATTTCCAAATATAATGTATAATCTATTTTCCAATTTAATATATGAGTTATTTGTCGTTAAATGAGTCTATCCATGAAAGGTAATCAACAGAATGCGACCTTCCCCCTCGCCCTACTCCCCAGCTGCGCCTTAAGCAAAACTATATTTTCAGATTCTAGGTATCAATCGAAAGATGATCAAAGTTCTGACAGCACTGGGGGTCAATAGTCTCTGAGTGTAGACCGGGAAAATGGCTCTGAATGGGGACTTAAGACCCTTCAATCCTTAACTTCCTGTATTTTAAGCAAACAGTGCAAACCCTGAAAGACGCCGCGTTCTGCGGCGTCTGATCTGGGTCTGCACTATTTGCCAATGTCCCAAATGTCACAGTCAAGGTTTTACAGATAAACCCTCTATATGCAGCACTCTGACGTCACATCGATAAGACAAGCGCGGCTATAAATAATCGTTACCTGGATTTCGTCAAACCACGGTTTAATTACATTGGTCAATGACAATCACGTAGATAACTGAAAATTCTATGGCTAGATTGTAACAGTCGAACCAAAAATTATCGTTGAACTAGGATGTTGATAACTGACATATTTAACACTTACAGCGCTTTTCCAAAGTGTAACAGACAATATTTTGTTACAGGTGTTATATAATTTTTGCCTTTTCCGTAACAATGTTTATCTATATGTGTGTGTCTGAGTGTAAACTTTTTTTTTCCGTCAGGTATGTCTAAGTAACTACTCTATCTAGGATTTTGAAATTTATCACAAACATTGAAAATGACATGTATTATTTTTATTGTGTAAGAGAATCGGCATCCTCATGCTTATCATTGCCTTTATTTGCACATTGGTTTTTCTCTCCCATTACGAAAACACACCTATTCAAAAAGATTGAAAATTTCACCTCCAAAAACTGAAAATTTTCAGACAGAAAAAACTCTTATATTTTTCATATTTCTGCTCAAAACACAGATTGTGGGTACTCGTTTGAACCGCCTCAGTGAGGCGGTTCTAACGAGTACCACAATCTATGTTATTGAGGAAATAAGAAAAATAATGTATACCCCTGTAAACCCCAGTTTTACTATATGAAAGTGGGGTTTAAGGGGGTCAAAATTATATAGGTGTGTTTTTGTGATGAATAAAACTTTTCGCCACATGTATCTAATGGGTTTGCTCGTGGGTATGTGAGCTTTGCTTACTGTCTGCTTTATGTTTATTTCTATATTTTAATTTAAGGCAGACAACTCACATGAAATGTCAAAGTTTCTTTTCTCTGAAAACTATTACAAAAATCAAAATATCGTCTATTACAGTGCTCTAATGATTAAACTAAAACAAATCAAATGAGATTTCTTTTCTCTTTTTTTTTCAAAACCCTATTATGTGGTCGAGAATACCGCGAATGTCAAACTGGAGACGTAACCACTCAGATCTTAATTTATTTGACGATGATTTTATTGTTAATTTAATTTAACCGCAATAAAACAGTTGTAATTTGTTATTTCATTGCTACTTCTGACAAGTCTGATATGCTTGGCATTCTGTGTGCACTTAGAAAGATATTAAAAGGGCTGGATACACTTGGAGGTTTTTCGCCATTTCCGCCAAGGGAGACAATTTTTGTGACTTCCTGTTAACTTTTCTACATGCCAAGTCCATTCTGAAAAGGGATCTACTCTAAAAGGAAAGAATTTGCTCCCAGCGGGAGCAAATTCTTTCCTTTTGGTGTGGGCCCTTTTCAAAAGGAACAAAAGCAATTTTGACATAGTTGCCTTCCTTGAAAGTGCATCAACAACCCTTAAGGGCGCCGTATTATGAGATACTATGAGATTGCTCTATTTGCCCTGAATATTCCAACATCTCAGCGCATTGCCTTAATTATCCTAACATTTGAAAACTCCGTTTTTCTCTTGCTGTATCTAAATGCTGCTTGACTAGTGGCAAACTTGTACAGACCCTGATCAGAAGCTTTTTTTGACGTCTATACTATAATCGACACTCGCTATCTCGAATTCCAAGAGACTCTCTGAAATACTTCGAGATATCCGTACTTCGACATACAAGATTTGCAGAATTGAGGAAAAATAATCGAACAACCACATTTCACAAATGAATATGTAATTTGACTCCTGAAGTTAGAGATATATTTAAAATATTTTGGAAAAGAGAAGAAATTGCTCTCTTTTCCACACTATTTTATAACCTGTTGTAACATTTCCATGTTGAAAACAGTGACCAAATATTCATTTCGATATAAGTGGTCATTCGAGAAAAGCGAAGAGATAACAAGAGTCGACTGTATTTGTTCAAGCCTATGTGTTCGAAACCACCGTATTTACTTTCAATATTCGGACACCTCAACTCTTTTCTATACTTGGCATAGACCATTGATAATTTGATTTGGCTATCTGTGTTGTGTCTAAAATAGAAATGAAGTTACTCATTGAAGGCCAGAATTATGAAGCACAACCTTCCCGAGCCACCGAAAAAAAAAAAAAAAAAAAAAAAAAAAAACAATGAGAGATGCAGCTGTCCATCTTGCTCTTTGTTTTGTTTTTGTGACGTTTGATATATTTCCATGCTAACATTTTATCCCGGCCTTTAGCTGTCAACTTTGTTATCATTTTTAATGTTTACTCTCCTTTACTGTTTTTCTTGTTCGAAGTGGAGTGCTACTTCTTGCTATCACTTTTTAATGTTTGCTGTCATTTATTGTTTTTCTTATTCGAAGTGGAGCGCTACTTTTTGCTATCATTTTTAATGTTTGTTCTCCTTTACTGTTTTTCTTGTTCGAAGTGGAGTGCTACTTCTTGCTATCCTTTTTTAATGTTTGCTCTCATTTATTGTTTTTCTTCTTGGAAGTAGAGTGCAACTTCTTGCTATCATTTTTAATGTTTGCTCTCCTTTACAGTTTTTCTTGTTCGAAGTGGAGTGCTACTTCTTGCTATCCTTTTTTAATGTTTGCTCTCATTTATTGTTTTTCTTGTTGGAAGTAGAGTGCAACTTCTTGCTATCATTTTTAATATTTGCTCTCCTTTACTGCTTTTCTTGTTGGAAGTGAAGTGCTACTTCTTGCTATCCTTTTTTAATGTTTGCTCTCATTTATTGTTTTTCTTGTTGGAAGTAGAGTGCAACTTCTTGCTATCATTTTTAATATTTGCTCTCCTTTACTGTTTTTCTTGTTGGAAGTAGAGTGCAACTACTTGCTATCATTTTTAATATTTGCTCTCCTTTACTGTTTTTCTTGTTGGAAGTGGAGTGCTACTTCTTGCTATCCTTTTTAATGTTTGCTTTCCTTTACTGTTTTTCTTGTTGGAAGTGGAATGCTACCTCAGAAGTAAGGTCTGATGCGCGAAATTTGGTTTAATCCCCGCATCAGTTTTGCTGTTGATAATTCGAAGGAGACATGTCTTTAATAGATCCTTTCAGCTGTATCATCTATTTGCGAGGAAACGTTGTTTTGTGTTGGACTAAACCATATCTGATACCTTAAGAGAAATTTGCTACGTGATTCTTCCATCTCCAACATATCTCCATATTTTCTCTTTTTTTCTTTCTATATATATATGTATTAATAAGTAGAATATACTACTTCACATGTAACTATTTTGCAAAATTTATAGCTGACATTTGAACAATCTTAATGATACGAACAGAATGAGAATATATTCAATGTTTTATGCTTGAAATTGCTCCTGTTCAGAAATATTTAACAGCGACTTTTGTCAATCCCGTTTGCAATTAAAGACTTAAAAAGCAGTAAATACAGTCGACTCTCGTTATCTAGAAGTGCAAGGGACTCTCTGAAATACTTCGTGATATCCGTATCTCGACATATCAGATTTGCAGAATTGAGGAAAAATAAATCGAACAACCACATTTCACAAATGAATATGTAATTTGTCTCCAGAAGTAAGAGATACATTGAAAATATTGTGGAATACTCTTCTCCACAATATTTTGTTACCTTTTGTAAGATTTCTATGTTGAAAACAGGGACCATATTTTCACTTCGAGATAAGCGGTTATTCGGGATAAGCGAAGTCGAGATAACGGGGCCTAGATATAGTTCCAGCTGTATACAATTGTTCGGTCATCGAGCAGCGCGGATCAACACGTAAGCATACTTCGGTGCTTCGGGGAGGGTGTGGTTCGTGATTGTGGTCTTCATTTATGTTTGTGGCAGAGTTCCATATCTAAAAGGGCCTTTTGTATTTTGTTTTCTGGACTCCGATTCAATTTTACATTTTCTTATCGACAGAAAAACTGATGGAGGCAAACCAGGCTTCGCACATAATGTTAGAGAATAGTAATGGCGAAGAGAAGCGAGAGACGTGGAACAAGAAAATAGACTTTCTCTTGTCTGTGATAGGATTTGCTGTAGATCTCGCCAACGTATGGAGATTCCCATTTCTCTGTTACAAAAATGGAGGAGGTGAGTGTGTGTCCATAATTAATATGAGCCGCATCGTCAGGAAACGTGCCGTCGGACAATTGTGCGCCCAGCGAAGATTCAGATCAGCCTGCGCATTCGCGCAGTCTGATCAGAATCTTCTCTGAGCGCGTTTTGGATAGCCAAGGATGCAAAGTTTCTTCATGTGGACAACCTAGACTCTGATCAGACCGCGCGGATGCGCAGGCTAATTTAAATCTCCGTTCAGCACACATGTCAAAAGGCACGTTTTCTCACGTAAAGGCTCATATGATTTCCATAGTCAGACCTGCTATTGGTTGTCATGGCTCAAGAAAACACTTTCTGTTGTTGTTTTTTGTTGTTATAGCTGTTGTTTCTGCTAATGATATTTTTATTTCTCCATACTATTTGATTGTTTGTATTCATTTGTTCATCCTTATTCGAGGTATTCCAATTGCTAACCGCAGTATATATTTTCCTGAAAAACTAAGAAAACAGCTCTGACCAGAAAACGTCTTATCTACGATTAAAACTGAGGAGGCATTTTCCTTGTTTGGTCATTCTCTCCCTTCCGCTGATACAAGATTGACAGTTGTCAGTTTCTGGCGAATAAAAATGTCAACAATACTGGTTAACCGCTCAGAGTACTAAGCCTGCCCAGTAAACGTGTGGTTAGGTAAACTGACCGCGCTCGACATGACCCGTTGGGTTGACTGGGCCGTTAAACTTCAACACAAAATCCGTTTTAGAAATGCAAATGCATATTGATAAAACTAATATTTTTTTCTAAAACAAGTGACACAAAATGAATATTTTCTTATTTCAGGTAAGAATTTCGCACTTTATCATTTCCTTTGATAATATATTATGAATAAGCATGTAGTTCAAATCGGTGGAATTTATTGGAATTTTATTCAAATCGTTTGGTAATAACCCCATGTGTTTGGCATTCAATCAGAAATTGTTTGATTATATACGCTTTCTTTGGCATTTAATTCTAATATATTTATGCTTATTGTTTTGGCAAAATTATTTAATATGTAGGAAATTCATAGGTATGCTACAATTAAAGAATAAATGATACAAGAATGCAAAGAACTAATATACTAGGTCCAGTTGTTCAAAGCATCGTAACTCAACGAGCTTGTTATTGGTCAGAATGTTAACTGTTCTAGTAAGTACAATTTCTAATTCACATGTATTTTTGCTGAAAAAAATGTGAGTACATGTAGTTTTTGCAAATGCAAAAGCTACTCACATTTTTTCAGCATAAATGTTAGCGTATGTGCCATTTTTAATGGTCAAAGTTTTAACGATACGTTAACTAACGACATCGTTAGCTTTGAACAATTTGGCCCTGATAATTTTGTCTAGAATGTTTTTTTGAAAATGAATAATGCGAGGTATTTCATGTTTCAGGTGCCTTCTTAATTCCATATGTCCTCATGTTGGTGTTTGGTGGTATACCCTTATTTTATATGGAACTTGCCTTGGGTCAGTACTACAGAACGGGAGCTATCACATGCTGGGCAAGAATCTGCCCATTATTTAAAGGTAGGCATAATTCCAATGTGAATTATTTACTAATAACCCAGCTAGCATTCTACGCAAATCTACATCGGACCGTCATCAGCCCTTCAGCTACCCTGACGGGCCGATGACGGCCCGATATAGATTTACGTAGAATGCTGACTGGGAATACAAGAAAATGTCAGTACAAAAATAATATGAGTCAGCGCACGACAAAACCTACGATAAAACCTGTGTGACCAACAAAGACAGATGAGCCTGTATATCCACCCAGTATGGCAAGAGTTCTCATTTATCCCTCTTTGGATAACCTGGAGGCTGTAGAAGGCATGTGCGATCAGCGAAGACTCTGATCAGAATGCGCGGATGCGCAGGCTGATCTGAGTCTTTTCTGGTCGCACAAATCTTATTGTAGGTTTTGTCGTGCGCTGACTCATCATTGTCGCACCTGTGATCGCATGGGCGACATAGGCGTGTGAGTTTCGTCTGTTCGTTCTTTCATCTGTATTTTTGTTCGTCCGTGGACTTACATCCGACCTAGAATCCACCTTAGCGTCAATCCTTAATGAAGTCTACAAACTGTAAAACTTTACAGTTAGTTTCACTTCACTGATTACTATACCCCGCAAACTGTGTTTGTGTGTGTATGTGTTGCGGGGTGTATATTGTTTCACGTTGTCCGTCCGTATGAACGTCCATCCGTTACGTTTTGGTTTCTGAATGGGGTTGGGAGGGTATCTAATAAGGACTGCTTATTGACATTTCTTGTTTTATTTCTCTGAGCTAAACAAGGATGACAAATCTGAACTTTCTGGTGCTTATTTTCAAATTTTTGTTCGAAGGTGCGACATTAACTACTTCAAACAATTTTTCTTTTTTTTTATTCACAAATGAATCAAAAGTCGTAAAATGACGATGGTATGTAACGCAGCTCAGTAATCGGTATGTAACATTTTCTCCTCGTATCCACTGCAATGCAGAACCTTCGAAGTAAATACTTCACATATATTAACCCTTGCCATGTGGAATAAATTAAGATGCCACGCCCACTTATAATTTTCAGCCAATCAGATTACTTAATTCACATTACTTAATTGTTGATAAAATTCATATACTTACAAACAGTGCAGAACAGGATCTAATGGCTTCTTCAGACACTGATCTGGATCTACACTTTTTGCAAAGGCGGGGCATATCTGGGTTTAGAATGGCTAACAAAACAACAAACAACAACAAAATAGTGGCATTTTAGACATTGTCTAATTCTTTCCATCACGAAAACACGTCTATATAATTTTGACCCCCTTAAACCCCACTTTTTTTTTGTAAAACTGGGGTTTACAGGGGTATACATTATTTTTCTTATTTCTGCTCAAAACATAGATTGTGGGTACTCGTTAGAACGGTCTCGCTGAGGTGGTTCTAACGAGTACCCACAATCTATGTTTTGAGCAAAAATATGAAAAATATCAGAATTTTTTATCTGAAAATTTTCATTTTTGGTGGGAAAATTTTCAGTATATTTAAATAGGCGTGTTTTCGTAATGCGATATTGCTTGGAAAGACATTTTATGCTTGGCGTATTATTCTTAATGATGAAAATAAGTTGTGACTGACAGTATCTTACCAGAAATGATATGTCTTTTCTGCTTCTGTGCTTTGTTCTGAAATATTTGCCCCTTAAATTATTCACTTTCAAAATCAGTCTGGCCTATGCAATTTCTAAACATTTTTTTGTTCGTTTTGCTTTCTACAAATGAAAACAAACCATAAAATCATTCACTATATAACTGAGAGCCAGTTGGAATTTCTTTTGCTATTCGATCATTGATTTTGTATGAGTATTGGGAATTAATTTCTTGTCA
Source organism: Anodontia alba (assembly GCA_964016985.1). Lineage (NCBI taxonomy): Eukaryota > Metazoa > Mollusca > Bivalvia > Lucinida > Lucinidae > Anodontia > Anodontia alba. Next base: position 89,110,037 of record OZ024830.1, on the reverse strand, counting down.
AAACAAACTATTGGCAAGACGTATGTTGTCTTAGGAAATTATCGCCATTGAAGAAATATAATAATAAAAGTTCTGTTTTGATACCGGAGACACACTGAACACCCATGCCATGGCTGAACCGATAAACCTTCTAGAAACTGAAGCCCAATATATGATAAGTACTGTTTAGAATTCTGAAAATAGCTCTTAAAATATTTAGCAAATGTAATCTTATTATAGAAAGACAGTGGGATGCTCTTCAACCTTAAACACAAGCAGGAAATTTACAACAAGAGAGAGTGTTATTATTTTTGTATATTTATTTTGTATTATGTTAACAAGTCTATTTAATATATACCTAATGTTCCCCATGCTTCATAATGAAAACAGGCATATATTGGGGTGTATAGTACAAGGCAGATTTTCAGAATATTACAGTTTTTAACCCTTGTCATGCTGAATAAATTGCCACGCCTACTTCTAATTTTCATCCAGATTCCTTGATTACTTGATCCAGATTTTGCTATAAATTCACATACTTAATGGCAAACAGTGAGATCCAGATCAGTTTTCTACTTCAGAAGCCAGCTGATCTGGATCTACATGTTTGCAAAGATAGGGTATGTCCGGGGTACGCAGGACAAGGGTAAAACCAGCTTTGCAATTTGTTTGTTACTTCTGGCAACCTGTCGTACTGCCTAAATCGGTCTGAATATATTAATTAACCAATTTTTTCCTCATTCCCACAGTATAAGGTGAACTTACCACGGTTTATATAAGTATAGACAAGATGTTTACCAAGATAACAGCAAGTATTCTGCGATATGTTTCTAATTAGTATCAACAAAATTTTTCGTGCAGAAAAGAGAAAAATATCTTTGGTTAAAAATGTAGGTAATTTAGAGCTATGGCTATGTATTTTCCATAGACTTATTAACGTAAAGGCACAACCACACCATACCCAGACACTTGTAAGAGTGATCTTCTTCCAAGTGCGAATAACATTCAATAGACATAACGATTATTACATTGCTACACATGTTCAGGTATAGATGCACTGTTTCACAAATACTATTTCTGTGAGTACTCATTAGACACGCAAGAAGTCGTGTAACTATTCATCACGAAAATATACCTATATAATTTTGACCCCCTTAAACACCACTTTTATATAGTAAAACTGGGGTTTACAGGGGTATATATTATTTTTCTTATTTGTGCTCAAAACATAGATTGTGGGTACTCGTTAGAACCGCCTCGCCGAGGCGGTTCTAACGAGTCCCCACAATCTATGTTTTGAGCAGAAATATGAAAAATATTTGAATTTTTTATCTGAAAATTTGCCAGTTTTTGGTTGTAAAATTTTCAATATATTTGAATAGGCGTGTTTTCGTAATGCAAGGTGTCCGAATCCGTAAGGTAAATACGGGATCTTTGTTTTTTCATACAGTATTTTTTGTTTCATACGGTACCCTTTAATTCAAAATTAATATGTCATATTACAAAACCGTGATAATGAACCATAAGCAATTTCCAGTAACAAATAAGAAAACTAATGTACCTTTGTAGATCGATAATTGCCGTCTCATTAACTTATATATGAAAACAATTTATTTCAAACTTTCTTATGTTACAGGTATAGGATGGGCGGTGGTTCTTATTGCATTTTACACAGACTTCTTTTACAATGTCATCATAGCCTGGTCACTTCATTTCTTCTTTTCTTCATTTACGTCACATCTTCCCTGGATGACTTGCAACAATGAGTGGAACACAGAAAATTGTTATGAAGGTAAGCAATTTAAATGCTAGTTTTGATGCTTGAGAAATAGTAGATGGTTCTGGGGCACATTCATTATGCGAAAAAAAAAAGGTAAGAGAAAAGTCCAGGGAGTGCCACAATCACAAACCCAGCCCTTCCCAGACACCAAGAGGAAGAGGAAACAGACAAAACCAAACAAGCGCAAATCGAACAAACGTACGAAAAGCACTAAGATTAGCTCCCTCTTCCCCAAGCGAGGTAATCGCAATGACTGAAAAGCACAAGAACAAACTAACACAAGGTAAGACATAAAACAAATCGTCTCGTAGAATAAACCACAAGGCAACAAAGAGTAAGACTTACACCGGGACCACCGCCTTAGAAAGGTCAGTAGAGTAAACCACCGTGAGGTTTAAAGTCACAGATACCCTTTGCATTTGCAGACTCTGTTCAGGACCCTTATGGACACTTGCAGAATAATAAGATACTATACATATAATAGTGATCAACAAAGGCCCGAAAAATGTCTTGTTGAAGTATATTTTGTTCAGAAGTTTTGCTGTTAATACACTTCGAAGATTTATCTGCGTAAGATGCGGCCCAAGTTTAAAAACCTCTTCGTGGACCAAAGAAATGTATGTGTTTATCACTGTGGAAGCTGAGGGCGAGGGTAGTGATCTCTTAAAGCTAGCTTAAGCCTCCTAGTAATTTATTACTGGTCGTTCCAACGCGGTATTTCCTTTGTGGTACTTTTCTTACATTTACGGTAGTGTTTCACTTACAGATGTTTTTTTTTTCTTTCTTTCTTTCTTTTAACAATTATGTAAGTTAAAGACATTTTCAGTTAAGTTTTGGGTAACAGAGTTGTCAACGTTTCGCGAAAGGGTTGCTAGCTCTGCTTGCCATCTGTTCTTTTTAAGACTGTTTAATTGTAATTGTTTGTTGTTTCAATTGATGTTGAGAACTTGATGTGGATATATCAGTTCCTGAGTTCACGCATTTACTTTGATGAAATCCGTTGGCGGAACCACCTGGAAAGCTAATGGATTTGTTTGGTATCTTAATCAAAAGGCAAAACCTTGACAGCAGAAAGTTTTTAGAAACACTTTTCTTTTTCATTTATCAATACTATATTTTTCTTTTGTTTTATATGTCTGAACGTAATATATCTCTTTTGAATATATTCCAGTCACAATCTATGTTTTTCGGCAGTAATGAATGCACTGGAAACGGATTCATCACAGTTGCTGTCCCGTTTCTTTCGACGGCGAAACCGATACATCCAATCATTTTCTGCGCAGATGCAGCTTACAGCTGGTTTTGAAAAAAAATAATAACAAAAGTGCTTCCTTCAGTAAACGATTGAAAGTTTAGAATCAATATTTCTCGGAGCAAAACGCTAAACAAAAACCAGTTATAGTTTGTTAAACTAACGCATACACGTTATGGTCCTATATATTGTTTGTCCTATCTCCACTGTTTTGTTGTTTGTGGTTAATACTGGCTTTGTTCTGTTTTAACAGGTTATGCAACTGGAAATCATTCAACTACAAACATTACACTGATTAATGCAACAGAATTGTATTATAACACAACCGGTTACTACACCAGTACGGATGCAATAATCAACTCTTCAACAACTACAGCATCAACGCCTAAACCAAGACCTGAACATCCAGTCTCACCAGCACACGAATATTTCGAGTAAGTTTATTTTATTTTTGTAATTTGTTTTCATACTTCTGCTGCCAAAATGAATAGTTCTCCACAGGCATATGCAAACATGCAGTCAATATTCAGGATCACAATGGAAGTCATACAAAAATATATATTGCTTTTTTTTCTGTTATCATTCGTACTGATTGGCAAGCCATGGTACATTCTAATGTGATTTATATTTAGTATACATATGCGTTTGTATGTATATTTAATATCACATTGTTTTATCATGTACATTTTCCAATATATGGTTGTACCGAATTCAATCAGTCAATCATTTATTCAGATGCGCAGATTCAGATAATCCTGTCCATTTACAATATATATTAAATAAAATCTATAAAGGTTGTCCTTAGAAACAAAGAATACGCATATGCTACCTTTTCAATTGATACGGGTTATTTTGTATAATTTACTAAAGCCTGATTCCCAGCGCCGCGTTTACTTTCAGAAGTGATAAAAATAAAAAGTAAAAAAAAAGGATTGCCTTTGGAGACACAGAACACACAAAATCATGAAACTCCGTTTGATTGAGTCTCTTCATATGCAAACTGTAGTTTGCGAGGCTGCTTACCCCCCCCCCCCCCCTAGCACCGGCTTAAGCGGTATTTGATTTTCAAAATAACCAGAATGGTCCCAATAATCCCAAAGGAAATAAAATATAACCTGCTCTATGATGATAAGCCATGAGAGCATGATTTTTTTTTCTTTCAGTTCATTATTGTCCAAACATCTTCAAAAGAATTTTCAGTCGCGCAAGTAAAAATGGTCCATTGTGAGTTGCAAGGAGTTATCCTCTTTATCATTTTAAATTGCTAATGTCAAAGACAACATGCAGCTGTCGATCATACGCGGCGTTGAGAACGTTCCACTTACAGGATTTTTTGTTTGGATACTGTAGAATGTATCAAAACACAGAGAAGGTCCTGATAAGACCACTTGACTGAGCATGCTAGCCTGAGATTACACTGTTAGAATCTGATATAATGAATCGTTTCTCATTTTGGCTCATATCGTTTTGCAGGCGAGGAATGCTACAGCTACACAAGAGTGGTGGCCTCTTTGCTGTTGGAAGTATCAACTGGCAACTGATGCTTTGTTTACTGGGCGTGTATCTTATTTGTTACTTCAGTCTTTGGAAAGGCATCAGCACATCTGGAAAGGTAATCCTTTTATGTTTTCATTTTATATGTCATTGTGGTGTCATTTTCCATTCGATGGTGGTTCCTCTGACGCAGTTCTTTTGTGTTTGTTTCGTCCATTATTGCAACTGTTAAGGTTTTGCTTACGCATCCTACCTTCCTTAATTCTACTATCGGACAAAAATACAGCAACAGAAATTAATATTGGACGAAACAAAAGTAAGTTCACAAGAAAGAAAACGTTTATAACTTCCTGTTTTGCATTTCTGCATACTAATCCCATCACAAAAACATACCTATATAATTTTGACCCCTTAAACCCCACTTTTATATAGCAAAACTGGGGGTAAACATTATTTTTCTTATGTCTGCTCAAAAATAGATCGTGGGTACTCGTTAGAACCGCCTCGTCAAGGCGGTTCTAACGAGTACCCACAATCTATGTTTTGAGCAGAAATGTGAAACTATCAGAAGTTTTATCTAAAATATTCTCAGTTTTTTAATGGTGAAATTTTCAATATATTTGAATAGGCGTATTTTCGTAATGCCCTTCTAAAATGGTTCCAAGGGGAGCAGATTCTTTCTTTTTACAGAAGGCCCCTTTTCAGATTGAGTCTGAGGTCGATATACCAAAAGTATATTTCGGAAAACCATAAAATTGATATACTCGAAAGCGAAAGTAGGAACATAGAGACAGACAAACATTGACCCAAACTAAATTGGGTATAAATAGGCGTCCATGGAAGGCAAGCATTACTTGGTAAGCAAGCTGCGCCCACCATGTCATTCAGCCTGAGCAGAAATTAAGGAAAATACTAGAATCAGTGTTCAGCGTTTAGAAACAAAGGTAAGAGAAAAGTCTCTTTATGGATTGGCTGTGGCGTAAACATTAGATATAAGTCTGGAAACAGCCACATTGTAGGGATTGACATGGACATGATGCCTCCCTAGAACTTCTTAAGTGTTGACACCAGTTTAGATTTAGATGAGCAGCAGTGTAGTGTAATGAGCAGTCTTCCTCAATCGATACTGTCCTTATACTCAAAGCAGGCTCTAGCATAACCGAAGGAAGGCAAACAAATCATCACGAAAACATACCTATATAATTTTGACCCTCCTGAAATCCCACTTTTATATTGTAAAACTGGGGTTTACAGGGGTATACATTATTTTTCTTATTTCTGCTCAAAAACATAGATTGTTGGTACTCGTTAGAACCGCCTCGGCGAGGCGGTTCTAACGAGTACCCACAATCTATGGTTTGAGCAGAGAAATATCAGATGATTTTATTTGATTTTTTTTTTTTAGTTTTTGGTAGTAAAATTTTCAGTATATTTGAATAGGCGTGTTTTCGTAATGGGACAGATTTACCTCCTCTGAAATAAGTGTCTCTGTTCACTTGCTTTGTATATATAATAAATGTCAAACAGATTGCCTTTGGAAACAAAGAACTCAATACGGATTAGTAAATGGGAGTCTCGGCTTTAATTGAGACTCTTCATAAGCAGTAATGAAGTTTGCAACACTGCTTACGCCCTCTAGCGTATACTGGAGCAGAACTCCATTTTCAAATATAACACAATCGGCCAAATGGTCCCAAAGGAAATGACATATAAATCATAAACTAAGAATAAACCCTAGTTCGAACTAATATGTTCAACCATAAGTGTGAGGTACATGTCCTTGAACCATTACCTAACTTCACCGGCGCAAAAGAAGAAAGAAAACAATTATGCCATGGGAAACGTCTATTCATAGTTCCGTTGTCTTTTTAACCTTTACCACTCTCCGGGCTAATTCAACAGACGACAAATTGATGATAATTTTCTTATTTTCCCCAGAAAACAGGATTTGACATTTCATGCAAATTGCCTCTATTGGAGAAAACTTTCATGAAATGTCAATACCTGTTTTGTAGGAAGAATAAGAAAACAAATTTTAATATGTCGTCTGCTGAAAATTGTACAGAGAGCTAAGCGTTAACAAGAATCTCTGGATACGACAAACAAAGAGAAAAAGATCGATCAGACGGTGCAAAGTTGGGACATTTGTTTTCTCAGTGTGGGTAAAGTAATCAATCACTCATGCATCTAGCTACTGTTTATTGTTTACTGTCAAATTTTTATTTTTCATTGTACTTTTACTTTTCCAGAAATATACACTTTGTGTTGCGATTATCTACCCTATGACATATTTAGCAATAAATGTTTCCTTTTGCGTCAATTATTGCTGGTGGCACTTGTCATGTTTTACGGGTTGTGATGCTTTTAATGCTCATTACGCAAACACGCCTATTCAAATACATTGAAAAATTTCACCATCAAAAACTGAAAGCTTTCACATAAAAATTCTGATATTTTTTTCATATTTTTACTCAAAACATAGATTGTGGGTACTCGTTAGAACCGCCTCGGCCAGGCGGTTCTAACGAGTACCCACAATCTATGTTTTTGAACAGAAATAAGAAAATAATGTATACCCCTGTAAATCCCAGTTTTACTATATGAAAATGGGGTTTAAGGGGGTCCAAATTATATAGGTATGTTTTCGTGATGCTGATCATAATTTATATTTCGGCGTTCAATATTCAACAATACTTGTGCTGATACAGGAGATAGTATGTATTTTGTCACATACGAAAACATGAACACCCAAATCGACCTTCGTATCAGAATATTCTACCCTGTAGTAGCTAATCGCAGTATTCCAAGCCAGTCTTTCTTCCTGCCTGCTTTGGCTGTAGCTGGTCGTAGTGCTCCAATTTTTCAGAAGGACTACGAAGGAGCAATGCTGTCTTAGTAGTGGAATCTTTAGTCTGCACAGGGGATAATCCCAGTCAGCATTCTACGTAAATCTATATCGGGCCGTCATCGGCCCGTCAGGGTAGCTGACGGGCCGATGACGGCCCGATGTAGATTTACGTAGAATGCTAGCTGGGATTTTCCCTGCACGGGGCATCTAGTTCAGTTGACATCGCAATGAGGTAGAACCGACATTATTGCGAAATTGTGTGTTTGCTGAGATACTCTCTGAGGACAATGAAATATCTGACCAGGCTGCGCAAATATGCAGGCTGAGCTGGCCATCTTTGCCGGCATACACGATGATCAATTTTCGAACTTGAGCAGTACGATACAATGACCACAATATATTCTTTAGAAAGAGTCCCTTGAGAACAAGGACCACATTGAAAAAAATGATAACAGCAAACTCTGTTTTGTTGAGACTGTTCGTGAGCTGTATTTGGCTAGGTGACACTGTATACGCCCTCTAGCCTCAAGTTCAGGCAGAATCTGTTTGCCCTACAACAAGCATAAGCTAAGTGATCCCAAAGGACCAGAAAATATAATCTACACCATGATTTACTGCCGCCACACGCACGTAACACCAGTTGTAGTGAAATCTAATGTGTGCTGTCAATTTGGCCACATATGCAATAGTGATCTCTTGGCTCGCATGCATGCTCATTTATATAATATCATAACTTCTACACTTTAGACAGGCTGTACTGTAGATGTCTAGCCAGGAAGCCATCAATATCATATGATACACATCTTGACAGATACTGCATTATTGAGTCTCCACATTAACGTACGTCGTAATGTCTCAAGTTCAGTGGTCTACAACTCATTACGAAAACAGTCCTATTCAAATATATTGAAAATTTTACAACCAAAAAAGTAAAATTTTCGGGTAAAATTTTTTTTTTCACATGCCTGCTCAAAACATAGATTGCGGGTACCCGTTAGAACCGCCTCGGCGAGGCGGTTCTAACGATTGCCCACAATCTATGTTTTTAGCAAAGTAAGACAAAAATTGTATACCCCTGTAAACCCCAGTTTACTATAAAAAAAAGTGGGGTTTAATGGGTCAAAATTATATAGGCGTGTTTTCGTGATGTTAATTAGCAATTTTACGCTCCTGGACAAAAACCCACGATAGACCGAATTCACAGAGCATAGCCTTTCAAAACAAGCACTAAAACTACGAGAAATGACTTGCAATCGGACACCGATACAACAAACACGCTGTGTCTCTCTTCCTTGTGTTAGGATGGGGAGGCATCGACACAGTCGTCATCATAACTGACGTTATGTAGGTACGTCTAAATATATAACACAACATTCTTTTTCAAATGGGAAATAACTGGCAGGAAAACAGAAACGAAGTTACATAGGAAACTCATAAAGCACAAAAGAAACAAAAATAAACATTCAACATACAGACAACCGCAAATCTATGGCTATACTTCTTACTTTTTAAATTATTTTCAATCAAACCATAGATAATGGTCAGAAAGGCATTATTCTTATTTCTCTACGATTAATGAGACAAAGCGTGAAATAAAGTACCGTCGGACACATGGGCAAAGCAAAAACTCAGATCAGCCTATGCATTCCTATAAACGGCCTTTTTGTTGAAAGGTGTGGCTCTTTGGATAGCCATAGAATGACCATCAGATACGCAAGCTTTGGTAGGTCTTCGTTGGGCTCATTTTTCCAGAGGTACATTTTCTCAAGTTGTAATTCAGTAGCTGGTGTTGTGTAGGAAAAGCATTCATTTCGCTGCTAATGTAACTTTAAAATCAGTGTGGTTCTGGTATATTAAGTGATATACTAGCACGTCCTTCCTGGTTTCTGATTTTACCAGTTTATTACGTTTTCATGGTAAAAAGCTTCTAAGTCGCAGTTCATTTTACTTAGAATAACAATTACGTCGTGGTTTTTAGCTATTAAATCTGTGCCTTTCGGTGAAACAAGAGCTCTGCGATAATGAGCAATAACAATTATTCTTGTCCTTAGACGCTAATTTGCAAGTGTAATTCCGATTGTGACGAATACAGCAGAACGATATCTGGCACACAAATGAGTTAACTCTATCAGAGTGTAGAATAAGATGATAATATTCACTGTAATTTAGAACATTTTGTGACATATGCAAAATCTTATGTTGTGGGTATTCTTTAGAATTACCGAGAGTTCACATTTGACTAAAACACACACGAACACTCAGCACATATGGTCTGATTATGGCTGTCCTTGGTATTTCAACAAAATTCTGGTACAGGATGTGCTTTTCATATTGTTTTCTGACACTCCCCTTAATAATCAGACGGTCGCTTCTCATCTGCAATTCTGTCTGTGTTAAGGTTTTTGTAAAATATTCTACACACATGTAATCTTTACACATTTATGAAAAATCCCGTATGAAGTAGCATACATGACATCACCATAACACAGTGCAAAATCAAACCTATCTGCTTTATCATATCTTGATGATACTATATCATTATATTTAAAAAAAATGAAACTTTGGTATTAGAAAAATTCGCTTGATTAAGTTGACAATCTTTAGGATAAGTTTTATCATGCACCTGTTCATGTATATTGCCAATATTAAGTAAGTCTTTTAAATACATACATGTAGAAGTACAATTTAAAGTTTCAAATGCATCGAGTCGGTTTATGCAAAAGACAGGTAGCATGGAGGATACCCTTATAATAATAATAAAAAGAACAATACATATGAGGAGCAAGCGGGACACAGTTAGTTCTCAGTCGAAATATCCACATTTTGTCTGTATAATTTAGAACCAATTATTGGAGAAAAAACCGGTTGACGCAACGCTTTGTAAAACTCGAGGATTAATTGATTTGAATAATCATAAATTATCGCCGCGGTTAATACCTTATTTGGACATATACATTACGAAAACACGCATGTTCAAATAAATTGAGAATTTTACTACCAAAAAATGAAAACTTTCAGATGAAAAATTCTGGTACTTCTTACATTTTATGTTAAAGCCATAGATTGTTGGTACTCATTAGAACCGCCTTGCCGGGGCAGTTTTAACGAGTACCCACAATATGTTTTGAGCAGAAATAAGGAAAATATTGTATACCCCTGTAAACCCCGGTTTTACCATATAAAAGTGGGGTTTAAGGGGGGGGTCAAACTTTAATATATACGTATATTTTTGTGATGAAGACTCAAATGATGGGAAAAACGCGACTTGTCATATCTAAATTTAACTTCATGCAAATGTTTCCTCTATTTTCCAGGTGGTGTGGTTCACTGCTTTATTTCCTTACGTGGTACTGTCCATATTGCTGGTCCGGGGTGCCACATTACCAGGTGCGGCGAAAGGCGTGGAATATTACCTCAAACCAAACATCACCCGACTCGCTACTTCTGAGGTAGGTATGTGGATTCACGTGCTGACAAACAACATCCAAAATTCGTGAAAGACATTTGAACTAGAATAATTGCATTAACATGGACAACAAAAGTATAAAGGAATGCGCCCAGGATATGCCACAGTCACGAAGCACAGCCCTCCCGAGGCACCAAACGAAGACGAGGAACAAACAATGAAACATCAAACACAACATATGAAACCTTCGACGCATGAAAAATGAAGAACTGCAATAGACGAAGCACATTGGAACGGTCGGTAAAAATTATAGACACACAAAACTACAACTGTCATAATATAGAATCGGCAGTTAAAAATCTGAGAAAGTTCCATTCTTATACCAAATCCGATGAAAACAAAATGATATTATAAAGTACTGCAAACAGATTCTGTAAATCTTATTTTAATGCGAAATAAAGGTTTCCTTAGTAAGGTAACCCAAAATCAGAATAGCAAACTGCATTCTATATTTTATTTTTCGGTGGAGAGAGCATGTTCTAGCATTTTGTGATTTAATGTATAGTCACGAGAAGGTACATCTAGCAACAATTTGTGATGCCTTGCATATAAAAGGCGTTTGGCCAATGTCAAAATGTTAATGAGAGTGTTGTTAATAGCATTGACTGTCGGCCATACAGGCTGAGATATTCGTCAGTCCACGGAACAAATCTCGTAAAGGCTCGTAGTAATGCGTTGGTTTCAATTCAGAATTTGGAATTAGATTACTTATCGACAATAATCCTGCAACGGCCACCATATCACCAGTTCATGTTTTATGTCTCTTTGCCAATACAGAGAAAATAGGCGCGTCAGTAACTCCATGATACCATGGGGACATTCATATTTTCCCTGCAGCAGTTAAAGTGTGTATCATTTACACAACCATCTTGTCCTACCTCAGTTAGTTTTGATTTATTGATTTCAAAGTAGCATCAGATTTATTTATGTCCTGGAAAACAATTTGTAAGACATTTATTGTATAACTGTTTACTTATATCTATCTGTAATCAACACTACGCCGTTAAAACTGTTAAAACAAACTAAAACATTGTGCCCCTTCCCAGCCGTCACTGAACGAGTAGAGATGTTGCCATGCCGGCCTTTTTCTATTATACATTAAATATACGCTCTAAATACATATAATTAAACCAATTATGTTTAAGTTCGAATCACCTGTCTTTCGATTCTGTCCGAGCAAATATTTGCTCCGTCACTATTTGAGTTCCTTGTATAAGAGTCGAATTCCCTATCGCATTAGCCAGTATTAAACGTGGTCCAAACTATATTCTTATCGTGTTACATTTCTCTGTTTAGGTCTGGGTCGATGCTGCTACGCAAGTATTTTTCTCTCTTGGTCCTGGATTTGGCGTCCTGTTAGCTTTTGCCAGTTACAACAAAGTAAACAACAATGTGTACAGGTATATAAAAACATATTTGCATTCAATGTCATGTTAATTCCATTATTTCATCAAACAACATTTTTACTATTCTCTCTGTGTGTCTGTGATATATTGTATTGTTTGCGCATGCTAACTACATTTACCACAGTACAAACAGTACTATAGAGTTTCTGATCAATCAATATGCATGTATTTCTTTTCAAAGTAATGGAATGTTCATAGTACATGCACGATACTATAGAACAAATCATTTTGCAGGTATTCCGGCGAACAATAAACAATTAGGTTACTGATGAGGCCTAAATTGCCGCAGTTAGCTACTCTGGCACAGAAAACCGTCTAGTGTGTCCATTGCTTTCAAGGATAATTCCTTTAAGAATCTATTTCTCTCTTCTCTTGCAGAGATGCATTGATTACCAGCAGCGTCAACTGTTGTACCAGTTTCTTCTCTGGGTTCGTCATTTTCATGATTCTTGGATACATGGCGGACCTGGCCAAGGTCGACATTGCCGATGTTGCAACTGAAGGTATGATCAGTGTGCCAAGAAAAGCAAAATGCACCATAAACAGGGCTCAAAATAAGACATTTTATCATAAACAAATGTAGACAATTTTATTGTCCACAAATACCTATTTTGTGGGTTCTCGTTAGAAGCGCTTGGCCAACGCTCTAATGAATGCACGCAACATATTTTTCGCGAAGAAAAAAGAAAATGTTTAACAGAATCTCTTATCTAGAGCCCTGGTAAAGTAAATGTATTCTTTACGTGAACTTTGACATTTTATATTTAAATTGTGATGTTAATCACAACGATAATGACAAAGTTAAATTGCATGATACAGGCTCCGGTCCTTCATACAATATCACACCTATATGCGTATAAATTTACTTTATTAATAGTAATCTAAGTTTAACAAAATGCCTTATGAAACTTAATGGTTACTACTGAAAATATTAGAAGCAAAACTACATGTAGTTGCAACTACCAGGAGCACCAGAAGGAAATTGACTGGATATGTAAACTACATTAACTGATATACCGTATTCGACCTAATTACCGCACATACCCCTTATATAAGCGCATAATCAAGCAATTCCGTAGCCTTCAGATTGCAGTAGTACTTTTGTCTACTTCTTTATAAAGGCATAAAGAAACGCAGAAAAAAAAACAACACAAAACACCATCGCATTAGCATCATTAGATAAGTCCCTCGCTGATCTTTTGTTTTAAAGTGTACGCTTAATATAGGCGGATGTATATTTTACCACAGATTTTCCAAGTGTACCCTTCGTATATGTGGCTACATATTTTACCACAAGTTTTCTCAATAATTTTGAAAAACCTAGTCGCACAGTGCGGTTATTAGATCGAAAACGGTACCCACAATGCTGCCTCAAATTTTCTTGACCAAGCTCTACTTTAATAGAGTATTTCATAATCAGATTATTGTAGCTAATACCGTATTCGATCTAATTACTGCACATAACCCTATAACCGCATAGTCAGGTCAAATGAGTACCCACAACATATGCTATTACAAACTTGTCCAGGTAATTCAAATGAGTACCAAAAATATATGTTTTCATAAAGAAAATCAGAACACATATCACATAAGCATCATTAGAAAACACCCCTCAGGAAGTCCTCTGCTCATATTTCTTTAAAATGAGCCCTTATTAGGAATACTATAGTTTACTATATTTTCCAGTAATTTTGAAAAACGTAAGCGCACAGTGCGGTAATTGGGTGGATTACGGTAAACATGAATGATTGCTTTTATATATATATAAGCTTTCTGTCCTTACCGTTTTAGGATACGATAAGTAGAACAATAATAAAATTATTTTCTTGCAAAATACATTTGATAGATGTTTGTCATTTTTAATAAGGGAGATAATTTTTCCTGTTTGCTTTCGCGCATACCAAGCCCCATCTGAAAAAAGCTGCTCTTTAAAAGGAAAGAATTTACGACCCTTGGGAGACATTTGTTTTCATTGTAGAGGAGACTAATTTACAGGAGACAGCATAATTTTGACAGAGTTGCCTGATATCCATTCACCTTAAATGTATAAAAAAAATCCAATTTCATACATTATTATTTCATCATCAAAGGAATTCCTGTCTATCTAAACACAAACGGATTTGTACACACACAAAAAAAATAAATATTTTAGCCCAAAACTAAATAGTCTGCTTGCTGCTTAATCGACAGGACCTACTTATAACTTATAAGGACATTTCTATGTCACTATTAAAATCATTTGTCTTTAATTTGCGCGCTAGCAGAATACATTGCATGCTTAAACTCTTTCAGAGAGGTTAGAGTTTGGTCTACACTTTTCGATCAGCAATGTCTATCTGATTATTTAATTAATTATTGCATGCGTTACATTTTGCATTCTCTGTAAGAATAAAGTACTCGCTATTGTTTACAGGTCCAGGATTGGTGTTTATTGCCTACCCTATGGCCATCGCTACCTTACCTGGATCCACATTCTGGGCGATAATATTTTTCCTCATGTTACTGACTCTTGGACTTGACAGTTCTGTAAGTGGGCGAATTTCATAATTCACTATTCTAAATAAAATAATCATAGATTACTACATTTGTGTATCGAAGCTCTGATGTGCTGGAGGGTCGATTGTCTTTGAGTGTGGGCTGGGAAAATGGTCCTGAACGTGGACTTACGACTTTTTCATTGAACCCTTAACTTCCTGTAATCTAAGCAAACAGTGGAGACCCTGATCAGACCCCGCGATCTACGGCGTCTGATCTGAATCAGTATTGTTTGCTGATGTCCCAAATGCCCCAGTCCAGGTTTTACAGTATCCCTATACCAATAGCACACTGACGTATCTGCGACAAGAAGAGCTGCTATAAAAAACCGTTACCTGGATTTCGTCTAATGCACAGTTTGAGTACATTGGTCAATGATAATCACGTGGACAACACCTTAAGGGAATTTTGGCATTGTATACTATGGTTTGACTGTAAAGAATCGACCCAATAAATGACCTGGGCCATGAACAAAGTTGTCTTTGAGGCATGTGTGAACAGTGAGGATCCACAGCCACCAGTGAGACCATTTAGCCCGGGATTTTGCTATATGTCGTTATATTTTACAATAGCCGATACGGTAACAGTAATAGATATTGGAAAAAACAAACATGAGCAATTAGTGTTTACCCAGATTAGACGCCGCTGAACGCGGTGTCTGATAAGGGTCTACACTGTTTGCCATACAGCCAGTAGTTTTAGACATATCCGAAGGTAGTCAGATAGTCTTGCAAATTTTAGACAAGTAGGTGTTAAACCATTTACGGAAATTCTGCGTGGACTGATATTTCTGCCTGGAGTGATATATTCACTTCTGGCCGTATATACCATGTGACGAAGGCACATTTTCATATGGTGTTGCTCAAGTATATGTCGTGTGGACTCTCCCACCTAAACTCTGTGGACCGATTCACTTCCAAAAAATGGTGTCTGGTTTGTTTTTAGTATCACCATGTTTCATAGAAATTCCTGTATTTTAATGCACATGGTGCAGACCCTGATCAGACCCCGCGTTCTGTGGCGTCTGATCTAGGTCTACACTGTTTGCCTATGTCCCTTTTACGGGACGCTAAGCATAAATGAGTTAAAGTGGATAGATTCTTTTTCTGGTAACTGACGAGATACAAATTGGTGCACCCAAACAAATATTACTGACCAACTCCAAAACCGTACTACCTCTGATACTCATAAGCTGATGCATGTTCCAGAAGCGCGAATCTAGGATCTCTATATATGAATTGATAAATAAAATGATAATGTATTGATTATGGTTATGATATAGTGATACAATTTAGCCCTGTATTTGCTTCTAATTGTCATTTTTTTATTCCAGTTTGGTGGTTCTGAAGCTATTATAACGGCTCTGTCAGATGAGTTTCCCAAACTACGTCGTCACCGTGAAATATTCGTGGCTGTACTCTTTAGTGTATATTTTATCATTGGCTTAGCCTTTGTATCACAGGTAACTAATCACACTTTGTTACTTTATCACCATGATGAAATCAAACCATTACGAAAACATGCCTATTCAAATATACTGAAAATTTTACCACCAAAAAATGAAAATTTTCAGATAAAAAATCCTGATATTTTTTATACTTCTGCTCAAAACATAGATTGTTGGGTACTCGTTAGAACCGCCTCGTCGAGGCGGTTCTAACGAGTACCCGCAATCTATGCTTTGAGCAGAAATAAGAAAAATAATCCATACCCCTGTAAACCCCAGTTTTACTATATAAAAGTGGGGTTTAAGGGGGTCAAAATTTTATAGGCTTGTTTTCGTGATGACTGAGTGCTGATGGGGGCGGTTGCCCGAAATTCTATAGGTCTATAGAAATGATTGGGATTTACTTTGAAATTAAAGTCCTTTTCGGTACCCGACAGCAATATTCAGTCCTTTTTGGTGTTAAGTAGGACCGCGTGGCTCTGGTAACACTTTTTACCTACGTTATAGATTTGGAGCGTTTTTCTGGAGTAGTCATATTCGTCCTCCGATATTGTACTTAATATGATTAAAATCTTATTTCTTCAAAAGTTTATAGTTTTCTTTCGTTTTGTTTATTGGGTCGCTGCTTATAAGCATAGAATATATACGGCTAATATGTTTGAATGCAGAAATAAGCTTTATCAGCGTTAGCAGGAAACTATTTGTTAGGAAGTTATTAGATTGGTAGTAACAGGAAAACGGGTTGTCGAAATGTAGCATATTAAATCAGTGGCGGTTTGGCAACTGCCCAAAAAAAGAGAGTTTTTACAAGTGTCTTTAAATAATGACCAACAGACCAATCCTATATACGTTCAAACTTCAATGACTCGAACACTGATGGCTCGTTTACCGAAATAACCCCAGTAAATTCAGCTTCAGTGATGGACTAACATTGGCAAATAGGAATTATTTGGTTTAACAACAAAAGAAAGACAAATGAGGAATAAACAGTGACAAAAGAAACGCCACAAATGACATCACGAACGCACAGACGAAGAAGAACTGCCTTGGAACGATCAGTAGAAAAACTAGGGAGAGGTTGGAGTGCTTACATCAGTTTTACTCACGCGAAACCTTACCCTTAAAACCCATTGTAGTCCGGAGACCTCTAAAATGATTGGCAAATTGGCAAACAGAGCAGAACGCGGCATCTGATTAGGGCATCTACTGTTTGTAAATATTATAGCCATTTTACTCTAGGAATATTTAAATCCCATTGCCAGACGTACCTAAAATTGAAATTGGACTCTTCTAATATATAGTTTGGGGAGTCTATTCAGTCTATAAAGAGTCACTCCTTATGCAGCTCCAAATTACAAATATATGCTTGGGGGATTCGGGGGAGGCGGGTGTTGGGGGTGGTCAGTCGTGACATTTTTTTTTTTTTTTTTTTTTTTCATGGAAATTGTGGACACAGTTGTTATTTTGAGATACCGTCTTTACCCTAAATATTCACACCACGTAATTCTTTACAGTATACGTTTCTTCAACAAGTGCATTTTACTACCTATGTATGTGTGTAAAATTGCTGGATAAGTGGCAAAAAGTGTAGACCCTGATCAGATCGTTCTGCGGCATCTGATCAGGCTCTACACTGTTTGCTCAGGCCTGTCTTTCCGAATACGTAGAGTAAGTACTCTAATTTGATCAAATCGAACCTCTCAGAAATCATCCGCCCTGCACAATGAAACACATATATAACCAAAAACACTGTGATGAAATGAAGAAAAGGGTTCATTGGCTATATGAAGCCAGGACACGAGGACCGCAAACAGGGCCATGATGGGCCCGACCACAAGCATTGATAATCAGGCTATCTGAAACAGGTAATTCATTACGAAAACACGCCTATTCAAATGTATTGAAAATTTTACCACCAAAAAATGAAAATTTTCAGAAAAAAAATTCTGACATTTTTTATATGTCTGCTCAAAACATAAATTGTGGATACTCATTAGAACCGCCTCGACGAGGTTCTAACGAGTACCCACAATCTATGTTTTTGAGCAGACATAAGAAAAATTATGTATACCCCTGTAAACCTCAGTTTTACTATATAAAAGTGGGGTTTAAGGAGGTCAAAATTATATAGGCATGTTTTCGTGATGTGCTCAAAACACTTGGTTCCGCTATTTAATGCAGTCAACTCCTGAACAGCAGTGAACACTGTCAGATTTAATGCATCCCACGGTACGTAATGTAAGGTTGCAATTTTCAAACTTCTGCGCAGGAAGAAAGGTAAATCTGGGTTTATGACGTCATAAATTGTCTATTCATTGGATTTCCGCAATAATAAGTACCCCCTGTTTCTCTTATCACATCCGATATTGTCGTGTCCCTACGTGATATTTAACCGTTACAACACATTTTCCTTTATGATAGATATAAAAATCTCGCGTGATCATGCGCGATTAAGAGCTTACCCGTGTCTCTTTCAAACTACTTTGATCTCATTTACAATATTTATGCTAGGTAGTTCTAATAATGAGTTACTGGGTTTCCGACCAGTTACTAAACTAATCAGCGACTCAGAAGAAATGTAACTAAGAAAATTAATTTTGCTATTATTACGTGTTCCATCTTTTTAGCACTCTGTAGTTAAATCACAAGAGGAAAAGAAATGATGTATAAGTCTTTACATTTCATTCAATTGTCTCAGTTTGAATGAAAAGACGACCGGGTCCTTTTGATGCATGTGTGCAATCTGCTCAGAGACTTTGCTGCTCAACAATATATTCTACAATATCCATTGTTATATGACTGCCAGCAAAGGCCTTCTCTGGATTGGCTGAAACTGGCTGTAACAGTTCTTTTACAAATCATGATGTTTGCTGAAATTAGCTCCTGCTTGTTAAAATAGCCTGGCTCAGGTCAAGGACCGGTCAACAACGCTTTTAGCACTGCTGCCAAACATCTACAAATAGTTTGGGACACTCTTATATAACACATACTGCATACCAGAGGGCTAAATTTAAGTGTGTAAAAAGTTATATAACAAAACAATTGATGCATTCTTTTGAAGTTAACACCAGGATATGTCAATCGGATAAAGTCATGTTCGCCGAGGCGAAGCCGAGGTGAACATCACTTTTTCGGTTTGACAAATCCTGATGTTAAACTCAATAGAATGCATCACTTGTATAATGATTTATAAGCCTACTTACTGTCTGATTAGCATTTTTATATGGATCCAGTCTACAATAACCAATGGTTCTGCCAGCAGATAACCAAAGACCCCGGGCAGACTGAGAAAGATGCAAACCCAGCTAGCATTCTTCATAAATCTATAGCGGGCCGTTATCGGCCCGTCAGCTACCCTGTCGGGCCGATAACGGCCCATTATAGATTTATGAAGAATGCTTACTGGGAAGTCTGATACTGGCTTTCGCTGGTCGCATACGCTTTCTTATTGTTCCGTTCGTTTCCGTGCTTCTGGTGTATGTATAATGGCAGATAAAGTCATTACGATGGCTGATGTCTATGTCATGTTGTAGGGTGGCGCCTATGTGGTGACATTAATGGACAGATATGCTGCTGGAATCTCCATACTATTTGCTGTCTTCTTCGAAACACTTGCTGTTTCCTGGGCTTATGGTTAGTATTCTGTATAGTCAAAGAATATAGTGCCTCTGTGTGTGTGTATATGCGTGCGTGCGTGCGCATGCACGCGTGTCTTGTTGCTTTTGTTTGTCCCTATCTTTTAGAGATAAGTCGATTATATCGCTTTCTTGGCGGTCAGTTCATTTTCAAATTATTCAATATTAAGTTTTTTATACATGTATATTTAACGTATGAATGGTGGATAATTTGCGATTAGGGACGCGATGTCTTACGCAAAATGCCAAGGTATATGACAAGCCAGCACATGACACAACCTACAAAATGACTGTGCGTTCAGCGAAGACTCAGACCTGGCTGGGCATCCGCCAGTCTCCGCTGTCCGCATGAAGAAACCATGTGACCTTAGCTACCGTTTGAGTGCACAGCGAAGACTCTGATCAGATTTAGCGGATGCCCAGGCTTATCTGAGTATTTGCTGGACACACAGATCATTTTGTTGGTTTTAGCATGAGGTGGCTCATATGTTTTATGGACCATTGGTTCTGCAAGAGTTCAAAAAAGGTCCTCATCAACATCACGAAAACACGCCTATATAATTTTGACCCCCTTAAACCCCACTTTTATATAGTAAAACTGGGGTTTGTAGGGGTATAAGTTATTTTTCTTATTTCTGCTCAAAACATGGATTGTGGGTACTCGTTAGAACCGCCTCACCGAGGCGGTTCTAACGAGTACCACAATCTATGTTTCGAGCAGAAATATGAAAAATATCACAGTTTTTGTATCTGAAAATTTTTAATTTTTGGAGGAGAAATTTTCTATATATTTGAATAGGCGTGCTTTCGTAATGAAAATACGCAGACTAATATGGGCCTTCGTCGCTCACATAATGGCATGAGGGCCTCCTTACGCGCTGAGCATCAAATATAGAATCATTCCTTTTTGCATTGTCTGCTTGGGCTTGTACTAACAGATAGATCAGGAGTAAATATAAATGAACTTGGTTACCAAGGAAAGACCACAATCAAGAGGAACAGCGTGCTCGAGACAATCATCACGAAAATATGCCTATATAGTTTTGACCCCCTTAAACCCCAATTTTATATAGTAAAACTGGGGTTTACAGGGGTATACATTATTTTTCTTATTTCTGCTCAAAAACATAGATTGTGGGTACTCGTTAGAACCGCCTCGTCGAGGCGGTTCTAACAGGTACCCACAATCTATGTTTTGAGCAGAAATATGAAAAATTTCAGAATTTTTTTTTTCTAAAATTTACATTTTATTTGGTGGTAAAATTTTTAGTATATTTGAATAGGCGTGTTTTCGTAACGTGAAATGAGAAGAGATGAGGAATGAACACTGACACAGAGTCTCAATAACCGATATACAAACAAAGAAGAATTACAAATACAGTGGAACTTCAATGGCTCGAACATCTTTTGGACCATAGAAAATTGTTCGAGACATAGGTAGTTCGAGCCACTGAGAGTTAATCATGGTGCCAGGTCAGGAAGCAAATGGCGATAATTTAGGGATGTCATTTTGATCTTCTATGCAATAATGTTAAGTACACACAACACAATTTCATGATAAAATAAGAAAACAAAAACTCCCAAACTATTTGTTTTCTTGAGCTATCGGAGGAATTTCGTAGGGACTCAAAAAAGAGTTCAAATTAGCCATGGTAAACGAGCCATCCAGGTTCGAGCAATTGAGGCTCGACTGTATATGTTCGGTTTGCGTAGGGTATCTACCTCATAAGTGAAACATTGCACTAAAACACAAAGTATCAGACAACTTCAATGAAACAAAATAGCGGGCCCAATGGCAGCTTGAAACTAGAGCAAAAGTAAACCACAAGTTAGACCACGTCAGCCTACAACCTTCTGAAACAGACAGAGGAAGGAGCTGTTGTCATTCAACACGAGACGCGACACACCATACGAAAACACGCCTATTCAAGTATACTGAAAATTTTACCACCAAAAAATGAAAATTTTCAGATAAAAATTCCGATGTTCTCCACATTTCTGCTCAAACCATAGATTGTGGGTACTCGTTAGAACCGCCTCGGCGAGGCGGTTCTAACGAGTACCCACAATCTATGTTTTTGAGCAGAAATAAGAAAAATAATATATACCCTGTAAACCCCAGTTTTACTATATAAAAGTGGGGTTTAAGGGGGTCAAAATTATATAGGTATGTTTCCGTAATGCAGTCGTGCTGTTAAAGAGGGAAGGAAACTTATTAGCTGGATTAAACCATGCATGCAGTTTGCCGCATAACATACTGTACATGTCATAAGCTATATTTTTTGTAAAGATTGACATTTTTATTGTTCTGAAAAATCAGTGTTACCAAAAATCTTTCTGAATTTCTAGACTGAGCCTCCATAAAGTTCGGTTTCCGAAAGACTTCCCTGCTGAAGTGTTTTCTTGTCAATGTTATATTTAGAAAATAAGTCAGAAAGACTGCAATAAAACCTAGAAAATGTTTAACGAAGTTTATAATACCGCTTCCCTTGTTTTAGAAGTGGTTACGCAATACTTATTTCCTTGTCGGGTATATCATTTTTAATTGGGCAAATGTACAAAACGGCGAATAACTTGAACAACGATTCGCAAAACCTGGCAGTCGTTTACCGATGCTCAAGGGCAGGGGAACAAATCGTTTTGCTCAAGAGCAGGGGAACAATGTTTCGAGTTATGCACTGTTCTCGTCGCAGAAGGCACAAATTACAATCAGAGGGCATATTTGCTTCCCTCGACAAAACTTCTTTAATAAACTATCCAAAGATGCATTACGAAAACATGCCTATTCAAATATACTGAAAATTTTACCACCCAAAAAGTGAAAATTTTCAGACAAAACATTCTGATATTCTCCATATGTCTAATCAAAACACAGATTGTGGGTACTCGTTAGAACCGCCTCGGCAAGGCGGTTCTAAAGAGTACCCACAATCTATGTTTTTGAGTAGAAATAAGAAAAATAATGTATACCCCTGTAAACCCCTCCATGTGTCTGATCAAAACACAGATTGTGGGTACTCGTTAGAACCGCCTCGGCAAGGCGGTTCTAAAGCGTACCCACAATCTATGTTTTTGAGCAGAAATACGAAAAAAAAAATGTATACCCCTGTAAACCCCGTTTTTACTACATAAAAGTGAGGTTTAAGGGGGTCAAAATTATATAGGCATGTTTTCGTGATGAGTACTGCGCAGTGCTACCAAATTTCATGAATCAAACAGTACATAAAACCATTCTGAAACAAATAAACGCCATTTTTATAAATGAGAATCTGGTAATTGGATTCTAAAAGGAATGATAATGTCATATCTTTACTTATCCAATACTGCAAATAATTTATTTTTCAGGCGTTGAGAGATTTTCGGACGACATTTATTCAATGATTGGAATCCGACCAACATTGTACTGGCGATTAACATGGAAATATATAGCTCCAGTATTCCTTCTCGTAAGTCTCACCGCATTTACCCTAATTTTCGAATAATTTAAAGGGAACTGATACACTTTCAGGAGAGAAAATTCTCTCAAAAACTGCTTTGTCCCCTTTTAAAAAGAGGGAGCAAATTCTTTCCTTATATAGTAGACGCCTTTTCAGAAGGGGCTTGGTGCACAGGAAAGCGGGTAGGCACAAAATATTTGTACACTTTAATGAATTGACAAACTTTCATGGGAGTCAACTCTGTCAAAGTAACTCCCTTATGAAAAGGGATCTACTCTATAAGGAAATAATTTGCTCGCAGAGAGAGCATATACTTTCCCTATAGACTTTGTTTTCAGAAGGGGTCTACTCCATTTGGAAAGAATTTGCTTCTTTTGCTCCGAGAGGGAGCAATTTCTTCCCTTTCAGAGTAGACCATTTTTTCAGAAAGCGACTGGTGTACTGAAAAGTTATTTATTTTTGATAAAACATTTTATGCCAAAATAAAGACTATACAAGTATTAGCTTTCACAAAAAGTTTGGTCTACGATTTACTAAGCGTATATCATTTTTTATGAAAGCTAATACTTGGAAATAATATAGCGTTGAGCAGTCCATGGAAAATAGCTTTAGATGAGTCCATGACCTTTCATAAAGTGCTTCCGGAGCAAAAGAAAACTCTAAGATCGTCCGAGGGTGTAGACAGTAACTGACACTCTGTAGTGTTTTCATGCAACGTAATTCCTTTGCTCACCCCCAGGTGTTGCTGACTCATACTATATCAAAGTCCCCACCAACTTTCAAACAGCACCGAATCGATACCTTGGCTGATGTGAACATAAATTGTTTTCTGGTCAATGATAAAATGTTACAGGCAATTTTCAAGTTATATTTTGTCGTTTTTGAAAACTGAACGTGAAACTAAAATATGTTTAATAAATTGTCTATTAATTGGATAAAAAAAATAAAGACCTATCCCACTGATTGTGCATATTGATTAAGGCCTCCTATGTTCACAAATTCCGGCTTTTGTGGGTAAACAGCTCCAGATAAGGCACTTTTTAAAACCAAAATAATTGCTATTTTTCTTAATTCTCATCACGAAAACATGTCTATATAATTTTGACGCCTTTAAACCCCACTTTTATATAGTAAAACTGGGGTTTACAGGGTATACATTAATTTTCTTATTTCTGCTCAAAAACATAGATTGTGGTACTCGTTAGAAACGCCTTGTCGAGGCGGTTCTAACGAGTACCCACAATGTATGTTTTGAGCAGAAATATGAAAAAATATTAGAGATTTTTATCTGAAAATTTTCGGTTTTTGGAGGTGAAATTTTCTATTTTTTTTGAATAGGCGTGTTTTCGTAATGTCTATGAAAATATATGTTAAAGGGCTCTCATCAGATGCGCCTCATCGAAGCGGTACTATTGATCAACCAACACATACGGTAAATGTCCTAAAATTTTGAACACTAAAGTTCTTGACAAAATGGCATATGCAAACAGTGCAGACCCAGATGAGGAGCAGTCTGATCAGTGTCTACACTGTTTGCCATTCCACTAAGTATTTTAAGAGACGACTGCATGAAAAACAACATTTAAGCTAAAATAGTAGGGAGTAAAGTGTTCGAAATTTTAGGACATATACCATTTATTTTCTTAGAGAACTAAGAATTTCAAATATTCATTGGTTACTCCCTCTTGTCTTGAGCTCTAAAGAATGTTTTTTTTTTTTTTTTTTTTTTTTTTTTTATTACTTTTATTTTAGTTCATAATGGTATTCGCCCTGGTGACATTCGGCCCAGTGGAATATGATGACTACACGTATCCATGGCAAGCAAACCTTATAGGCTGGTGTATCGCACTGTCTAGCATTCTCTGTATACCGGGATTTGCTATCTTTCAGTTCATTAGAACACCTGGAAGACCTGTTGATGTAATGTATATTTATACCTTATTGTGGTAAAATCCACAGGATCAAAAGCATACCATAGAAAATAGTAAAACAAAATGTCCAAGAATAGCCACAGTCACAGATCATAGCCTACCAATGACACAAAGAGGAATAGTAAACAAACCGTAAACGACAGCATACAAATCACAAACAAATAGTAATACAGTTCTCTCGTTATCTCGACCTCGCTTATCTCGAATAACCGCTTATCTCGAAGCGAAAATCTGGTCCCTGCCTATATATGAAAACCTAACAACAGATGGAAAATATTGTAGAAAAGAGGAGAAATTGCTCCTAAGGAGCAATTTCTCCTCTTTTCCACAATATTTTCAATATATCTCTAACTTCAAAAGTCCAATTACCTATCAGTTTGTTAAATGTGGTTAATCAAATTATTTTTTCCTCAATTCTGCAAACCTGATATGTCGAACTACGGATATCTCGAAGTATTTCAGTGAGTCCCTTGGAGTTCGAGATAACGAGAGTAGACTGTAATAATAATAAACATACCAACCAGCTCATTCTTTCCCAACAAGGTGATCACAAAGCTAGACAGGATTCACTAAACACAACAAGCAACGAACATCGTGCTCGCATACAGGCCCGTTTCTGAAGTTTACCGCTGGTAGAGGAGCTAATTTTGATATGACTTACATTTTTTAAAGAAAATACTGCTTCCAAATAAAGTAAAGCTGCTGTAGAAAAGTCTCTATTCGTTTTATAAACACCCTCCCCTCCCCCCCCCTCCCCCCCCCCCGGCTTCACACACACACACACATACACACGCACACACACACACACACACACACACACACACACACACAATAACAAAATATTGTTAAAATTGCAGTGTTACTTATAAAAAACTAAAAACAGTACCTTCTTTTCAGAATTTAGTAACTCTCTGTTATATTTTTCAGTCTGTCTAATAAGTAGTTGTGATGTCGAACTACATGTACTTACTGTCTAGTAAATTCATATTTGCTAATTTCAAAGTGTACCATTCTCTTTGTGCCTTAGTTTTGAAAGAGGTCTTCTTTTATTAGGATGCACAAAAAATGGGATATTCATAACCTCCTCAGAAGACGTTATCAATATAGGGATCAAACATGGTTTTTCATGGATTAACATTCGCCAGGTCCCGAGGGAGGTGTTGAAAACCGGCCGGAGGCCGCGGTTTTCAACACCTCCCTAGGGACCTGGCGAATGTTAATACATTGAAAAACCATGTTCGATCGCTATTATTGCATAAAAACTGAAAACATTTGCTACTTTTTGCGTTATTTCTTGCACTGCTTTGTTTCGCCTTTTCACAGATGTCTCGCGAACGCAATTTGTACGAACTATGCTCGATCTAGGACCGGGCAGTACACATCTCGTAACAGCAGCAAATCTGTGGCCCCGGTGCGAGCATATTGAAAGTTGCGTTGCCGTGCATTAACAGCGCGTGAATTGCCTTGTTAATACACGGCTTTTCGCCGGTTATTGCACGGTGTTAATAACGTGCGACACTGCTTTTTATGCAATAACAAGATGATAAATAAATTCTAAAAGGAATGACCCTTGAGGGCATTGAGTACACTCAAATAATCTGAAGTGCCAAGTTTTCTAGGCCAGACAAGGTTGTTTCGGCCATTTAGACCTCATCAATAACTGCTCATGAAGAAATGTTGATAGTCATTACAGTATGCATTTAACAACTGTCTAATAACAATATGTGAAATATTTTATGTGTGCTTTTATATTCCAGCGATTTCGCAAACTGATAACGCCTTACCGGGACACTCTCTCGACATCAATCGGCGTGGAGGGTAACTACAATGACATCCGGGTGAATGGAGGTATCGCTGCGCATGTGTAGCCATGCCCCGTTGTTTAACGCATAGCATGCTGGGTAAAATATTCAGCAGACGATATTTTAAAATATTATTTTTCCCCGGAAAACAAGCTTCGAATTTTCGTGCAAACTGTCTCCAATGGAGACAATTTGCATGAAATATCAAATCCTGTTTTCCGGGAATTCCGGGAAAAATATGAAAAAATATCGTCAGTTTGCCGTCTACTGAATAAGCCTAGGGAGCGGTAACGTATAATTGTGTTTACGCCAAAGACGTTTTGTGTTGCAGAAACTAGAACTGCATAATAAGCTACATCAAATGAAATGCGACTTTGATGATTTGACGGGAGATGATAGGGATATTGGAAACAAAAAACTATCCAATTGAAAACGTGTTAGTTGTGTTGAAACTGCAAGTGCAATTTTGTCCTGTTCAATGATGTTATAAGCTGCGGCATAAAAGAATGCAGGAGAGAAAAGGGTCGTCCTGTTGAGTTGATATTAACAATGCAGCTTTGTATTAGAATGTTGTCTCTACAAGAGGTGGTATAATGAGCAGTGTAATAGATCGTATTTACCCTTAGTATTGGGACACCTTAACTCCTTACCATACTTGTCCAAAAAATTGAAAAAAAAAAAGTCTATTTTACTACCTGTTGATGCGTCTAAAATAGTACTGGATGAGTGGCAAATAGTGTAGACCCTGATCAGACGCCGCGTTTGGCGGCGTCTGATCTGGGTCTACACTGTTTGCTCAGGCCTGTGAGTCCAAATATTAAGGGGTTATTACGGTATGGTTCTTCTTGTCCTGAGATAAAATGTAAAACCTTAGTGCTGAAAAAACAACAACATTTTGTCCTACATTTGGACACTTAAAACTGAGTAATGCAATGACATAAATGTTAGTTCTTTGACGTGTCGTACAGGATAACTGAGGTGACTAGATACACCTGGGATGCGGTCAGAAATGCAAGTTACACGCGAGTGTTTATGCCCTGTACCCCTGTTCCTTTTGGCGGTCGCCATTAGGTACAGGGATCCAGGCCTAAACCAACTCGCTATCACTTTGCAGTTCTGAACGTAGCTCTGTTAGATTTTCCACCATTTTTCGCAAAGAAGACAACCCTTGTGACTTCCTGTTTGTCTTTCTGAAAACCAATCCCCTTCTGTAAAGGGGAGCAACTTCTATCTTTTAGTTTTGACCCCTTTCAGAAGGAAGGTGCAAAACACATTTTGTTTAGAATTACCTCCCTTGACAGTGTATCAATTGCCCTTAAATGCAATGAACTTTGCATGTAAAAAAGTTCATGCAAGCAGTAGACCATTGAACACAGATAGTCGGTTTTATCTGCCTTAAAATAAAAGGAGTCTGCTTTATGCTTTCTTCATTAGACTGCCCACAAGTATCTGCAAATCAACCTGATGTACTGTTTTTGATGATTCTAATAAAATTTCAAACCTATTTAACCCTTGCCATGCTGAATAAATTAAGAAGCCACACCAACTTGTAATTTGCGCGTCAGATTACTTGAGCCAGGTTTTTAATGCAAATTCACACACTTAGAGCAAAACAGTGTAGATCCAGATCAGTTGGCTTCTTCAGATCTGGATCTACACTGTTTGAAAAACAGGGCATATCCGGTTTCAGCAGGATTATGGTTAATAGCCATCCCTGTTTTAAGGAATAAAAGAAAAGCAACAGAACACTTCCTACTGTCTCAATAGCGATAGGTGAACAGGAGAACTATAGTAAATACTTACATATTATTGGAGAATACGGCTATAAATACAGTCGACTCCCGTTATCTCGAATTCCAAGGGACTCACTGAAACACTTCGAGATATCCGTACTTCGACATATCAGAGATGAGAGAGTGAGGAAAACAATAAATTGAACAACCGCATTTAAAAAATGAATATGTAATTTGACTCCTGAAGTTAGAAATATATATATAAAATAATGTGGAAAAGAGGAGAAATTGCTCCTGAGGAGCAATTTCTCCTCTTTTCCACATTATTTTGTTACCTGTTGTCATAGTTTCATGCTAAAACAGGGACCAGATTTTCACTTCGAGATAAGCGGTAATTCGAAATAAGCGAGTTCGAGATAACGAGGTTCGACTGTATTGTGTATTAAGGGCAATGGAGACATTTTCAAGAGGGACAATTCTGTCAAACCGTTTTCATCTCCCTTCTGAAAAGGCTATACCCTAAAATTATATATGTATACTCTAAACTGAAAAAGGTATACTCTCAAATGAAAAGGGAATACTCTAAAATTATATACGTATACTCTAAACTGAAAAAGGTATACTCTCAAATGAAAAGGGAATACTCTAAAACAAAATTTGATTGTGTTAGGATTTAACGACACGTCAACCCTCGTAGCTTATTTTATGTCGTCTACCAGAGAAAGGGAGAAGAGAGGTAGAAAAGATAGTAGAGGAGTTAGAGAGAGGGACGGGAGAAAAAGGAAAATGAATGAAAGTAAAGAAACAGAAGAAATAAAAACATTCCGCCCTCTACCCTTGCCTACTGCAAGGACAGCAGGCCTTGCCCAACTGTAAGCCAATCTCAGTTGGACGGCCCAGTGACGTAAGATACATGACACCTTTGCCTCACCCAACCACTTCCCCCCACCTCTAAAACAAAAAAAGGAATACTCTAAAATGAAATGGGTATACTCTAAAATAAAAGGGTATATCCTAAAATGAAAGGGCATACTCTAAAATGAAAAGGATTTACTCTAAGATGAAACGTTTACTCTAAAATAAAAAGGGTATACTCTGAAATGAAAAAGGTATACTCTAAAATGAACGAATCTGCTCCGTTAGGGAGACTAGACCCCTTTCCAGAAGAGGTTTGTTGTGAATAAAAACAAAAAAAGTCACAAAAGTTGTCCCCTTTGCAAAAAGAGGAAGAAAATCTTCCAAATGTATATAGTCTCTTTAATGTAGAGATATAATAATATATTAACCGTTGTGAACTCTCAAAAGTTCTGATTATGGGTATACAAAAAGAGTGTCTACATATAATTGTATTTAATGTGTTGTTATTCATAAAATCAAGATGTAGATTGAAGACATATATGCAAATTATAAATAGGAGCGATTTCAAGCAAACAAGGAACTTAAAACATATCAGAACAAAGAGGGCCCACATCATGACCTTCACTGTTCAAAATCAGAATATGTGTTACGCTCACTTGATGCCTGATAAAGCTCAAATGTTTCTTTTGTCTTCTGCCAGATAAGTTCTTATTTGTAGATAGAAGAACTGATATTTCTGTTTCTCTGAGAAGCATTTCGCAAGAATCATAAGCAAGTCACATGTAATCCTCAACGCTCTGCATGCTTGGTAAACATTTCAGCAGACGACATTTTGAAATATCTTTCTTATTTTTCTCAGGAAATAAGTTTTACCATTTCTCCTACGAAGACAAGTTGCATGAAATTTCAAAGTCTATTTTCTAGGAAAAATAAGGAAAATATCAAGTCAGTTTGTCGTCTGCTTATGTCGTCTGCTGCATCTTCTTGCAAACTTTTCAAACTTACATTTTGCATATAGGCAAACAGTGTGGACCAATCAGACTGCTCCTAAAGGAGCAGTCTGATCTGGGTCCACACTGTTTGCAAAAAATGACTTTTAAAATCACAAGCAGATGACAAAGCAGACGACAATAGTTGTGACTGGCGCTTTAAAGGTTAAAAGTTTACAGAAGAAGACTTTGCTTAGTCAGTATTTTCTGCTTTGTTTGCTTTTACAAGAGGTGACCAACCATGCAATCCACATAGCGAATGCATTCAACATATATGTGGGAGAGTCAACTGCTTTGGTTCTGTTTGTTAATGAGGTTTAACTAATTATCTTTAAAAACAAACAAAAATATGGAGATACTTAGGAATTTCTTTTTCAGGTGTAGGAATCGTTTTCCAAAGTCTACTCATATAAAAATGAGAAGCCTCCTTTGAGGCAACCTTTGATAAAGGAGGCAGATATCTGTCTGGTTAGAGTGATCTCCTTTGGAGGGACATACTTGGCTCTCCCTAGTAGTATAAAACCTCAATGGCTTGAACACGGATGGCTCATTTATCATGGATGATTCACTCATTTTTGAGTCTCTAGGAAATTCTTCCGAAAGCTAAAAATAAAACAACAACAACAACAACAAAAAATATTTAGGGATATTTCAGGAAACTTATCTATCAAGAAAATGTATGTTGTGTGTACCCATTAGAATTGCCTCAATGAGGTGATTCTAATGAGTACACTCAACACAACACTATGTTATAGAAGCTCGAAAAGGCATCCTGAACTCTTTGCATGCTGGGTAATTTTGCATGTTTTTTGTCATCTGTGTTTTTTTGTTGTTTTTTTTTAATTAACTTTTCCACTAAAAAAAAAAAAAAAAAAAACTTCCAGGAATACCCTCAGAGTGTCAAACATTTTGCAAACAGATCAAGCCCGACGTTTTGTCGGGCCTGATCTGGGTCCAAACTATTTCAAAGGTTATCAGCAGACGACAAACGTCGCCGTTAGCTGGGAGATAATTAAAATATCTCCATTTGCCTCCTGACCTGGCGCTATGATAAACCGTCACTGGCACAAACTACCTTTGTCTAGATTGATTGTGTTGGGCTTTAACGGCACGTCAAGCCTTGTGGGTCATTTTGTGTCGTCTCCCAGAGAAAGGGAGAAAAGAGATAGAAATAGCAGAGGAGACGAAAGAGAGGGACGGGGAGGAAAGAGGAACGAACAGGAATGAAAGGGAAGAAACAGGATAAATAAAATCATTCCCCTCTACGCTTACCTGCTACAAGGAATGCAAGCCTTTCCCATTTACTATGATGAACCAATATCACTTGGACGCCCCAGTGACGCAAGATACACGGCACCTTTGCCACCCACACTATTGTCTAGAACACATTTCCGTGGTCCTAAAGATGTTATAGAGCCAATGAAGTTCGACTGTATGTATTCGACCTCAAGTTGCTGTTGGAGATGGCCAAATACCAACGGAAAAGCCTAAGTATTGAACTCAACCCACTACTAAGAAGGAAGCTCCAAAATTGTTGATTCAAGGCCAGTAAATATTCATGTAATTTCCAGGGAAGCAACTGTCAAAATGTTTTTGTTTTTTTTGTTTTTTTTTTTGATTTGGGTTTTATGGCCCTTTCAAGAATATTTCACTTATATCGAGCAGATCGTTCATCAAAGGTGGGCGAAAACCGGAGAACCCGGAGAAAAACCACCTGACCATCCGTAAGCAGAACTTGGCTTTCCCACATGTGACCCGAGTGAGGCTCGAACCACAGCGGTGAGAAACCTAATGGATTAAGAGTCAACTCTCTTATCCACTAGGCTACAGGGGCCCGCATCAAAATGTTTCTGACACCTTTTGGAATCTGAGCTTACTCTAAGCAATAAGTGAACATGCAGATATTATAATCTCCCTTGCCAACAAAGGGAAAACTCTTCCAAGTGTATCAAGTCTTGTTCTTACAATGCAATGATTATTTCTGTAAAGGCTATGCCATATGAAAATTGAATAATTTCTCTTAACTTTGCTCTGTTACAGAGGATGTGTCAATGAGGAGAATTTGGTGATAACATTGGGATATCATTTTCTTATTTCTCCATAAAAGTTGCGAGGCACTTCTAATGAGTACCCACAATATGTTTTATTGAGAAAAATTATCCCAGAATTTTCATCAAATACTCCTCCTTAACAAGTCCTCTGTTTGTTAATTTTGGCTACAATATGTTTGTCACTGTTGAAATCATTTGGATGCCAAGCACATTATAATATTGACTTTTGTCCTGAAGTGAAACAGTTTTGAGAAGCTGTACTCTTTGTAGTCAATAACTTAACATACTGAAATAATAAGACAGGGGTGTGGAATTATAAGATTTTACTACTTGTCCATGGATAATGGTCAAAATCCACTTGTCCAACCAAAATTTACTTGCTCGAAAATTGAAATTTTTCTTATTTCTAGAAGAAAACATATGTTGTGGGTACTCATTAGAAATGCCTCACAAAGGCACTTCTAATGAGTACCCAAAACATATGTTTTCTTCGAGAAATAAGAAAAAATATATGTATCTCATAATCTGGATATTCTTCTTATATAGATCTATAAAGTACAAAGTACTTGTCCCAGGACAAGTAAATTGAAATTTCTTACTTGTCCTCAGGGAAATGGGACAGGACGGACAAGTTGGGCTTGGTTTTCCCACAGCCCTGAATAAGGTTATTATTTAGGTCTTACCTTTTCACTAGCTGTATCCATGACTGCAGTGCAACTTGCTTTTTATTATTCATTTATGCCATGTTTTCAATCACAAAAAAATGCTAACAAACCATATTTTATTCAGATAGTATATTTATATGTTGTTATAAATTTAGCAAATGTGGCATTAAACCAATGTTATCATAGATTTTTGAATTCTTTAACATAGCTCTTGGTAAGGCACTTTTTTTCAACTGAAAAGTACTGGTGTTTTTTCAATTATTTATCCACAAAAGCCTATGTTATCACATCTCATTGAGGTACTTCTAAAAATGAGTACCCACAACGTGGATACTCATTTTCAGAAGCACCTCACTGAAGTGCTTCTAATGAGTACCCATAACATATGCTTTAATGGAGAGATGAGAAAAATATTTTGTGGATACACCCACCTATCTATAGCCAGAATGCACAAAAGAATAGATAACTTTTAGAGAAGAATATTTTAAAGTTGTAAAGTTCAAATATTTCTGTATGTGACATGTATATAAATATTTTGTTTTATACATGAACATATGTTGTACATTGTCTGATATTGTACTATATGTATTGTATTCTATTGTTATCTGTGTGCATAGAAATAGGAATAAAGTGCTGAAAAGTGTCTTGTGACCATTTATTGATTCCTATTATAATAATTGAGCTGGGCACATTTTTATCCCCCACAAGATTGCATTTGCTTCCAGTGAAGACTGATCAGCCTGCTGTCCATCTGAAGACACTTTGCATTACCAAAACCCACCTATTCAAATATACTGAAAATTCTACCACCAAAAAATGAAAATTTTCAGATAAAAATTCTGATATTTTCATTTTTTGTTTGTGTTGAGGTTTTACGGCCCAATCAACCCAATATTTCTGCTCAAAACACTGATTGTGGGTACTCTTTAGAACCACTTCGCCAAGGCAGTTCTAACTAGTACCCATAATCTATGTCTTTTAGCAGAAATAAGAAAAATAATGTATACCCCTGTAAACCTCAGTTTTACTATATAAAAGTGGGTTTTAAGGGGGTGAAATTATATAGGCATGTTTCCATGATGGATCCTTGGTTACCCAGTGTGCTCTGCAAAGACTCTGATCAGACAGTGGATGCAAAGGTGGATCTTAACTGGGTACACATTCAATCTTGTAGGAAAAGATGTGCTCATATATCAGTAATGTAAGCCACAATGAAAGATAATATGCCTTCTGATATGTGCGCCCAGTGTCAATCAAGATCAGCCTGCCCATCCATATCACGAACAGCATGCCAGGTTATCAAAAGGTCCTTGAACTACTGTCAAAAAAAAAAATAAAAAATAAAAAAATAAAAAAAAATAAAAAATAAATATCCAAGTGGGATCCAGGCTATCATGTCTAAATTCAAAACAATTTATCAATTTTTGCCAAAATGATATTTTTGAAAACATTTTGTTTCAATGTTCTACACATGATGTCACCTGTCAAGCTCGCATCACGAAAACATGCCTATATAATTTTGACCCCCTTGAACCCCACTTTTATATAGTAAAACTGGGTTGACAGGGGTATACATTATTTTTCTTATTTCTGCTCAAAAACATAGATTGTGGGTATTTGTTAGAACCGCCTCAACAAGGCGGTTCTAACGAGTACCCAAAATCTATGTTTTGAGCAGAAATGTGAAAAATGTCGGAATTTTTTATCTAAAAATTTTCATTTTTGGAGGTGAAATTTTCAACATATTTGAATAGGCGTGCTTTCGTAATGCAAAATCTATTTTATAAGAAAGGTTTTCACGCATATCTATGTTAAAATATGAACTTGTGCCATAACATTACACTAACAAGTTCGTGTAGTACATATTTCCATACTCCCTTATAATATGATATGAAAATTGGGATAGGCAGTGGTCTATATTCTTGGGCTAATTTTCAGAACTCTGTAGATTTTAATTAAACTGCATTTCAAACCGTTTATTATTTGGATCATTTGTTTTTGTACTGAATAAATTTGTCTTAATGGGCTTTATAACCCAATATTCCTACTTTTCCCTGTACCATGCGGTGAAAATGCCATAGCTAATATAGCCTAAAATAACAGTGATATCCAGAATAATTTGAGTCAGTGCATGACAAAACCTAAAATCAGACTTATGTAGCCAGCAAAGACTCAGATCAGCCTGTACATCCACCCAGTATGGCAAGGGTTCTCATTTATTCCTCTTTGAATAGCCTGGAGACTGTAGAAAGCAGATGCAATCAGCAAGGACTCTGCTTAGGCTGCATGGATGCACAGGCTGATCTGAATCTTTGCTAGGTGCACATGTCTTACTGTAGGTTTTGTCGTGCGTTGGCTCATTTCATCACGAAAACATGCCAATATAATTTTGACCCCCTTTAACCCCACTTTTATATAGTAAAACTGGGGTTTACAGGGGTATACATTATTTTTCTTATTTCTGCTCAAAAACATAGATTGTGGGTACTCGTTAGAACTGCCTCATCAACGGTTCTAACGAGTACCCACAATCTATGTTTTGAAACATAGATTGTGGGTACCCTTTAGAACCACCTCGATGAGGCGGTTCTAACGAGTACCCACAATCTATGTTTTGAGCAGAAAAATGAAAAATATCAGATTTTTTTATCTGAAAATTTTCTTTTGTTTTGGTGGTAAAATTTTCAGTATATTTGGATAGGCATGTTTTCCTAATGTTTCTTATTTTGTTTCTCCACCTAAAAAAGAAAACAACATGTTGTGGACATTCATTAGAAGCACAATGACAAGGCACTTCTAATGAGTACCCATTACATATGTTTTCTGGGCAGACATAAGAAAACTTTTAATATTTCTGGTTGGAAAGACATCGTATCTACTGACTTTATTGATTAGGCTAAGTGGTATCCCAGCGGGTACATGACCGTAAATATAACGTCGCCTCAACGTCGATGCAACGCCATGACGTTGCATCGACGTTGAGACGACGTTATATTTACGTCATGTGCCCGCTGGGATATGTAGTTCACATAGACCGATTAATGTCTATAATATAGAATCTGCTTTGAACAAACTAAGGTCAAAGAAAAAAGTAAAAAAAAAAAAAAATATATTTTTCTTTATCTCTTATATTGAATACTTTTTTTTGTCTTTTTTTCAATTGTATTTTTTTTTGTTTTTTTCAGTATATCTGAGACAAATGGGTACAACTCTAACTGCACTTGAGTACATCAAATCACATTACATGTGCAAAATATCAGTGCTGTGTTTTTCATTTGAAATTAACAATAAAGGGAAAATTCAATTTTTAACAATTTACAGAGGACTTATTAAGGAGGAGTATTTGGTGATAATTCTGGGATATATTTTTCTTATTTTTCCATAACTCATATGGTGTAGACACAGAAGACTGTCCATAACCACAATTAAACTGTAAGATTTGTGACATACAATGATACACTGGAAAGAAAACTGAAACTGACAGATCTGAAGAATATGCAATTAACAATGCAGCTGAGAACCACATACTTGTGTGCTTAAAAAACCCAGTATGTATGTCCATAAAAATGATGAATGAGACTATACAAAAAGATGCTTAAAAGTAATAAAATAAAAACGTGAAATGATAATACCCCACCACTATTGTATCCCAGGCAGATAACTGTCGAAACTTGATGAAATTTACCTATTAGCATACACAAAGTTTAATAGTGAAAATCCATTGATATTTACTCAAGTTATTGTCTGGAAATGAAAATCCGGATGTGTCGCAGGCAGATAACTCTGTCAAAAATTGACGAAATTTGCCCACTAGCAATCCAAAACTAGATCTCCACAATATCAATGCACAAACTAAGTTTGGTGAAAATCCATTGATTTTTACTCAAGTTATCACCCTGAAATGAAAACATGAATGCGTAGTGGACAGAAAACTTGTCAAAAACTAATGAAATTTGCCCATTAGGAATCCTTAACCAGATCTCCAAAATATCAATGCATATACCAAGATTGGTGAAAATCCATTGACATTTTCTCAAGTTATCATCTGGAAACAGAAATATGGAAGGACGAACAACAAATGGATGGACAACAAATGGACGGATGAACGGATGCACAGACAGCCAGACACATGGACAACAAACATGATACCCTGCCACTAATGTGTGATGGGGTATAATAAGTATTGATGTTTTTCTTATTTCTCCATGAAAACGTGTGTTGTGGTCCCAGCTGGAATTCCAAGATGACTAATAAGTATTACAATATATGTTCTGGTTTACTCATTGTATCTAAAGCTAGGGGAGAAGAATTTGAAAATAGAAGTTATGATAAAAAATGCAACAAAACTTTATTAAACTTTGAATTTGTTATGCTATCAATTTTATCAGTAACATCATATTCATAGCTCCAGATGAGAGGGGATATGTATCCAACATTTTTCTTAATCCTTGACAAAAGCATATGTTTTGGGTACTCATTAGAATTACCTCAGTGAGGCACTTCTAATAAGTAACAATAATATATGCCTTTGTGGTGAAATAAGAATATTATTATTAATTTTTGGACAGAAAAAGTAGCTTATTTGGAGCTATGATAGAAGCTATGATAAACAAGAAAAATAACTAACAGCATTATGGACAGGTTTTTACAAGACAAAGAAAGTGAGAATTGTCTCTCTTGCATGTGACATGCCTACTGGTCCTTCTCTTCATCCCTTACAAATATGAAAGCGATTCACTGAAGAATAATGGTAACATATAACTTTGAAAAACAGCTTAACCAGAAGTTTACCAGGGATGATGCTAGATGCCGGACGCCAGACGCCCGCAAGCCTGGACACTGCTAGTTCAAGGACAGATTTTTTGAAAAACTGGTCCAAAAATTATCTAAACTTTATTGAACTGTGAATTTGTTATGCTATCAATTTTATTGGCAACATCCTCCTTATAATCCATAGCTCCAGATAAGAGGGGGTATCTATCCAATATTTTTTCTTATTTCTCGACAAAAACATATGTTTTGGGTACTCATTAGAAGCACCTCAGTGAGGCACTTCTAGTGAGTACCCACAATATAGGTCTTTGTGGTGAAATAAGAATATTATCATTAATTTTTGGACGGAAAAAGTACCTTATCCAGAGCTATGATAGAAGATATGATAAAAAAATCAACTAAACTTTATGAACTGTGAATTTGTTATGGTATCAATTTTATCAGTAACATCCTCCTTATAATTCATAGCTCTAGATAAGAGGAGGTATCTATCCAACATTTTTCTTAATCTTATACAAAAACATGTTTTGGGTACTCATTAGAAGCATTTCAGTGGGGCACTTCTAATGAGAACCCAAAATATGTCTTTGTGGTGAAATAAGAATATTATCTTATTTTTTGGACGGAAAAAGTACCTTATCCAGACCTATGACAGAAGATATGATAAAAAAAAATAAAATAAAATAAACTTTATTGAACTGTGAATTTGTTATGGTATCAATTTTATCAGTAACATTCTCCTTATAATTCATAGCTCCAGATAAGAGGGGCTCCTTATAATTCATAGCTCCTGATAAGAGGGGCTCCTTATAATTCATAGCTCCAGATAAGAGGGGCTCCTTATAATTCATAGCTCCAGATAAGAGGGGCTAATGAGTACCCATAATATATGTCTTTGTGATGCAATAAGAATATTATCATTAATTTTTGGATGGAAAAAGTATCTTATCAAGAGCTATGATAGAAGATATGATAAAAAATCAACTAAATGTTATTGACCTGTGAATTTGCTATTCTATCAATTTTATCAGTATCATCCTCCTTATTACTGTCATTTTGTGCAGCAACTTGTCCCTGTCTGAACTGTTTATTCGCTTCATACATTACTATACTACCAGAGACTGAGCAATTTAAACATTCAATATTTGACATCATAGGAACAGTGACACAAACACCATAATAACTGAAGGCTAGTTTTCTTGCCTGTACAGATATCCTTCCCTCCTCTCCTCCTATAACTATAACAGTATGATCTTTTACAAAGTCAACCTCTTCATAGCTGTACACATTTAATGGAGCTTTCCCATAACGTTCCAAGGATGGCTTTTCATCAGAGTGCTGTTTATTTTCTTTAATATTATCAGAGTCCTCATCTGAATCACTCAAGTCTTCGGAATCACTATCACTGTCAGAACCATCAGATTCTGATTCAAAACCTTCTTTACTTTCAAGATCATCTAATTCTTCAATAATGTCAAGTGTACCAGCTAATTCTTCTACAGTTTCTTTGGATGGTTTACGACTATCTGCGATGTACACATGTGCATGCTCTGGTATATGGGCAGTAACATCTGACCATGCTATGTCACTTTTCACTGGTATTAGGAAATTCGCACCTGCTGCAGATCTCAATACTTTTGAACTCCAAACATCTACACAACCTACAGAATATAGAAAAGAAAACAATTCAGGTCACTATGATGATGATGGTTTGGTGTTTTACGTCGCTTTTAATAATATCATTTAAATCATATTGAGATGATGGAAGGATGAAAACGAAAGGCTCTGTGCAATGAACCACAATACAGTCGTGAGCTGAATTTCTCTGGTAGCAGGGTTCAAAACTGGGACCTCGTGATTCAAAGTCACTGGTAACCGGAACGCTTCTAACCAGGTCACAAGGAAGGATCCTATAGAACAGGAAAAGGCCAAGATCAACCTGCACAAGTGGATCATCTTTTTTTTTCTTTTTTTTTTTGATTTAGGTTTTACGGCACTTTCAAGAATATTTCACTTATATCGAGCCGATCGTTCATCGAAGGTGGGCGAAAACCGGAGAGCCCGGAGAAAAACCACCTGACCATCCGTAAGCAGAACTTGGCTTTCCCACATATGACCCGAGCGAGGCTCGAACCACAGCGGTGAGAAACCTAATGGATTAAGAGTCAACTCTCTTATCCACTAGGCTACGGGGGCCCGCAAGTGGATCATCTGTTCATGAAATAATGTGAAATGGAAATTTTATCTATCTGTCAATGCTTTTTTTTTCAGTATTAGATATAGTGCCAAATAAGGAATTGCTAATGAGTATCCACTGTAATGAGTGGGTACTCATAAGAAGTACCTTATTTTGAGCTGTGATTAGAGATTTTCTATGCACACACTGCCAGACAGTGAAGGTTCTGGGCAGACTGTTCAGAGGCACAGGGAGTTCTGAGCATTTTAAGTCTCCAAATGCACCGACGATCCTTTTCTCATGGTCTGTCTCAAATAAGTATGGGGAAAGTATACAACCCTATGAGAATATACTCTTAACTTGGAGTTTACTCTTAACCTGTCTGAATTCTCTCCCTTCCAACTGTGTTTTCTTTAGAAGCAAATAAGGTGCCCTTTCTGTGAGATTTCAGATACTATCAGGTAACTTCTAATCTATATAAAAAAGATGTCCCCTTTTGCTAAAAATAGCATATCCATTTATATTAACCCTTGCCATGCTGAATAACTTATGATGCCACGCCGACTTCTAATTTTCAGCCAATCAGATTACTTGATTCAAGCTGTCAATACAAATTCACATACTTAATGACAAACAGTGCAGATCCAGATCAGCTGGCTTCTTCAGAAGCCAAATGATCTGGATCTACACTGTTTGCAAAGGCAGGGCATAGGGGTTGGAAATTCTTAAGGGGACTGGAGATACTTGGTAGGTTTTCTGCCACTTTCTTTTCTTTACAAAGGCGACTACTTTTGTGACTTCCTGGGCCCAGTTGTTCAATGCATCGTTAGCTTAAAGAGCTCCTTAGTGGTCAAAATGTTACCTGTTCTAGTAAGAACAATATCTAATTCACAGGTATTTTTTGCTGAAAAATGTGA
Organism: Anodontia alba; assembly: GCA_964016985.1. Classification (NCBI taxonomy): domain Eukaryota; kingdom Metazoa; phylum Mollusca; class Bivalvia; order Lucinida; family Lucinidae; genus Anodontia; species Anodontia alba. Next base: position 89,068,863 of record OZ024830.1, on the reverse strand, counting down.
GTAGCTTTTGCAAATGCAAAAGCTACTCACATTTTTTCAACAAAAATATTAGTGTTCATGCCATATTTAATGATCAAAGTTTTTATGATTCGTTAATTAATGACATCGTTACTTTTGAACAACTGGGCCCTGTTCGCTTTCTTGCCTGTCAAACCCCATCTGAAAAGAAGTCTATTCTCAAAGGAAAGAATTTGCTTCCAAGGGCAGTAAATTCTTTCCATTTAGAGTATTCTCAGTAAACTCCTTTTCAGAAGGGAGGCAACAACAATTCTGACAGAGTTACCTCCCTTAAAAGTGTATCTATACTGATACCTAAATTCGGATATATTACTCAAATTAACTATCTAAATATCCTAAATTTTCACTACGTTTTGTACTGCCTGAATGGCAAATTCAGGCTCAGATCCAAATTCACCTATGGCTCTGCCTGACCAGAAATACAGGGTAAATATGGGAGATATACATGTAATAAACAAGCGCTATAAAATATTAGCTAGATAAGTATAGCTCCAGACAAAAGTGATCAAATAAATATCATCTTTATTTCTCCATGAAAAAGTAAAGTGTGGGTACTCATTTGCGGCGCCTTGGTGAGGTGCTTCAATGAGTACCTACAACATAAGATTTTGTGGCAACATAAGCAAAATACTGTATCAATACTTTTTTGGATTGAAAAAAAAAGTTCCGTATCTGAAGTTATGGCCATGGCGAGAAAAAGTGAGCTATACGACAAATAAATTAAAGGAAATGGATCTGCTTTAACCCATTAAAGACTGTATCAACTCTCCCACACAACATACTGGAAAAGTCCATTTTTGATTTTAGGTATGTCAGGCTATATGATGTAGGTATTCCTAAAGAGAAATGGTCGAACTATTAGCAAGGAGTGGAGACCCTGATCAGATGCTGTATTCTGTGATGTCTGAGCTAAGTCTGCACTGTTTGCCAGTTACACTTTTGAGGGTCTCCAGACTGCAATGGGTTAAAGAAAAGTATCAAATGGAAGATATTTACTGCTCTATAAATAGGGACCATTCTTACAGGAAAGAATTTGCTCCCTCTGGGAGAAAATTGTTTCCTTAAGAAAGACCATGGTTTTTGAAAGATTTTTACTCTGGGCCCAGTTGTTCAAAACTAATGATGTCGTTAGTTAACTATCGTTAAAACTTTGATCATTAAATATGGCATATATGCTAATATTTTAGCTGGAAAAATGTGAGTAGCTTTTGCAAATCACATTTTTTTTAGCAAAGCTACCTGTGAATTTGGTGTTGTACTTACAAATTGTACCAGAACATTTAACGTTTTGACCACTAACGAGCTTGTTAAGCTAACGACGCTTTGAACGGCCCTGGTGTCTGCAAAAGTTGTTTCCCTTTACATAAGAGCTATCACAGGACAGTGTAGCTTGCCTGAATCTCGCATTGCCCCTAAAACTGCCTCGAAGATAAGGCTCACATCTTAGTAGATATATTTTAAAAAAACTTTAACCAAACATTTTAACATAAATTTTTTCTAAGTCTGTGACCTTGACCTCATGGTCACTCATGCGTGTAGGAATGGTATGGTATAAAACTTCAGAATAGTATCTAAAATTTGGGCAAGTATGAACTACTTCCAACCAGAGATCAGGAGATAAAGTCTTTTAAAAACTTTAAACAAAAATTTTGACTTTTTGTAAGTCTGTGACTATGACCTCAACCTCAAGGTCACTCGATATGACATAAAACTTCAGACCAGTATCTAACAGCTGGGCAAGTACATGTATGACCCACTTCCATACAGAGATCAAGAGACAGAGTCTTTTTTAAACTTTAATGCTATGGTGACTGCTATAACTGGTGGCAAGATTCCCAAGTTTGTCCTTATGTGTTGCCTACTTTGTCTCTGTTGGTAGTCTATGAAATTTTGCCATATCTGAGTTTACTTCTAGGCAGACAATGAGACTACTGCCTAACCTACAGCATTAAAAAAAACATGCTCATAAAACATGGGTGAATAAAAATGTTAACTATAAAACCCCGCCATTATCTTGTCGCCGGCAGATAACTCCATAAAAATTTGACGAAATTTGCCCATTAGCAATCCCAAACCAGATCTCAACAATATCAATGCGATTTCCAAGTTTGGTAAAATCCATTGATGTTTACTAAAGTTATCATCTGGAAACAAAAAACAGACGGATGGACGTACGACTGACGGACGAACGGACACACAGACGTCCAACGTGAAACCATAATACCCCGCCACTATTGTGTGGTGGGGTATAAAAAGCAATGCACAGAATGCACAGAACCTCTGCAGTTACACTTGCAATGCTTAATATGGCCCATACAAGTATTTCAAATATTTGTTTTCTTATTTTTCCCATAAAATAGGAAATTTCATGCAAACTGTCTCCTTAGGAGTTTGCATGAAATGTTAAACCCTATTTTCTAAGGAAAATGTGGAAAATATCCCCTATTTGCCAAAAGAGGGCTCAAGGTTAATTTATAACTCACCTTTAACAGCAATAACTTGCTTGCATCCAATTGCAGCAGCTGTTCTAAGCAGGGTACCAAAATTACCCGGATCTCGTATCTGATCAAATATCACTGTCACAGGTAAACAATCTCTTGAAAATCGCTTGTTTTCAGATGGCATTTCAAATATACCTTAAAACAGAAGACAATGCTTCAAATAAATATTTTACTTTGAATATACTGGTACATGTTGTTAGAAATATGGTAATTACTAAAGAGTGGTAACGACTTACAATTGCTTTTATTTTTACCATATTTGATCTAATTACCGCACTGTGCGCTTAGATTTTTTATTGATTGAGTTGGGGTTTAATGACATGTCAACCCTTGTAGGTCATTTTGTGTCGTCTCCCAGAGGGAGGGAGAAGAGAGATTGAAGAGATAGTAGAGGAGATGAAAGAGAGGGACAGGGGAGAAAGGAAAAGGAATGAAAGTGAAGGAACAGAAGAAATATAAACATTCCCCCTCTACCCTTACCTGCTGCAAGGACAGCAGGCCTTGCTCAGCTGTAAGCCAATATCAGTTGGAAGCCCTGGTGACATAAGATACACTTTTTTAAATTTACTATAAAATTATTTAGTAAAATAACCACCTTATAAGGCATGCCTATAAGCAAAAAAATTAAAATAAAATCCTGAGAAAATAAATATGATAAGTAATGATTCCATAACCAAAATCCTTCCCCTAACACCAAAAGGGTAAAAGAGTAAAGGTATCCAGCCATACATTATTCATAGAACAACAAGATTCCTATTTGGTCTGACCAGCTAAGCCAGATCCAGAATATATTCCTAGCCAAGTAGGAATTCTTATTTGGACTAAATAGAGTTTAGCCAGATCCGGAATCTGGCTAAACTAAATATTAATTTAGCCAGATCCAGAATCTGCCTTTGCCAAATAAGAATTCCTATTTGGCCTAGCCAGATTCGGGATCTGGCTAAATTCCTATTTGGACTACGACATATACTTCATGCCAACACTTAGCATGCTGGATAAAACTTCAAACCGATAACAGTTTGAAATATTTTTCTATAGGAAAATAGACATTGACATTCATGCAAAATGTCTCCATTGCATAGAACATCAAAGTCTATGTTTTTTTGGAAATAATGAAAAATATCCTCTGTTTGTTGTCTGCTGAATTTGCTCCGAGAGTGGTAAAAGTGATACAGTGAACCCTCGTTACAATGACAACATTCTTCCCAAAGATGTTGCAATTATAATGAATTTGGTGCTGTAAAGAATCCTTAATGGACAGAATGATATGTGAGAAAGACCTTGTTTTATTCTTATTTTCTCACAGAATATATGTTATGGATATTTGTTAGAATTGCCTTACTGAGGCCATTCTAACAAATGTCCAAAACATATGTTTCTTAAAAGTATTAGATACAATATTCTTGCATAGTTTGTGTGACTAAATGTTACCTCTTAAGCAAAGGTTTCGTGACAGTCAAATTGTCATTATAACAAATTTTGTTGTTGTATCGAGTGTCGGTATAAGGAAGGTTGTCTCTATGCAAATATCAGTTGATGACATTTAAAATTTAACATGCTGGGTAAAAACTCCAGAATGTTGAACTGTGAACTAATTTTCTTACTTTCCACAGAAAAGAGGTACACATGTACATGACATTTCTGTACCATTTGCATGAAATGTTAAACCATTTGCATGAAATGTTAAACCCTAGGGAAAATAAGAAAAGAAATACATTTGTTGATTTGTATCATTTGACATCTGCTAAGTATGCTCTGAGAATGCTAAACGGTTAAGATTGTAATGTATTATAAATATCAATGACACACTTTTAAACAATTAAGATTCTTACAGTCTGATCTGAAAAGCCAAATCAGTTGAGTCTCAATTTTTCCAGATTCTATCACAACCTCTCAAACAAGATTTTCAACTGTCATAACAGTAAATTGTCCTAAAATTTTGAATACCAAATTGTCTGACAAAATGACATATGCAAACAGTGCAGATCCAGATCAGACTGCTCCTGAAGGAGCAGTCTGATCAGGGTCTACACTGTTTGCCACTCCACTAAGTATTTTAATAAACAGCTGCATAAAAAAGCAAAATTTAGGCCAAAATATTATGGACTAAAGTGTTTGAAATTTTAGGACAATTACTGTAATTCAAAGTGATGTGATTTCCCCTTAGCTAGAGATGTGGAAAGTGCAGCAACTGTTAGAGCTACATCAGTCCTTTACCTGGATTTCTGTGAAGCATACAATCAATTAAGTATCAAGGCCCTGACCCTATTTACCCCCAACAGAGGTGTAAAATTCCCTCAAAACTTACTCGCCCTTATGGTCTAAATTTTTCATTTAGATGCTAAAAATGAAGAAAAAGTGAATAAAGTTCTGAAAATCTCACTCGTCCTGTCTTAAGATTTAAGTACATGCAATTGCAAGCGGGGAAGTGGAATTTTACATCCCTACCTAGAAAAAGCGAAGAAAGTTCTGAAAATCTCACTGGACCTGCCTTAAGATTTAATTACACGCAACTGCAAGCAGGGAAGTGGAATTTAACATCCCTACCTAGAATTTGGACAAAGAGCCAAAATCTAGATAAGAATGCAGTGTGTGATCAGTGTTTAAACTGTTTGCCACCCATCCAGCAGTTTGTTTGTTTTTTTTTTGTTTTTTTTTTTTTTGTTTTTTTACATTTACAGGTAACTAAATGGAATTAATCAAATTTTAGAACAAGGAGTTAAGTTGTCTGAATATTTAGGTTAAATACATGTACATGTATAGTATTAGTTTAAGCTAGATCAGTGTAGACACCCAGGCACCAAAACTACTGGGCCCAGTTATTCAAAGCTAACGACGTCTTTAGTTAACGATTCGTAAAAAAAATCACATTGGGTGATACGCAAATACGCTGAAATTTTTTGCTGAAAAAATGTGAGTAGCTTTTGCAAAAGCTACTCACATTTTTTCATCAAAAAATATCAGAATATTGTATATTGAATCCGCTAAAACAGTTAATGAAATGACCCTTAACGAACTTGTTAAGCTAACGACGCTTTGAACAACTGGGCCCTGAATGCTGATCAAACTTCATAAATGCAGCAACTGATCTACTGTAGGCCTCTACTGGTTCATGTCCTACAAAAGCCATACTCAATCCTGAATATGTATAGCTCCAGCTATACATAAGCCAAAAAGTACTGATATTTTTCTTATTTCTCCAAGAAAACATACGCTGTGATACTCATTAGAAGCGCTTGTTGAGGCACTTCTAACTCAGTAGCACTTGCCAGATATGTTTCATTGAGAAATCAGAAAACATTATGGTACATATATTTGTAAGACTGGCTAATCAGAGCTGACATGGTAATTGATTATCAGTCCTGCCATTGTGACTGAAAACTGATTAGTAATCGCTGAAGATTTGGTCATACTTTTACCTGTCTGAACATGACCCTTCCATGTTATACTTTATTGTATGTATTTTGTCCGACAGGCCTGAGCAAACAGTGTAGACCCAGATGAAATGCTGCATATGTGGTGTCTCATCAAGGTCTACAATGTCTGCTACTTATCCTGCTACTTTAGACACAACAGTGGGTAGTAAATTTTACTTGTTCAAATTTTAGATAAAGTATGGTAAGGAGTTGAGGTGTCTGAATACTATGGGTATATACGGTAAACAGAAATCAAATGATTGTTTATTAGCAAATCTTTAATGATAATCATTTTTATGGAATTTATTGATCAATTAATCGATAATCTGATTAATTGTGCCAGCCCATCACGACAACATGCCTATATAATTTTGACCCCCTTAAACCCCACTTTTATATAGTAAAAACTGGGGTTTACAGGGGTACACATTATTTTGTTATTTCTGCTCAAAAACATAGATTGTGGGTACTCATTAGAACCGCCTCGCCGAGGCGTCTCTAACGAGTACCCACAATCTATGTTTTGAGCAGAAATATGAAAAATATCAGAATTTTTTATCCAAAAAATTGCCATTTTTTGGTGGTAAAATTTTCAGTGTATTTGAATAGGCGTGTTTTCGTAATGCTTACAATATATGCTTTCATGGAGAAATCGGAAAATATTTGGATACCCATCTTATCTGAAGTTATGTTGGATGATCCTTATATCTCACTTTCACCTACCAACAAGTCCCTGTGGGGTGTCTACATCTGTCCATAATTTCATCTGTCTGTATGTGACCTTATACAGGGGTATTCCAGAGATTTCTTCCAGAGGAAAATCCTGCATCACTTCTGAACCACTGAAGTATAGCTGTTTCATTTTCACACCAGCTTTAAGCGCAAACAAAATCAGATGACGTCCTTCTAACATTATTTCTTTACTCTTAGCTCTCTCCTTTCTAACTCTTGTGCGGATAACAGCTTGGCTGAGAACAACAAAACAAATCTTCAATGAAATATTAAATTACCCTAAATATTTGGACATACAGTCAAACCTGTCTTAAGCAGCCACCCATGGGATGCTTAAAATTTGTCTGCTGAAGGCAGGTGGCTGCTTAATACAGTTCAGATATATAAGTCTATGAATTTTCGGGCAACTTTCCTCTGGCTGCTTAATACAGGTTGGCTGCTTAATAGAGGTGACCACTAACACAGGTTTGACTGTATTAATTTCATACGTCCCTGAACTTTAAACAAGTCCACAACTGGTTGATGTGTCTTATTAAGTGCTGGATAAGTTGCAAACAGTGTAGAATGTGGCATCTGATCTGATATCTTTCTTATTTCTCTAGAAAATATGCTGAAGCTACTTATTAGAAGCCTAAATTGTCTATACGGCTTTTGAAAACTTTGAGGTCTAATTGGTGTAATTATTGGCACATCATTTCGAAAACATGCCTATTCAAATATACTGAAAATTTTACCACCCAAAAAATGAAAATTTTCAGATAAAAGATTCTGATATTTTTCATATTTCTGCTCAAAACATAGATTGTGGGTACTCGTTAGAACTGCCTCGGCGAGGCGGTTCTAACGAGTACCTACAATCTATGTTTTGAGCAGAAATAAGAAAAATAATGTATACCCCTGTAAACCCCAGTTTTACTATATAAAAGTGGGGTTTAAGGGGGTTAAAATAATATAGGCGTGTTTTTGTGATGTGAAATTTTCACTGACATGAATCAAACTGACCAATTTTATTTCTGCTGTTGTGTTGCTAAGTGCTATATATAAAAACAATTATGACATGCCTTGTTTGCTTATCAAACAATTACAATCAAAATCTCAAAATCTTCTTGGATAGAGTTATAATAGTTCTGACACCAGTAAAGTAAACAGGAGAGAAAAAGATTACTGCCCGAGGAGCGACTCAAACCCATGATGACTATAACACTAGTTTTGAGTCAGACACTCTACCTACTGAGTTTTGTGTTTTTTTTGTGTTGAGGTTTTACGGCCCAGTCAACCCAATGGGGCCATGTCGAGCGCGGTCAGTTTACCTAACCACACCTTTACTGGGCAGGCTTAGTCCTCTAAGCGGTTAACCAGAATTGTGCACATTCTTTCGCCAGAAACTGACAACTGCCCTTCTTGAATCAGCGGAAGGGAGAGAATGACCGTAGAAAATATTTCATGATCAATCTCCACGGAAGAATGTTGCCGACCTCGGCTGGGGTTGAACCCGCAACCTTCTGATCTCCAGTCGGACGGCGCATCCAACTGAGCCACAGAGGCCGGCACTTACTGAGTTACCCAAGATGTCCTCTTCAGTCCATGCACTCAAGTCACTACAATGTTATCATCACAGGAGGGTGATGTAATTTTTACTAAACAAAATGCTTATATATACAGATGACTCTCGCTATCTCGAACTCGCTTATCTCGAATAACCGCTTATCTCGAAGTGAAATTCTGGTCCCTGCCTAAACATGAAAATCTAACAACAGGTAAAAAATATTGTGGAAAAGAGGAGAAATTAGCAATTTCTCCTTTTTTCCACAATATGTTCAATATATCTCTAACTTTAAGAGTCAAATTCATATATATTTATTAAATGTGGTTAATCAAATTATTTTTTCCTGAACTCTGCAAATAAGGCTAGCACAATTAATCGGATAATTAACTGGTCAATAAATACTATAGAAATGATTATCATTACAGATTTGCTATTAATCGATCATTTGATTTCTGTGTCTGTTACTTAACCATATTTGCACTTAGTATTCAGACACCTCAACTCCTTACCATACTTTATTTAAAATTTGAACAAGTACCGGTACAATTTACTACCCACTTTAATGTCTTAAATAGCTGGATGAGTGGCAAACAGTATAGACCCAGATGAGACATTTGCGGCATCTCATCTGGGACTACACTGTTTGCACACGCCTCTCTGACCAAATGCATATAGTAAAGAATAACATATGGTCATGCTCAATCAGATAGGTAAATTTACTACCAAATCTTCAGTGATTACTAATCGTTTATCAATCACAATGGCAGCACTGATAATCAATTATCTTTTCAGTTCCAATTAGCCAGTCTTATCTGCAAATCTTATGTCAGTGTACGGATATCTCAAAGTATTCTAGAGAGTACCTTGGAATTCGAGATAACGAGAGTCGACTGTATAAACAGGGTTTTCCATGACTCGCATTTTGGCAGTTTTTAACCCCAAAACTTTGTTCGGGGCCCTTAAAAGTTAGGGGCAAGGATCCTAAGTGATGCATACATAATAAAATCCAAAATTGATTTTATTTATCTATGGTTTTGTATTTTATTCCATTTGTGGTCAAAAAGCCAAGAATTATCAATATTTGAGCAATAGTTAACCGTAAAGCAAAAACAAATTGTAGCAGACAACATTCTAAAATTGATTTTATTTTTCAGAGAAAATAAGGCTTGACATTTCATGTGATATGTCAAGCCTTATTTTTTCTGAAAAAAAAAGTATTTCAAAGTGCTGTCTGCTACAGTTGTGACTAATGCTTAAAGGGTTTACTGCTTTAAAACAATAAACCCCTAAATCTTATTAAAAGACCCCTTAACTCCACATAAGGGAGTCCCTGTGACCCTCACTTTAAAACCCTGATAAATATGATTTTCAAAGATCGTACAGGTACCTTACCAAGTAAAAATATAAATTCAAGTTCCCACATGTTTATGATGACTTTTGAAAAGACTGTTCAGCTATATGTAGATAAAGCTTAGTCAAAGTCTTCTCTGATATTTAAGTGGCCAGTCCTGGCTGGGCAATTTTAAAGAAAATTCTGAATATTATCTAGCAGAAGCAATATGAACATTTTAGAAGAAACAAAAGAAACACTTATGCAATAAATTAAGGAAGTGTCTGGTGACAACCGGCTGTCACCAGACCAAAACGTCTGCTGACAACCAGCTGTTTTTTTTGTTTTTTTTTCCAATAATACCGTGTAATAATTATTAGTTTCACTTAATTCTACAATTTCAGGCATTAATTTTGCGTTGTTTTTTTTTTCTTTTACATAAATGAATTAAATAATTTGTTTCATTAGAGACTTGCATAACCAGCGTTTTCTCTATATCTGTCAAAGTCTACCCATTTAGTCTAGATTGAACATGATAAAAGCCAATTTATTACCCCAAAATGTCAATTATTCATTACTGACAATTATGTCAATTATTCATTAATGAATTATTCATTATGAAATTCAAGTATCACTTTTTTCTGTCATAAAATATTAGTTTGATAATCCTTATTTAGTGGCAATCTACATGTTACAAATTAATCTTCATCCCTCTATTTTGGTGAAAACCCTCATTTTAGACAGGAAAGAAAAATTCCTTATTTTCATATTAGGAGTTACTCTGATGTTAGTGGCAAATGAACGTATCAACAAAAGAAAAGCTGTGCTTGCATTTAGGCTGAGCCTATTTTCATATTAATTAAAAAAAAAAACAAAAAAAAAAAAAAAACAAAAAAAAAAACAGCAAACAGTTTAATACATGATTCAAAATTTATTGACCACTTGGCTGAAAAGTTTGCATGTCTTTGTAAAATATAAAGTAAGTGAATAGACTTAAGAATCTTTCTTTCTGAGCTTGAAAGACTGCACACCCACTTACTGCACAGAGAGTTTGGGTTAATCAGAGCTAGGTTACTGATAGGTCTCACTCAAAAAGTCAGTGAAAGACTTTTCAGACCCCTGCTGCAAGAAGTTTGAACTGACATTTTCACGGCAGCTTATTTCCACATGCGCAACACTGTGTTGTGAATAGAAAATCGTAAGGAGACCTTCTGGTTGTGGTTGCAGAGAGTCAGTTTAGGCTGCACTGAATGTGGGTGTCAGTTGAAATAAGGCTGACATTTTGGCACGAATGCTGATATCCAAAATCGGGCGATGTAATTCTACCTCTTGTTTAGTCTCCCATATAGTGATATAATCAGACCAGAATTGTAGGAATTGTAATCCTTTAGGGGTCAAAAATCATTTTCTCGATGCAAGGGTAGTCTGATTTTGTCCTTTCGGTGACAGACAGGCATGTAAAATTTCAGTTCTTGGAGAGATTACAAATCCCTGGTTAAATACATCACTGTTTCAGTGAAGGTTTAACCAGTTACTGTGTAGTTCAAAAGACCATCATTTTTAATGTCATATTTCATACTACCAGTAGCATTTTACGTATGATTTCTGATCTAGTTACAAGAAATGTGTTCCTGAAGCCTGTATTTCAATCCTAGTATCATTATTACCCTTTTTCTTTCTTTCTCTTGTTGAAAAACCATTGTCTTCTCAATCACCATATATCCATTTACTCACCACCGCTCTCCTTACATACCACAGTCTTCGCGAAAACTGCAGGACTGTCTGACAAAACTGGCAAATTTTCAATCTGTCCTGCAGAAAATTTCAGTTTGTCTGACAAATGTCCTGTGATTTCTGGCAAAAAGAGATAGTAATTTGATAACAGACAAGCCTCCTGTCCTGCAGAAATTTATTTGTCCTGCCAAAAATTTCAGTCTGTTTGACAGCTGTCCTGCATCTGTTGGAAAGATTTCGCGAAGACTGATACCAGCCATCAATAAAATGCCTAGTTTCTGTGCAATGGCAAAAGAATGTGATATAGTTTCTTTTGACCTACACAGTAACATATTAATACTTCACTTAATGGTGGTGTATTCAAGTTAACCAGAGATTTGTAATCTCTGCATGAATTTTACATGCCTGTCTGTTACCAAAATGGCAAAATCTGATCACCCTTGCATTGGGAGACAATAACTTATGTTCCGTATTCGCTGAAAGGTCTACAATTCTGGTCTGTTCATATTGGGGACTAAATAAGAGGTTGCGGCGATCATCCAAAAATGTCAGCCTTATTTCAGCTGATACCCACCTTCAATGCTACTTAAACTGACTCTCTACAACCATCTCCGGAAGATCTCCTTATGGTTTTCTTTTCACAACACATTGTTGCGCATGTGGAGATAGGCAGCCGTGATTTTCAAGGGCTCATTCTACCCTCAAATAAATATAGATTGGAATGCCCTTCCAGATTTAATTTTTTTTCTTCAGCTGAAGGTGCAGAGGATGGTGTGGCTTGGTTAACCTCTTTAGTGAGAGCTTGTGACTAATTATCCAGGTCACAGGTCCTAGTGAATGAATGTCATTTGACTTGTCACCAATAAAAAAATGGAATATTTACAGTTGGTGTAAGATAAAGTGGTGGGCAGAATGAGATTCTAAAGGTGAACAAACTTTTTCACAAAAAGTACACATGGCAAATTCTGCCACAGTGGATTGGTAACCATTTCAATATTCATAACCTACCCAAACTCTCTGTCTGCATCCCTAAGTTTCGTGTATGCCATGCCATTAATCATACCCAGCTCAGGTTTCAACCCTTCAGACGGAGAACCTTTATCCCTCACCATCTGCGAGTTACCCTTCCCCTTAGTCGTCATTTTTGTAGACTTCAATTGCTTTTTATTTGCTACTGTCATGGGTTTCTGCTTGTTCAACTCAACAAGGTTTTTCTGTACAGGGTCTGTGCTTTCAAACGGTACATATGGATTTCTCCTCGGATCCTGGCTAATTTTCTTTCGCTTCAGCAATTTTACTTCATCCTCTTTTGAAAAAGTTGCTTTTGGGTTGCGTTTCAAGCCTCTTAATTGATATCTAAATCGACAAACACTTAGAAATTGTCTCAAAAATCTTCGAGACTGCATGGTCACGGGCGCGGCCATCTTGATTGTACTTACTTTATTACTTCGTTCCCTGTGCTTTTCGTACTCGAGAGTGGTAATAGTAAATATCGAAACGGGCTTGATTTAAAATATACTGGTGCCGAAAAAGACTTGACATACCGAAAAGAATCGAATAGAAGAAAAGTGCGATGCCATAAATGGATAACATTGTCAAGATGGCGTCAAAATGACCTAGAAAAACGTATTCAGAGTCGACTTTTATCATTAAACTGAAATCAGCTTTATTTAGCTTACTTTCTGAATGAGTCAGCTTCAATCTACTAAAGTCAGTTGTCATTAGCCGAGGATGGGCGTTTAACACGCCAATGTGACGACTTAATGTCCGCGTACGTTAATCTATTGATACTGCAGCACCCCCTCGCGTGGATTATGTGCAGGTGTCCGGTGTGCTTCAGACCGGGCGTCAGTGCAGTGAAAGATTAAAAACAGTACAGTCAGATAAAAACAGGTGAAGGTGAAATAAAGCTGATAGGTTAAAATGTTAAAAGCCTGATTAAGACAAAGTGCAAAGATAAAAGGTTATTAAAAACAATGCTTCCGGTCTAAGGCATGGAGTAGGTCAGACTGCTGACTGCCAGTCTGAAAGAATCAATATCTGGCAGTAATGCGCTATGCTTGGTGGCAGTCTATCCCATTGGACAATGGCGAGGGGGGAAAAGAGTACTTGTAGTAGTCGGCAACTGTATGGATCTGTCTGAAAGCTAGCGGTGTGACTTTGAATGTCGTGTGGATTCCTGGGAATGCACAACATATGATGGCAGTGGCACTGCTACAAGGCCGTGCACTATTTTATAGAACAGGCATAATCTAGCATCTGTACGCCTATCTTCGAGAGACCTCCACCCAAGCTCACCCAGCATGCTTGAAACACTATCATATGGAGAGGAACGACCCAGAGTCCAGCGTGCCGCTCTTCTCTGAACCATTTCTATCCTATGAATGTTTGACTTAGTATAGGGGGCTCCAAACAGGGGATGAGTACTCAAGTATTGGGCGTACTAGGGTTTTATAAACAACTTCTCTGATGCCTGGGTCTTTTGTACGGATGTTTCTTCTAAGGAAGCCCATAGTTTTGTTTGCTGAGGTTACCGTGCTCTGGATGTGATCATTCCAGGTCAAGCGGTCATTTATTGTCACTCCCAAGTACTTGGAACTACTAACTGATTCCAGCGTTTCTCCATATAGGGTGTACTGAGAGGGAATTGCAGTCTTGGAGCGTGTCACTTGGATAACTGTGCACTTGCTGGGATTAAATTCCATGTCCCATTGTAAAGACCATTCTCCTAACCTGTCAAGATCTTCTTGAAGTAATTTGGCTTGCTCAAGGTTTGATACGGCCAAGTAAACTGCAGTGTCGTCGGCAAACACCCTTACCTTTGACCTGATATGATGTAGAAGGTCATTTATGAAGACCAAGAAAAAGATTCATCCCAACACTGATCCCTGTGATACACCTGAGGTAACAGATACCTGAGAAGACTTTTCACCCTCCAAGACAACAGTCTGTGATCTACTTGCAAGGAAGGCTTTGATCCAGTGAAGAACATGCCCACGAACGCCATAGCGGTGAGGCTTAAGTAGCAACTTTTCATGGCTGACCTTGTCAAATGCTTTGCTAAAATCTAGCATAATGAGGTCATTCTGTTGCCCCGCCGTGGCATTCAGGGACATGTCCTCCATCAGCATCACCATCTGTGTCTCACAAGACCTCTTGGACCTGAACCCATGCTGAAGTTCGTAAAGCAGCTGATGAGAGTCCAAATGGGTTACAAGGTTTGAAGCATCTATGTGCTCTAAGACTTTACAAAGTATACATGTTAAAGATATGGGCCTATAATTGGAGGCAGCACTTTTGTCACCTTTCTTAAATAAAGGGCACACATTTGCGTCATTCCAATCCCTAGGGACCCTACCAGCCTTAATGGACCTTTGAAAAATGACTCTCAACATGGGGGCAATTACCTCGCGGACTTCCTTTAGCACAAGGGGCTTCAGTTCATCTGAACCCGCTGCCTTATGGGGATTTAAGTCCTTCAACAATTTCAGTATTCCATTCTCAGACAATTAAATATCGGGCATGACAGGCTGGGTATTTATAAGGTTTGCTGGGACAGATTTGCTGTCCATATTACCTGTATCGACCGCCATCTGAGCGAGACTGCTGAGTGTCAATGGTGTTTTGGGTGTAAAAACCGACTGAAATTGGCTGTTAAGGAAATCGGCCTTGTCTTTGCTTTCAGTGTAAAGCTTACCATCCTTGTTAAGGGAGGATATACCTCTAGAATCATTTTTTACCTACTGAGCATGGTATAGAGCTTCTTAGCTGAGTGTGAAGACTTACTAGGTTCCGAAGCATCTTCTGTCTTACTTATTCCAAGTATTTCGTGTAAATACAGATTGTGAGCAAGATTAAGTTTGTGTCTTACCTGGTGCCTCATTTGGACAAATTCCTCCTTTACTTTATGGGCTCCTGCGTCTCTTATACTTTTGATAGAGGCTGTCTCTTTTTCTCATGTTGTGCCGTATGTCCTGTGTTATCCATGGAAGGATTACTTACTGCTGATGGTTTTCTTAGGGATAAATTTGTCGATATGATGTTGTGCCGTATGTCCTGTGTTATCCATGGAAGGATTACTTACTGCTGATGGTTCTCTTAGGGACAAATTTGTCAATATGATCCTGGAGTGCATTTTTAAAGTCCAGCCATAATTTGTTGACCGACTTTGACTCATGATCTTCCATGAACGATTCATGAAAATTGCACATGTGGCAAAAAAGTGCTTCCCAGTCAGCTTTTTTGTAGACCGGCATAAGCCTGGGGTTTCTGAGGCAATATTTGCGGTTTGATGCTTACTTCAGTATAAACAATGTCATGATCAGAGAGACCAGGCATGATTTCAACTTTGTTGACAAGTGTCGGGTTACTTGTAAAAAGAGGTCAAGTATATTTTCGTACCTGGTTGGTTCTGTAACCATTTGTGTCAGATTTAGGTCTGCCAACATATCCGCAAAGCCATTGTAAAGAGTGAGGTACTTACAATCCTGCTTCAGTGTAGGTATATTGTCATCCCACGAAATTTTGGCAGGTTGAAATCCCCCAGCAGCCAAACATGGCCATTTACTTGGTTAACCCTTTCCAACGACATTTACAGTAGTAAGAGTTAATAGAACTCTATTTACAGTAGTAAGAATAATATACATCCCTACATATCAATTTTATAACACGCTACCTGAATCTTAGCCAACCTTTTTATGACATATTCAAAGGATCTGATACTAGCCTAGATCTAGAGGTTCGGAACCGGATCTCTGGCCGCCAAGGCTAGATGTTCAATACCAGCCCCTAAGACACTTCCTTTGGAAATACATGACAAGAAAACATGAGCAATAAATAATTTAAATTAGGCTTGATTGGCATTGATTTTCCACTAATATTTGGTTGAACTGTTTTGATGTCCATGCACCTTATACTATCCAAATGTCATAAGATGATACCTTTTTGCAACAAGTAAAATTACTGTTCAATTCCGATGAATTTCATAGAATGTTGGTCTTTATGTCTGGAAGTTGTATGAAGGTTATGGAATTGAATTATATGAGATGTACGAGTACAGTGCTCGACAGAAAATATCACTGTTGAAATGATGGCACAAAACACTGGCTAGATATGCTACAAAAAAAAAAAAAAAAAAAAAAAAAACGCAACTTAACAGAACATTTTATTAATGATAAAGCAAATGACACAAAGTACCAAAATACACAAGATAATACAATTTCATTAAGTCTAAGGAATTTAAAAGTGAATAAGCTCACTCAAAGTTGTGAAAAGTCATTACGAAAACATGCCCATTCGAATATACTGAAAATTTTACCTCCAAAAACTGATTTCTTTTTCAGATAAAAAACCTCTGATATTTTTCATATTTCTGTTAAAAACATAGATTGTGGGTACTTGTTAGAACCGCCTCGGTGAAGCGGTTCTAACGAGTACCCACAATCTATGTTTTTAACAGAAACATGAAAAATAATGTATACCCATGTAAACCCCAGTTTTACTATATAAAAGTGGGGTTCAAGGGTCAACATTATATAGGTAGGTTTTCGTGAAGCAGGGGCGGATCCAGGATGATTTCTGAAGAGGTTCGTACTTATTATGCGTCATTACGAAAACACGCCTATTCAAATATATAGAAAATTTTACCTCCAAAAACTAAAACAATTCAGGTAAAAACCTCTGATATTTTTCATGTTTCTGCTTAAAACATAGATTGTGGTACTCGTTAGAACCGCCTCGCCGAGGCAGTTCTAACGAATACCCACAATCTATGTTTTTGAGCAGACATAAGAAAAATATTGTATACCCCTGTTAACCCCAGTTTTACTATATAAAATGCGGTTTAAGGGGGTCAAAACTATATAGGCGTGTTTTCGTGATGTATTCTGACAGACGCGTCTCAGCAACCAGTATAGATCATGATCAGACGCCGCAGAACACAGGGTCTACACTGTTCGCCACTCGCCCAGCAATTTTACATACATTCATAAGAAGTGACTGAATGGATTTGTTGAAGAGAAGTATAAGGTAAAAAGTAAGAGTTGTGAATATTTAGGGTAAATACGGTATCCCAAATTTATCGTAAATTTCCCAAGAAAATGAAATTTTGAGTCAAAGTCGGGTTCGACTGATGCAAGGTCCCAGAGAGTTGTCACTTAAGTGCTTGTACTTCCCGGCACTCTGCCGTGTTCGGTCCTTGGACCGGTAGTATTTGTCATTTACAGAAATGACCTCCCCGAGTACATCACAAACAGCACTGCGAGACTTTTTGCAGATGACACCATGTTATATAAACCACAACTTTCCCGACTGTTCAAAACTAAAAGATGATCAGCACAACCTTGAAAGATGGGAATCAGACTGGCAGATGACTTTCCATCCTGAAAAATGTGAAGGCATTCGTATAGCAACAAAGAAATTTAAGCACCAATTATCCAAAACTCACACTCTGTCCTAAGTGTCTCATAATAAGTATCTTGGAGTATAAATAATAAGTCCAGCCCGTTAGCGGAAGCTACATCCCGTCGATTCCAAAGCTAATTAGACTAGGTTTTCTGAAAAGAAACCTACTGATAAATTCATTTGCAATCAAAGACAGAGCCTACAAATCACTCATTCGCCCCTAACTTGAATACAGCGATACAGAGCATGTTTGGGACATTCTCAGCCTAAAGGTCCTAAACTGCATCAGCAGTAGCAAGGAAGGCGATAAAACAGCTCACAGGCTAGCTGACCAACTGAAAATGATCCAGAGGAGGCTGCGAGATAGGTGACAGATCACTACCACTATACATCTAGTGTTACAGACATACTTCAAAGTCTATACTGGAGAACTCCGGAACAGAGATAGGCTGACTCCCGAGAACATATGCGCCCAACAAAAACTCTAATCAGCCTTCACATTCCGCAGGCTGATCAGAGTTTTCGTTGGCGCGTGAAGAAACTTCGCATCCTTGGCTACCCAAAATGCGCGCATTAATAATTCTGATTCGCACAGGCTGATCTAAATCTTCGCTGGACGCACATTCCGAAGGTACATTTCTAACGTTGCGGTTCAAATAGTTAGGTACCTGGGAAAGACTACAAACAGGAAACACAGCCTCCCAAGGCGTGCAATGGATAAAAAAGTTTGAATTATATACGTGGCAAAAAAAGTAAGGGATATTTGTATGTACGGTGAAATAAAAAGAAACTAAGACATATCTGAAATCTGAAATTGATATATTTGATTACATCATTTCATTTACAGACAAAAATCCATCCGTTGGCGTCTGTAGCACTAGCTGCGAATGAGAAAATTTGTATGGAAGATCACTAGGGTCACCAATAAAACCTCACAAATCTGTCAATATCGCGTATGTCCACCTGTTGCATCTGTGCAGGCCACATAACGACGACGCATACTCCTGATGAGTCTGGCAACCTGTAGCTGGGGTATCCGCCTCCACTCCTCCTGCAAGGCTGCGCCCAAAGCTTGGGGCGTTCTTGGTCGTGGAACTCTCTGTCGTACACGCTGGCTGAGAATGTCCCAAACATGCTCGATTGGCGACAAGTCAGGGGATCGAACAGGCCAATCGAGATGATCCACATTGTTCTGCTGCAGGAACTGCTGTATTATCCTCGCCCGATGAGGTCTTGCGTTGTCATCCGCGATATTAACAGATTTGTTAGGTTTTATTGGTGATCCTAGTGATCTTCCATACAAATTTTCTCATTCAGTTCTAGTGCTACAGACTCCAACGGATGGATTTTTGTCTGTAAATGAAATGATGTAATCAAATATATCAATTTCAGATTTCAGATATGTCTTAGTTTCCTTTTATTTCACCATATATACAAATATCCCTATCTTTTTTTTTGCCACGTATATATCAAATGACATAACAAAACACACGATTTTACGTTTATCCATCATGATATATAACCCCACTTTTATTTTGTAAAACTGTGGTTTACAGGGGTATACATTATTTTTCTTATTTTGCCTAAAACATAGATTGTGGGTACTCGTGAGAACCGCACCGGCGGGGCGGTTCTAACGAGTACCCACAATCTATATTTTGAACAGAAATATGAAAACTATCAGATATTTTTGTCTGAAAATTTTCCTTTTATGGTTGTAAAATTTTCAATATATTTCAATATATTTGAATAGGCGTTTTTCGTAAAGCTAAAGCAGAAAGAAGAAACGATGACAAAATTGCAATAGGAACAACGCCTTGTAACGGTTAACCAATATTCATACTCTTACATTTGGGTAGCGTCATGAGACAAATGTATCTTCAGAGTACTTTTAAATAGAAAAGATGCAGCTCAAAGAACAGAAACCACTTCTGCTGCATATCGACAGACAGCGAAAACCATAGCCATTTTGCGAGGATGCGCAGGTTGATATCTTAAGATTATCTCTCACTCATAGTGATGTAGTGTCTTACATTTTATTGTATATGCATGTGCATATGTTTCCTGATTATTGTTTTATGTATTGTATGTTTAGTTTCGGAGAGGGACTAGGTAGACTAGAACTCTATTCATTACGAAAAGACGCCTATTCAAATATATAGAAAATTTCACCTCCAAAAACTGAAAATTTTTAGATAAAAACTCTAATATTTTTTCATATTTCTGCTCAAAACATAGATTGTGGAAACTCGTTAGAACCGCCTCGTCGAGGCGGTTCTAGCGAGTACCCACAATCTATGTTTTGAGCAGAAATAAGAAAAATAATGTATACCCTTGTAAACCCCAGTTTTACTACATAAAAGTGGGGTTTAAGGGGGTCAAAATTACATAGGCATGTTTTCGTGATGTATACGTTCTTAAACATTGCATAAATAAATGAATAAATAAATAAATAAATAAATGACATGACCTAAACACACATATGTAAAGTGTTTACTCATAAGTTACAGCTCAAAGCTAATGCTTTTAATACCCCGCCTCCCTGTCCCACTCCCATCCCACAAAGAAAACATTATTCTCACTTTCTTCTCAAAAACTTATGTTTTGGGCATTCATTATAAGCGCCTCGGAAAAATTATAACAATATATATAAATCTTAAAGTGTCATATGCTAATATATAAATTTGGCTCTTTAAAGCTTAGCATGTTTGGTAAAAAATTCAACAGACGTTTTAAATTATTTTTCTTATTTTCCCATGGAGACAAGTTGCATGAAATGTCAAAGCCTATTTTCTAGGAAAAATAAGAAAAATATTATTTTTCCCAGAAAATAGGCTTTGATATTTCATACAAATTGTCTCCATAAAAATGTCGTCAAGTCTTCCGTCTTCTGAATTAGGCCAAAGAATGACAAAGGTTATCTTATCCTATAGAATTTTGAACTTGCTCCCGGAAAAAGGTATTTTCTGGACGTTTTATCATATCACCATGCGGATGCACGGATAAAAATCATAAGCGTGCTGAAGTAGAAACATCCGGAATAAACAACTCTCTAAGATGACTAGTCGACAAGGACGACCAAATCAGGAGAAAAAGTACATGAGGCTACTAGCCTATGGAGCAGCCAAATCTAATTAAATTGACAGAATCGATGCAGGTTTAGTTTCTTCAAAGTTCAAATATTATGTATGCAAACAGCGAAGCCCACTCACATTCTTGTTTGATTGTCAGTTTTGAGGCTTGTGAGGGTAATGTCTTCACTGTTCGCACTGTGTAGAGTTTCGTGTGTCCGGAGCTCTCAGCCTTATACACTCTCTGAGCAAAGTCATCAAAAAAGAAACAAAAAACAAACGGATGATATTTTATCATCCCAGAAATAAGCTGTGAGATTTCATACAAATTGTCTTTGGAGACAATTTGTATGAAATCACAAAGCTTATTTCGTGTGAACAAATAATAAGAAAAGTATTTAAAACGTCGTCTGCTATATGTTTTTACCCAGCATGCTATTCGCTAAGTGTATCTGGGCCGTTAAGAATAAAATCTTATATGACATCCGCACCGTGCGATCTGTGTCTGTACTGTTCGCTTTGCATCTTCAGCAATACCGGAAATTGCGCATGCGAAATGCGCAGACCTTGATCAGCCAGCGCATGCACATGCTGATCTGGGTCTATACATTTCGCAAATTTAAATGCGATAAGGTACTTTGGGATTGTCGCGACTCAACCTGCATTTATTAGAAGAGGACTTACATTTGTGATTCAAGGACGCGCTGTGAAAGATGTCTGCATTCAACGGGACATGGAAGTTAATTTATGCTGATAACGTCGGAGAATATTGCGATGCTATAGGTATCATTAAATGCGCCAATGTAGGCTATTATTATTATTATTATTATCATTATGTCTCCAACCGACGCTGAGGGGGCATATTGTTTTTGGTGCGGATCCAATTACCGTCGGTGTCAGCGTTGGCGCCGGCGTCGGCTTGGACGTGACGGTTCAGTATGTGTCCTACATCTCTTTAACGGACATGCGTATTCTCATCAAACTTGTAATTATGTATCATTGGAACATGCCTTTGAGTTCATTTGATATTGTTGTCCTTGACCTTGTTTTCAAGGTCAGCGTTTTCAAGGTCAGCCTACAACATAGAATGTCGGAGATAGGGGACATCTGTTTTCTCTGGAAACAAATTTCTAGTTGTTGTTATTCTTCTTCTTCTTCAGTTTCTTCTTTCCTTTCATTCCTCATCTGCTTATTTTTTCTTTTCTTCTTCTTCTTCTTCTTATTATTATTATCATTATTACTATTATTACTTTGTACTGTGATGACTTATCATGAAATGATAAGTTTGAAAGTAGATTTGATGCACGCAAATTTGATGTCATGACAAAAATCATTGGGAAAACTCAAGTATTCCGCGGTATATGAATAGAAATAATAGTCCAGATATTATGGACATCAGGCTTAAAGGCTCCATATTCCTCAAAAATAGACATTTCATTGTCCAAGAAAGGTTTAATAAATTGATATATGGCATTAATACAATCATAAAGTGTGGCACCTGACAGCCTGTAAAATTTCAGTTAGTCCTTCGTTCTTGAAATGAAATGATTTTTTTGCCATATCTCTGAATTAATGATGCCAGAATTAATTCAGAGATACGATAAAAAATCAATTCTTTTTTGATCCAGTTCAAAACCAGAGACTAACTGAAATTTTACAGTCAGATGCCACATTTTATGATCATATTAATACTATATATCAATTTATTAAATCTTTTTTGGATAAAAAAATGTCTGTTTTTGAGGGATATGGAGCCTTTTATGTAGTGTTATCTGGGGCTGAAACGTTCAAACCCGTGAATAGTTACTATATAGATTTTCACAGCACAGAACAAGTAAGCATAGCTCTAGGTAAAAGGGGATTTACATATATATTGTTCTTATTTCTCCGTGAAAATATACATTGTGGGTACTCTTTAGAAGCTTCTTGCCGAGTCTCTCCTAATGAGTACTTGAATGTGTATCCAGTCTCCAGAAAATAGGCTTTGATCTATCATGCTCATTGTCTCGTGGAGATAATTTGCATGAAAGTTCAGAGCCTGTTTTCTTGGCCTTTGACACAATTTGTTTTTCGTGCAAATTGTTTCCAAAGGAGACAATTTGCATGGAAGGTAGACTGGTATCAGTCTGTTAAATAGAGGAGTTTCATAAAACAAATTCACCAGTAAACTGCAAAACAATACACCATTACGAAAACACGCCTATTCAAATATATAGAAAATTTCACCTCCAAAAACTGAAAATTTTCAGATAAAAAGCTCTGATATTTTTTTATATTTCTGCTCAAAACATAGATTGCGGGTACTCGTTAGATCCGCCTCGGTGAAGCGGTTCTAACGAGTACTCACAATCTATGGTTTTGAACAGAAATAAGAAAAATAATGTATACCCCTGTAAACCCCAGTTTTACTATATAAAAGTGGGGTTTAAGGGGGTCAAATTTACATAGGCATGTTTTTGTGATGACTAATACAATGTTCTCAAGTAATGTCTGTATTTTAGATAAGGGGCAAATGATAATAAATATTTCTATGGGTTTACTGTATTTGTGTACCTTGTTTATTAGAATTTCACAAATGCAGGGCCTGATTGCCAGGCTACATGGAAGGTTAAAGCCTATTTTCTACAATATCATGGATTTGTTATCTGCTGAATTTTCCCAGACAGTGGTTAAGATAAAATTCAGATGTACATTCTGAAAAAAATGCATTTGCCTACACAATAGAGGAGCAGCCATTTCATCAATGGGCAAGTTTTGTCCTAATTCCTTGTACCTAACGGCGAGTGCCAACAGAAGCAGGGATCCAGAACAAAACGTTCGCTTGTATCTCGCACTTCTGAACGCAGACCCTATACCATTGACCCCGTGTCATGGAACCAGACAAGCAGTGTACCAAAACATTTCCTATAGTTTCCTTCATATCTGATGAACATTCGGCTGATTATAGGGACCAGGAGCCTAAATACTTTTCCATAGGTTTCCACTATAGTTTTTGTCTAAATTCTGACCCTCATATTATTCCCTTTCCCAGTTTGGTCTCAAATTAAATGTTATCCTTAGACTGTCTCAAAAAGAAAGGAGGCCTGAATCTATTAGCATGTTTTCGCACTTTTCTGCTCTTGAACACCTGTACCTTCACTTTGTTGAAAAATAAATAAAAATAAAAGAAACTTACAAAGTATGATTTTGCAACACTAGCACACTAAAATACCGTTGACTAAATTTGATCTGCAATTAAACAAAATAAATTGTTTGTAAAACTGACATAAATTCAAATAGTCTCATTTATTATTGTCTAATCAGAGTCAAGCTTTTTATCAAATATAGCCCTTGACGTCTCATACGTTTTGCTGGTTCCAGTTCCTCACCACCCTAATTGGCGCCTTGATCCATCTTATCTGACTGAATACACTTTCTTTTCAGGGACAAAGTCAGAATTTAAAGAAAAAGCTCTGCAGCGTCTGACACCTAGCAATGACATCACTCAGGAAATTAACTGCAAGGACAGCAGCGTTTCTATAGTAACAAAAATGCCTGGCGCACTTGTTGAAGTGGAGGGAACATACGGAAAACCACTGAAACATAATTATTTGGATGATCGCCTTATAACGGTATGATCATAGCTCTCGATAGGCGGGGCAACTTTTCTACACATAAACATATGTTGTTGTACTCATTAGAAGCGCCTCGCGAGGCGCTTCTGATGAGTACAATAACATATTTTTTCGTGGAGAAATAAGAAAATTATCAGTACTTTT
Organism: Anodontia alba; assembly: GCA_964016985.1. Classification (NCBI taxonomy): domain Eukaryota; kingdom Metazoa; phylum Mollusca; class Bivalvia; order Lucinida; family Lucinidae; genus Anodontia; species Anodontia alba. The sequence continues at coordinate 89,044,355 of OZ024830.1, read as the reverse complement.
TGGTTGGAAAAAGCACCGTACCTGGAACAATGGTGTGGTCTTTTAGTTTTTTTTTGTGTTTTTTTTTTTTTTTTTTTTTTTTTTTTTTATAAATTGTTTGATCAAATGCAATATGGCTATATTGCCACTTTTATTACAAAGCGTTTTTGTAACTTTACACAAAAATATGGTTAGGAATTCAATGTTAATTCATTTATGTTTCGATCTATGTTTCGAGCAGAAATGTAAAAAATATCAGAGTTTTTTTATCATATATTTTTTTTTAATTTTTTTGGTGGTAAAATTTTCAGTATATTTGAATAGGCATGTTTTCGTAATGATATTGCCACTGTCATTACAAAATAGTAACTTTAGACAAAACTATGGTTATGAATTTAACAGTAATATCTATAAAAGTAGTACAGAAAATGTCCAGGAATCACAAATCATAGCCTACCAATGACACCAAACAAACCATGACAGACAATACACAAGTTATAGATGAACGTAAAGCAAAAGCAACCAGGTCCCTTTCCCCCAATAAGGTGGTCACAATGCTAGACAGGATCCACTAAACACAACAATAACGCAAAAAACTGCAAAAGTCCAAATTTTATCTAAGGAACAAATTATATCTATAGGTTGATCGTAATATTCTTTAAAATAATAAGAAAAAGTACATAATTGTATTGTTGATATTGGGACTAGATATTTGATGTTTACATATAACACAGAATAACGTAAACTGCTTACTTTTTAACCCTTGTCCTGCTGCTCCCGGATATATCCTGCCTTTGCAAACAGTGTATATCCAGATCAGTTGGCTAACTGATCTGGATTTGCACTGTTTATTACTGAGTATGTGAATTTATAGGAACAATCTGAATTATGTAATCTGATTAGCTTATAATAAGAAATGAGCGTAGCATCTTAATTTATTCAGCATGACAAGTGTTACGACTGCCTATTTTTGTCTAGAATAGACTACTGATTCTCAACTAGCAAAGCAAATAAGCCAAAATTTATGTACCCATATTATAACACTTACGAAAAGGCACTCACAATCATATTTTCTTTTATAAGATATTTTATTGCATCAAAGAGTTGGCCTACCATATTAAGTCGTTTGAGCTTTATAGATGTGTGCACCTTATACCGATCTCATGTCACCAAATGATTATCTTGGTCTACCTTTCTGCACTCAGTAAAATATGATAAATACGATTCAAGTAGTATGGCAGCTATAAGATCGGTAAATGTTGTATTTTATATACCTGAGTGTCATGACAGGAACGTCGGTAAAGTGGATTTTACAAGAAGTATAATGCTCTAATTTAGAAATTAAGCTCTGGAAATTATGTCCCCAGAACACAGAAAGGATACGTAACTAAACCCCAGTGGAAAAGTAGCAGCCAGATATTTTCGTTATGATAAACCAAAGTCATATGTACTTGAGGTATAATACTATTGTAAACTGTACAAAATTCGAAGTATTCGCTTGTTAGTCTAAGTGAATTTATTATACATTTTGCTCCTTGTTTAGATAGATATATTGATAAAATGCCTCTTAAGGTTTATTATTATCACTTAGTTTGGCACAATTTTATTTAAGTTACTTATTTTGTAAAAAGCTTGTGTGTGTGTGTGTGTGTGTGTGTGTGTGTGTGTGTGTGTGTGTTGTTGTTGTTGTTGTTGTTGATGTTGTTGAAGCTGTTGTTTTTCGTGGTTTTATTGCTGTTTTTGTTTTTTGCGAGAACGTATCAGTGAACTATTTCGCCAGTTGTATACCCGTTAGGATAATTTACATTTATGACGAAAACATGCCTATATATAATTTTGACCCCCTTAAACCCCACTTTTCTATAGTGAAACTGGGGTTTACAGGGGTATACATTATTTGTCTTATTTTTGCTCAAAAACATAGATTGTGGATACTCGTTAGAACCGCCTCGGCGAGGCGGTTCTAACGACTACCCACTATCTGTGTTTTGAGCAGAAATAGGAAAAATATCAGACTTTTTTATCTGAAAATTTTCATTTTTTGGTGGTAAAATTTTCAGTTTATTTGAACAGGCATGTTTTCGTAATGAACATCATGTCTGATTGGTCATTTAGACAGGCCAACTGCTTTATTTTTACTATTTTTAATTAGAGTTATTAATTATATACAAGGTGCCCCCTGAGTTTTATGAAAGTATGCGTCTCATAAATAAAACTTACTTTAACTTATGTTTTCATTCACAGTGTTTAACATTTGCGTTTATTTTAAGTAGATATATTACCTTTGAGGAGGTTTTGCAGACACAGCAACTTACATTACATGTCTCAAGTGACATCACATTATTTATCCTGCAACACTGTATTTCCTTCTAATAATAACTCGGACATAATACATTGTATATATTTCCAGCGATTTCCAGCTTTTATAAATAAAAATGAATAAAGTCTCCATATCCCTAAAAAATAGACATTTTGTTTTTATCCAAGAAATGTTTAACAAATTGATATATGGTATATATACGATCATAAATTGTGGCATCTGACAGCCTGTAAAAGTCCGTTAGTCTCTCGTATTTGAACTGGATCAAAAACGAAATGATTTTTATCGTATCTCTGAATTAATGTTTGCAAAATTAATTCAGGGATACGATACAAATCATTACATTTCAAGAACGGGAGACTAACTGAAATTTTATAGGTTGCCATGTGCCACATTTTATGATTATATTAATACCATATATTAATTTATCAAACCTTTCTTGGATAATAAAATGTCTATTTTGAGGAATATTGAGCCTTTAAATCAAGTAGATGTTCGTGAATTATTATTTGCATCATTTTAAGAACTAAGACCAAACAGAGACCTTGGAATAAAATGGTATATATATGTTTATTATAATTGCAATACGTTGGTGCAGTAATGCTATAACGATTAAAATGTATGGCCATGGACTTTGGATTGCTTTCTGTGTATTACCCTGTTTCTTTAGAACTGCTCAGTTTCTCTGTAACGTATCTATCTCTATCAATTTTGTTTTGTAAATGACTGTTTACCGAGAATATTGGTGAAAAGTAAAGATTAAATGTACTTTTTGACGGATCTTCAAAACAAAGGCTTTATTTTGTGTAAACATAATGATATATTTTTATAATTTTTCACGCTTATAATTTACACTGTTAATGGAGAATAAATATAAAAAATAATAAACGAGAGAGAGAGAGAGAGAGAGAGAGAGAGAGAGAGAGAGAGAGAGAGAGAGCAATTGTAAATATAATATTCCACAAATCAACAACACACATGTTTGACCTTATAGTAATTACTGTTTGTAATAGAGTAATTGTAAATATAATGATTCCCGAATCAACAACACATATGCTTGTCCTTGTTGAGTTGGCATTTTGTAATTGACCACGCCTCTCTCTCTCTCTCTCTCTCTCTCTCTCTCTCTCTCTCTCTCTCTCTCTCTCTGTATTTTTTGTCATATTTTTCAATCCGGAAAATTCATTTCAGACAATTTTTAGCCTTGAGGGAGATGTGTTGAAAGAAGAACATTCGGGGTCGTTTACGTCGACCAACGTCAGATATGTCGAGAACGGGCAACTCATCTATGTAAGCACGACGCTTTACTTAAGGGCCTTTGATACACTTTCAAGGGCAGCAACTTTGTCTTAGTTTAATTTCCTTCTTTAATAACCTACTGCAAAAAAGGAGCAACCGTATTTACCCTAGTATTCGGACACCTCAACTCCTTACCATACTTTTTCTAAAATTTGAACAAGTACAATTTACTACCCGATGTTGTGTCTACAAATTGCTGGATGAGTGGCAAACGGTATAGACCCTGATGAAACGCCGCATTCTGCGGCATTTCATCTGGGTCTACACTGTTTGCTCAGGTTTGTATGTTCGAATACATACGGTAAATACGGTACCCTCAAAAGAAAAGAATTATTCCTGATGGGAGCAAACTCTTTCCTTTTAGACTAGACCCCTTTTTCAGATAGGACTTGGTGTACAGGAAAGCAAACAGGAAGCCACAAACATGTCTCCCTTGTGAAAAATAGCGCAAAATTGACAAAGTATATCCAGTTCCATTAAAACACGTTTTTATGATCTAGTCTGCCCAGCGGGCACACAACGTTGAATTCTGACACGGCGCGCCTATATAGATAATAGAGAAAACAAGCAATTTTTTTCAGGAACAAATCCCTGGGCGGAAGCGCGCGACGCTATCATGCGCCGTTCTGATGTCATTTTGACACTTTGCTGATGTCATTCTTAAATACCAAGACGTTCGACAGTGAAAGGTTGTTTTTCTCGAGTCAACAACGTAAGAAATGCATGTAAACATTAATGTTACAGTCAAAACTGTTGGCGGGATTTCTTTGTGCGATGGCGGAAAATTAGAAGACTCAAGGATAAAATTACTTTTTCGTCGTTTTCTATGTGTTAGAATCGAAATAGATCAGCTCTTGTCACAGTTTGTCGGTCAGTTGTAAATAGATAAATCACTCGCGCTCCGCGCTCGTGATTTGATCTCTTTACAACTGACCTCCTATTAGTGACTTATAACTCAACAAATCACTGCTAGAGCTGATCTGTTTCTTAAACAACGTCAACTCAACGTCTTGACGTTGAATCAACGCTGAATCGACATCATTTCAACATTGTGTGCCTGCTGGGTGTATGTTATCTTTTCAAAGTAAAGGAATCGATTTAACAGATGACAGATAGCAGATTAACAGCTTCCGTGATATTACCGTTTAGAAATTATCCTCTAAATAACGACTGTTTTCAAAAGGGAGACACACCATTTTGGCAGTTATCTCCCCTGAAACTGTGTCCATTCCCCTAAATGACAGTATAAAAACGTATTCTTCAACATAAATCAGTTACAATCATAAGCATAACGCTCTTTACGCACATTACGCATGTACGTAACATGCGTAAGAAAAAATATTTATAATACTTTGCTTCCTTACCATAGGGGCTGCTCTTAAGGGAAAGAATTTGCTCCCTTCGGGAGCAAATCCTTTCCCTTAAGAGTAGCCCCTATTTTGTAAGCGATTCTAGGTATAGTTTTCAAGATTTTTCCTGAGTGTGCGTAGAAATAATTCCGTTCTGCTACGCCACAGAAATTGATGCTTTAGGTAAATATTTTAATTGTAATAGTAAGACTTTACGTTTTGATATTTAATGCGGTTTAAACATTACTGCTGCTATCAGGAAGATATTTTCTTGGCTATTTAAGTTAAGCTATTTAAGTAACAGTTAAGCATCATATTGTGGCCACCGATGTTCCTGTTTGTATGTTGAATCAACGTTAAATTAACGTTGTGTGTTTGCTGGTTGATTCAACGTTTTGACGTTGAATCAATGTTGGATCGAATGTGATACTTCATGATTGTTTTTTTTTTTTTTTTTTTTTTAATTATTTGTTTGTATTGTGCGACGGTATATTAATTCAATACGGCAAAATAAAAGGGAACATTTATCTAGAAGTTAAATTATGTGGATTTTTTTCTCATCATTGTTTCATGCTTTCAAAGTTACGTTCAGGCAATAGTGCTTGAACGAAGATGAGATATCACTTTGTATGTTTTATTTATTTATTTACTTATTTATTTATTTCTGTTTTTTCTTCTTTTTTTTTTTTTGTAAGAGTACAAAAATGATATTGTATGTAAAAAATAATTCATTCTTCTCTCTTTTACAGAAAATGACAGCAGGCGGGGTCACGACCACAAGAAAATACCAGAAAATGTAATAGCGCAGGCGATGTTTATTTTTTACGTTCTGTATTTCGTAATTTGCCATTACATTTGATAACAAATTCGCAGCCAGATCAGTTTTCGGTGATTGCATGTGCCTTCTATAGCATCTAGGCTTTTCAGAGGAAAAAAAAGAAAGAGAAACCTTAATATACTGGGAGGATTTACAGGCCGATCTGAGTCTTTGCTGGTTACGCAAGCCTAATTGTTGGTTCGCTGACTCCAAATTTTGTCATTGGTGCTGCATCAGAATTTAACCCTTGTCCTGCTGAACCCGGATATACCCTGCCTTTACAAACAGTGTAGACCCAGATCAGTTGGCTTCTGAAGAAGCCAACTGATTTGGATCTGCACTGTTTGCCGTTAAGTATATGAATTTATATCAACAATCCGGATCAAGTAATCTGCTTGGCTGAAAATTAGAAGTGGGTTTGGCATCTTAATTTATTCAGCATGACAAGGGTTAAGAGGGGTTTCGCACGAGTAAAACTGGTTTAAGCTCCCAGTAGTTTTCCTACTGACCGTTTCAAGGCGGTTTCTCTGTTGTAGATCTTGTTTGCTTGTGCGTCTGTGGTTTCATATGAGGCTTTTGTTTTGTGCTTATTTGTTCCTCATCTCTCTTTCTTTGTGTGTGTTGGGAGGCCGTTTACTATCACAGAAATGAAATGTTTCCAAAAATGTAAGCGAAGATGCCCAGGAAATGCCAAAATCACGAAGCACAGCCATGTTGAGTGGCCGCCTGATATGTATTTTATTCAGTGCATTCGGAGGGATGTGTTTGGGCAGTTTCCATAATTGTGGTCTTTCCTAGGTATTTCCATATTTAATACTTACATAATACTAATGTGTTGAAAACATGATTCTACAACTTCATTCGTTCATTACCAAGTTACATGTAAGTAGATGAACTTTGCTGCTAGAGTAAATATATTCTTTTGGGCCAATAATCTCCTTTGCGTTTATATAGCATAAATATTCAAGGTTCTCATCACGAAAACATACCTATATAATGTTGACCCCTTTAAATCCCACTTTTATACAGTAAAACTGGGGTTTACAGGGGTATACAATATTTTTCTTATTTCTGCTTCAAACGTAGATTGTGGCTACTCGTTAGAAGCGCCTCGCCGAGGCGGTTCTAACGAGTACCCACAATCTCTGTTTTAAGCAGAAATATGAAAAAATGTCTGATTTTTTTATCTGAAAATTTTCATTTTTTGGTGGTAAAATTTTTAGTATAATTGAATAGGTGTGTTTTCGTAATGAGAATCGTAAGCTCTGTTTTTTTTTGTTGTTGTTGTTTTTTTTTTTTTTTTGTTTGCATGTCGGTGGTTGTAAATGTGCCACTGCGTCTTGACATTGATTGTTTCTCATCTCGTCTGCTTTCTGGTGTCTCGGGAAGGTTTTGTGATTGCGGCCTCTTTCCTGGATTATTTCAATTTATTTTAGGAAGGCTGTGTTTCGTACCTGTGTGGATCTGTCCAAGTATCTAACTGAAACTAGCGTCTAACTGATTTTATGTCTCTGATAGAATATAGTTACCGTGGTAAAACACATGTCGGTATGATAGATAACCCGACACGGACCTAATCACAACTAACACATTAAAGTTTAACATTTTATTTGAACAATTAAAATATATGTTATAGTCCAGCACTTGGTAAGTCTTGTAGTCAGAGAAATAAGTTATCTTGGTTGCCGAAGAAAATATGTACGGGTACTTACTAAAATCATCCTACCGAAGATGGTTCTCAAAACATATCCAATAAATAGTTACTACAATCATCATACCGAAGTGATTCTAATAAGTAACCCAATACATTTTTCTTCAGAACCAAGTAAGGTATCCTAAGTTCCGTAGGTCAATGATTTCTGATCGTACCTGATGACATATCTAACATTCCATATTTATGTTAAAGGCGAAAAAAAAACCCAAAAAACACTACATCCGCGGCCGCGAATTAGACTCGGGGCCACTGCATGACAGGCAAGCACTCTGCCGCATCGCTGTAGAAGTCGGCTTGTGTCGCCATGCAGTACAAATGTATCATATATAATCATATATACATGTACCTATCACTACTACTGTTAACCTACTGTGCTTACGACATCCGTTGGAAAGATGCTTTTCGCTTGTCATTTTATTCTAAATGTAATAAACAATTTGTGATTGACAATATCTTATCAGGGATTATTTGTCTTTTCTGTTTCTGTGTTTTGTTTTCAAATATTTACCGTAGAATTTATTTTACGGCTAAAAATGCCCTTGGCTTATGCAAATTCTATACTAAACTGAAATGTTTATTGGAGAAAAATGTTTGATTTTCTTCTCTGTTTTTAATCATTGATGTTCTATAACAATAATTTGAAAAATTCAGAAATTTTAAACATGTGGAACTTGTTGAAAACCTGCAACCAAACTAATGAATGAAATCAAACTTTTAGTGCATAGGTTTTGCATTGAATCATGGCACAATCTTGCAAATGTACTTCTTCACAGTACAGCACCATGCCAGGCACAATATGTTACCAGAAGAAAACTCTTATAAGTGCCCAGACTTAGTTGTCCGAATACTTTGCGTAAATATGGTTACTGTAAGTGTTCAGGATATGTAAAAGTAATTGCTAGAGTTCTCCACAGTGGAATTATCGAAATGTAACCCTTGTGCTGCTGAATCCGGATATACCCTGCCTTTGCAAAGCGTGTAGATCCAGTTCAGTTGGCTGAAGAAGCTAACTCATCTGGATATGCACTGTTTGTCATTCAGTATGTGAATTTATCTCCACAATCTGGATTAAGCAATCTGATTGGCTAACAATTAGAAATGGGCGTGGTATATCAATTTATTCAGCATGACAAGGATTAATTGGCGCTGTGAAAGTGCTCTCGGTCATTCAAATTGTGCCAAATTAGTGTAAGCTAATTGAGTTTGAATAATAACAAAATTTAAAATGCAAGAACAGAAACGGAGCCCCTACATGAACAAAGGAACCTTGGTACATACGAGTAACGCACCGAACATCACCAGTTCAGTTCAATGAGAATCTGCAAATGTTTGCATATACACAAATAGAGTTGTGTACATCATATATGTGCCAAATTAGTGTAAGCTAATTGAGTTTGAATAATAACAAAATTTAAAATGCAAGAACAGAAACGGAGCCCCTACATGAACAAAGGAACCTTGGTACATACGAGTAACGCACCGAACATCACCAGTTCAGTTCAATGAGAATCTGCAAATGTTTGCATATACACAAATAGAGTTGTGTACATCATATATGCAGAGGGCATGTACAGTCCTAGAACGGACTAAATAAATGCACCAGTCAATTCGGTTTTTTGTTGTTCGTACCCTTCATGTGATAATATAGGGTTATTGCGCTGATAGTGGTAAATATTGTCCCGAGTTGGAATATCAAAGATCGCGATATCGCATCCTTTGATATCCCATCGCGGGACAATATTCATCAATATCTGTGCAATAACCCTTACTTTATATAGCTATAAGTATTTTGCACCATTTCCAGTTGGTTTTAGCCACAAAATAGGCAGTTTTATTATCTAAAATTCAGAGCCAGCACAAATGCGTGACACGTTTTGGTGTACCGTCATTGCCACAAGTCTCATCAATAGCAACATCATATAACGGTAACATTCTATGGCCTCCTAGTATGGGTGCAGTATCGAGTAAGCATGCCAATATCGAGAGTTTTCCACACGCGTCCTCCTCGGATGTTATCACGGATGTTTAATCGTTCAATATTTATAGCAATATGGTAAACTGCTTTGTCATGTATAGGCTAAATTAAACCCTTTTATCCCTGAGTTTCTGAACTGGACTCTTTCATCTTTGAATTTGGTCAGACCCATTGTTCCAAATAGGGATATCAGTCCAAAATCAAAACAGAATGTCAAATAGTGTAGATCCTATGAGACGGCTCATTATACCGTCTCATCAGGATCTACACTGTTTGCAAACCATTGGTTTGGTCTGCAAGAGTTAAGATGTAAGTAAAACAGTAAAAAGAAGCAACATACATACAGACAATTCAAAAAATATAAAATACAAATGAGCATTTTTATGTACAGTTTGTAAAACAAGGAAAACCAAACGTTATTATGGCAGTTGTTATGTTAAATATTCTATATTTACTACTTTTAGTTCTTCTTCGTTCGCTCTATTTTCGACGAAGTAGTTGTTTTATGTAGTCATTTTATGTATTTAAATATTAAATCCCTTATCCAGTGCCTTGGGATGGCGGTGTAGTGTTAACCATTGCCATGCTGAATAAATTAAGATGCCACGCCTATTTCTAATTTTCAGTCAATCAGATTACTTTAATCCAGTTTGCTAATACGAATTCTCATAATAAAAAACAGCGCAGATCCAGATCAGTTGGCTTCTTCAGAAGACAACTGATCTGGATCTTCACTGTTTGAAAAGGCAGGGCATATCAGAGTTCAGCAGGACCTAAGTTAAGTGACTTTAGCCTTTCATCGGTGTCTCCAAAAGTAAAGCAAGCAGCTATTAATCAGTGTAAGGTAAACAATTGACATTTCCTTTTCCCTTCCCGCACACAAAGCCCTTTCTGAAAAGGGTTCTATTCTGCAAGGAAAGAATTTGGTCCTGTAAAATAGACCTCTTTTCAGAAAGGAGACAGACTTTTCTGAGAGAGATCGTCCCTGCAATCGAATCCATTCTTCTTTAGTCATGCAGACACAGTGACATGGACGATTTGTCACCTTTGCCAGCGGAATATGCCCCAAAATCAATTTCCCGTCTCCCGATTCATGCCAAGGAGATCACAGAATATAAAAAAAAGTACTTCTATAAATGGTTATGACTGGATTTTTTTAAATAGTGAATTAATCAGATTAATCAGATTAAATAGTCAATGGTCAATTAATCAGATACACTGTGCAATACAATATAATGGTGCGATACAATCTCATATAAAATGTCACTTTACGTCATTTGAACACAAGTGCAACCGACATTTGTATGTAATATTGTCTGAACACATCTTTTACAACTCCCTGAAACTATTTCGTTAATCCTTACAGGGCTAATCAAAATTGTAGCAGAAGATATTCTATATTTTTATTATTTTTCAGTGAAAACTTGGCATTTCATGTGAACCACCTGCCTAGCAAATCTTGATTTCTCTAAAAAACTACAGCAAAAATAAAAATATGATCTACTGCAGAAGTAATTAGCGCTTTTTAAAGACTTAACAGTTCAATGCTGTCATACTGAGACAAAAATTTGCTTTTAGCGTAAGTAATCATGAAGTAACAGCCACAATCCAAGATATTTTTAAATTAGCCCTCAAACCTCGTAGTGATGTCGCAAACGATAAACCCAATACGATTTTAATCAGCCCCCGTACCTCCGTAGTGATGTCGCAAACGACCTCCGTAGTGATGTCGCAAACGATAACTTATCGTTTGCGACATCAAACTATAATTTATCGTTTGCGACATCACGACGTGGGTATGAGGGAAATAACTATTGTGACTCTTTTGCTTTCCTACTCGAAGCCCCTTCTGAAAAGAATGCTATCATTGGGAGCAAACATTCTTTCTTTTTAGAGTAGACTCCTTTTCAGAAAAGTGGTAAACAGTTTTGGCAGTGCTGCCTCCCCTGAAAGTATTTCTATTCTCCTTAAATCGTTAACAATAAACAGTTTATTACATAACTTATAAATAGATTTATTTTCATTGGCTCGGAGCCGACTTCAGCCCAGTCCATAGATCGTTATATGCACTGGCTTGCGCGCGCGCCTTCCAGTGTATATTACTTTCTAAAATTAGATTTTATAGAATCTTCAAATGATTTTTGTTTATTCATCATAATATATATATATATATATATATATATATATATATATATATATATATATATATATATATATATATATATATATATATATATATATATATAATAAATAAATTGTTGACTATATATATTAAACCATCGGATATGATGTGATATCAGCCAGAGAATACCAATATTGACCTTGGCAATTGCTTCGGTCAATACTGGTATTCTGTGGTCGATATCATACCGTATCCAATGGCTCCGTAGTCAATAATTGTATAATATATACTATGATATATATTCTTGCACGCATCCCTCAATTTATTTTTCATTCAAACAACCTCGACATAAAATACTTTAAAACATAGCTGTAGTCTGTTGATTTTAAAAGACTGGTAAAGTTTCAATATCCATCATTATTATATAGCTATAAATACTGGATGATTAAAATGTACGATAAAATCCAAGGAGCACGCTCACTTGATATTTCACGCTTACTTGATATTGCACATCACGCCAAAATGTGTCATACATTTGCACAGGTTCTGAATTTTTGATAATAAAATACCTATTTTGAAGCTATAAAAACTGAAAATAAGGCAATAAAGTTATAGCTATATAATAAAAGGGTTAGTGCACCGATATTGGTAACTATTGTCCCGCGTTGGGATATCAAATGAGATATTGGTGATTATTATATAGCTATAAATATTAAATGATTAAAATGTGCGATAAAAGCCGGGGAGCTAGCGTGCCGATATCACACGATATCGGCACACTTACTCGATATTGCACACTTACTCGGATACCTTCTCATATTACCGTTACATTACGATGCTTTTGATGACGCCGTAATGCAGTGACGTCGCGCCAAATCTTGTCACGGTATTGGTAGAATTCACATTTTAGTTATTAAAACAGCGTTTAAAAGGTTAGAAACCCCGAGAAACGAAATAAATATTAATAGCTATATAATAAAAGAGTTATTACACTGATATTGGTGAATATTGTCCCTCGTTGGGAAATCGAAGGACGCTTGCAAGCTCGCGTCCTTCAATATTCCAACTCGGGACAATGTTCACCAATATCAGTCCAATAACCATAACAGCGTGCCCTGAAGTACTGTGATCGGACGGCGCGGTTGCACAGGTTGATCCGAGTCATCGCTGGGCGCACATGCGATCTTGTAGGAAATGCTGTGGCCCGGCTCATATATTTTTTCCAACCAGGAGCAGATTAAGATTGTAATACGCGCCGAGTAGCAAAAGGGTGCCGTATCATGCCATAGGTCCGACTGTTTTTGCGGTCAAATTATTTTCGAGATTTAGCTTTTTTAGTGTTGGGCTTCAAAGTGCGTATTCAACAGTATATGAACTATTTCCAGTCTATATAAATAAGTGCTCTTATGAGAAGAATTAATAGCAATCAAAGCTTGCAGGCCCTGAAAAGGCTGGCGAACAGCATAAGCTCCATGGTAGGACATTGGATTAACAAAGTTACATACGTTAACGTCCTAATTATTGAATTGAATTTCGACTAAATTTACCATTGACGGGCGCACCCAGCTTTCATGCATGCATTGCTTTCAGTAATTTTGTCTTTCATGCTTGAAAATGTGTATATCAAACCATTATCCTATTACTCAAATTGTTTTGGTGTGACAAGAAGAAGAGAATTGTAGACAGATTCATCATGAAAACATATCTATATAATTTTGACCCCCTTAAACCCCAATTTTATATAGTAAAACTGGGGTTTAAAGGGGTATACATTATTTTTCTTATTTCTGCTGAAAACATAAATTGTGGGTTCTCGTTAGAACCGCCTCGCCGAGGCGGTTCTAACGAGTACCCACAATCTATGTTTTGAGCAGAAATAAGAAAAATATCAGAGTTTTTCACCTGAAAATTTTCAGTTTTTGGAAGTGAAATTTTCTATATATTTGAATAGGCGTGTTTTCGTAATGGGTCCCTTGAGCGATGTTAACAGTGACTCTTTGCACGGCCGTCTGTTTTGCAAAAATCATGCGTATGATTCTCTGCGGTATTACCGCTATCTATACCTAGCGGTCGATTCACATGAAATGTCGTGCCTTATTTTCCCTGAAAAAATAGTAAAACATATACTGTTGTCTGCTACAATTTTGCTTGGCAATTCACCTTGCGATTGCCACTTGTAAGAGAACATCCATATACAAAACAAAGAATGTTTAACAGTTTTATATCAACAAATTCGAACAAACTAACAAACCAGATAACAATATTGTAGAAATAGCAGCATTTGTGGCCATATTTTCCGGATCCCAACCATCGTTGAAAAACGTACTCTTATTCACATCAATTTCCATAGTTTTTTTGCGGACATATATTCTTCGGCCGTTGAGTTGCTGTACTGGTCGGTAGTTCGCTGTTAAGTTTGCCTTGGCAGACATTAGCCGTATTGTTTCCAGCTGAAATAATAAAATGAAACAAAGTTTTACCTAACGCTTATCACTCTGGGTATAACTGAAACATTTTCATATTTGTCCCAGAAAACAGGAATGAAGACACTTTGCATGAAATGTCAAATCCTGTTACCGGAAAAATAAGAAAAATGCCATCAGTCTGTCGTCTGTTAAATTTGCCCAAGGAGTGGTAAAGGGTAAGAAGTCGGCTGGGTACTGATCACCAAATTGACCTGTCGCTTTGACCTTTTGATTATAATAATCATAAGTGTACGTTTATAGTCATAAGTTTACGATTACTGCTTTTCCAGAAGATGCAAAACAATTATGACAGAAGTGCCTCCCAGGCATCTCGAAAACACGTCTTTGTAATTTTGACTCCCTTAAACCCCACTTTTATACAGTAAAACTGGAGTTTACAGGGGTGCACATTATTTTTCTTAATTTTCTAATAAAAATAGATTGTGGTTCTCGTGATAACCGCCTCGCCGAGGCGGTTCTAACAGGTACCCACAATCTATGTTATGAGTAGAAATATGAAAAATATCAGAATTTTTTATCTGAAAATTTTCATTTTCTGGTGGTAAAATTTTCAGTATATTTGAAGGTGTGTTTTCGTAATGAAAGTGAATCCATTCCGCTTAATTCGTTTCTGGTTAATGTTTTGGACACAAACTGTTATGTAGGTTATGAGCAAGTTACAGATCGACCAAACTGACCGAATGCTTTGACCTTTACATTTAATATTCATCAAGATACGTCCGTTGTACAATTTAGGCATGCTAGCCAGAAAATCCCAACATCCCATCCCTCAACTGTACAGAAAGTACATTTTCACGTGGTAAACGTAAACTTGTACATATTATAAACGGTCAGATTGAGAGGTCAGTTTGGTCGGCCTGTACCTGTAATCTAAAGCGATAAGCTATCCCAATTGGAACGCAAAATATTCTGATTGCAGTGCCTAAATTGTATAATGGTCGTGTTCGAATGAATATTATAATCAAAGAGGTCAAATCGACTGGCAAGTTTGGCCGGCCTATACCTGTAAAGGTGAGCGATAAGCCATCTCACGGAACGGAGGATATTCTTTTGTCGTGCCTAAATTGTATAATGGACGTGTCCTAATGAATATTATCATCAAAAAGTCAAATCGACAGGTGAGTTTGGCCGGCATATACCTGTAAAGGTGAGCGACAAGCCATCCCATATGGAATGCAGAATTTTCGTACAGTCGTACCTAAATTGTACAGTGGACATGTCCTAATGATTATTAAATGTAAAGGTCAAAGCAATACGTCAATTTGGTCGATCTTTTACTAATATAACAGTTGGTGTTCAAAACATTAACCCGAAACGAATTAAGCCGAATGGATTCACTTTTCGGGGAGGTAGAAATAAGAAAAAAATAATGTATGCCCCTGTAAACCTCGTCGAGGTGGTTCTAACGAGTACCCACAATCTATGTTTTGAATAGAAATATGAAACATATCAGATATTTTTATCTATTTATTATTCATTTTTGGTGGTAAAATTTTCAGTATATTCGAATAGGCGTGTTTTCGTAATGTATTGATGTGTTTGGTTGGTTCTGTCTGGCATTGCTGTCACTTTGTTGGAGGAGAGGAAGCTGATTGCTGTACTTTTCGTTGTTTTTTAATATGCATGCTATCCGACGTAAAGATATTTGTTTGCTCTTCCTCGTGGTGTCATTGGTCGGCTATGTTCTGTGATTGTGGCTCTTCACTCACACCTTCTTTACTATTTTGGTACAGTAAAGCCTCGTTACAACGACAGCGTTTGTTCCCAAAAATTGGAAATGGAAATGAACTTGCTGTTGTAAAGAATTCTTAATGAGTAGAATGATATGCAAGAAATGCCATGTTTAATTTAATTTCTTTATAAACCATATGTTTTGATTATTTGTTAGAATCGCCTCGGTGAGGCGATTCTAACAAATATCCAAAACATATGTTGCATGAAGTATTGAATAATAAAGTTCCTGCATAATTTCTGACTACTATCACCTTTTGAGAGAGGGTTTCCGTGCTAGTCAAATTGTCAGTATAACGAATTTTGTTGTTATATCGAGTGTCGGTATAATGAGGGTTGACTGTAGCAGTCGCAATAATTTTTTTAACTGCTTCGTTAGATTTAAACTTGCAGCAGGACCTTCTCTGTACTTGTCAGCATTGGAACATACGTCCAGACATCCTCTGATGAGAAATCTATCGCAGGTGATCATAAAATTCATACTGATTCGCTTGCAGTATATTATGTGTAGAGAAACGGGCTTCTTTCCCTTTGGTGTTGTGGGCTTGATGTGGATCTGATTGTATCAGTTCCTGAGTCCTCATATTTACTTTTCCTATATTTAAGTTGTAACCAAAACTTCATACAAAGAATATAATATATGTTTTAGTACGAAATCATGCTCGTGTTCATGCACTTACTACTATGCTCTCTAATTTATTACATTTTTGCCTCATTGTCATAAAGAACGATACATAGAGGATATTCAAATGTTTGGAGTGAATATGACTTTTATTTCATCGAGTGAAGTTATGAAACAAAAGTCATATTCACGACAACCATTTGAATTTTCTTTTTATTATATACATCACTTTCGATAGAAGAGATGCAAATCTTGCAAATCTTGCAAAATTTGAGTTGCTTCCCTTTGACCATTAAATGTAAATAAAAAAAAAAAAGTAGTTCCGGATCTTACATTTTTCACTGCTCAGAGGAGTGAAAATGTAAGTTTTATATTCTCATTTGTGAAAATATAACTTTTTCGAAATATGCATTTTTATTTCATTACTTCGTATATAATAAAGTTGTATATTGAGGAAAAATGAACGAAAGATGAGTGAATATTTAAGGGAAGCTACCCAGGAAATGATACATTCACGAAACATAGCCCTTATTTGGTCGCTCGAACTATGGAAAGGTTCTGGGTTAACTTTACACAGCAATGGTTAGTGCACTGGCTTCTTTTACTAGAGGTCTGTGGCGCGATGCCCGTTCGAGATGAGAAATGTTTGGGGTCCGAACATGTCCCATTGCCATCGTTGGCATGGGAAATATAAAAAGTTTACAGTCCTTTTTATTGGAACGTTAATATCTGGGGATGGGGGCGTAAGTGTTTCATATCTG
Organism: Anodontia alba; assembly: GCA_964016985.1. NCBI lineage: Eukaryota > Metazoa > Mollusca > Bivalvia > Lucinida > Lucinidae > Anodontia > Anodontia alba. The sequence goes on along the minus strand of OZ024830.1, from coordinate 89,027,180 downwards.
AAGGGGAATGCATACATTTTCAAGGGGGGAGGCAACTGTGAAATAGTTTCTGCATTGTGGTCATCCGCCATATGGCTGCTCACTTTGATTTCTGTTGTTTTGGGTTTTTTTTTTTTCGTATGCCATTTTTCTTTTGTTCTATACTAGAATGGGCTATCTCACCTTCAATACCTACCCACTTTGCTTTCTGTTTCTTTCTATGTGTAAGATTTGTTTGCCTTTGTGCGAGCCCAGCTTGTTTTTATGCGCTTGTTTTTCGACATATGAACCTAGGGTGAAGATTTCTTACCAGTAAAATCGTTTAAAACCCTTCGCTATTAATTTCTACTCACTGTTCTTAGTCGGTGTTTCTAGTGTGGTTTGTTTTTGTGTGGCCCTGTGGCTACTCGCTCTGTGTGTGTGTGTGTGTGTGTGTGTGTGTGTGTGTGTCCTGTTAGTTGTATTATCATTATGTTTAAATGATTATTATGCTGGTGTCCTGTCAAGCATTGTGATCATCTCGTGAGGGAAGAAGTAGCTGGTTGCTTAGCTTTTTGTAGCACATGTGCTGGCATGGTTTATGTGTTATTTCTCTTGGTGTCATTGGTAAGCTATGTTCTGTGATCGCAGCTCTTCCCGGAAATATTCTTTACTCTCTGCCACCCTTATGAAAAGTGATCAACTCTTAACCCTTAAACTGCCAATCACAACAAATGTCGTCTGCTTTGTCATCTGCTTGAGATTTAAAAAGTCATTTTTGCAAACAGTGTGGAATCAGATCAGACTAGGAGCAGTCTGATCAGGGTCCACGTTGTTTGCCTGCATGCAAAAATAGGTCTGAAATGTTTTCAAGAATATTCAGCAGACGACATAAATAGTCGACGTTTTCAGGTGCAGGTTTTCTTGGCATTTTAGGGGTTAAAGGTTTGCCTACCTGGTCTTCAGATATTTCTATGGGTTCTCTGAAAAGCGTCCAGACAACACTTTCTGAACAAGGGGGTGTTGTCAAACTTCCTTGGTATCTATAAAACGTCTCTGTGTCTCTTGGGAACAGTCGGTCAATTGGAAACGGTAAAATAGTTGCCCAGTCCCCTGAAAATGAAAATTTATTTTGAAAATTGAAATTTACTGGATATTTGCATAAAAATTTGTTTTTAAAACCGGGACGTGTCTTGGATGTTCGTAATGGATTAAGCCATTTACGCCAAGTGGACTCTTCTACCATATCTCTTTGGACAGGTCTATTTCTAATAGCAGGGTGATTGTTTAGTTTCCATTGTTACTTTGTTTTATAGAAATCCTGTCTTTAATGCAAACAATGTAGACCCAGATCAGATGTCTCGTTTTGTGGCGTATGATATGGGTCTGCACTGTTCGCCAATAACCCTTCTTGGGTCTCCAGACTAAAATGGGTGAAAACTGTTTAGTATATTACATGCAGTTGTATCAGATATGTTTCAGACTAGACTGACACAGGGCACGCCTAGAATGACACAGTCTGATCTGAGTCTGTATTTCGTATTTTGTATACAATACGTAGGCAAAGAGGAACTATATGAGCATATGTTTTGTGAATAAATGAGTTGTTGTTTTTTGTCTTAAAACAAAGTTGAAATCTACACGATTGCCTTCGGAAAAACCAGGGAAATAGGATACTTGGTTGTATCAAGTCTCTTCATATGCATCTATGGGGTTTGCACGCCTCTATGCACCCTTATCAGCGGCTTAAACGGTATTTGATTTTCAAAGTAAATATAATGGGTTCAATGATCCCAAAGGAAATAAAACTATAATCTGCACTATGATGAAGTAAGGGAAGACGTTTTACGGCCTTACATTTAAATAGAGTCTTATTAGAAGCCATGGCTAAGAAATATGAGTATTATTCATATATACGTGATAACGTAATTAATAGAATCAAGGATATTGCACTCTGTTGGCATTCTACAGTATATTTTCTGTAAGTGGACAGCAAAGACAATGATCAGACTTTGAACATTCCCAACGAGCACATGACGTTTATACAACGCCGGATCAACGTCGATGCAACGTCATGACGTTGCATCAATGTTAAGGAGACGTTGTATATTAACGTCATGTGCCTTTTGGGTTATATGAACCTTCGCTGTCAATCTACACCCAAAACCATAATTTCATTTTCTTTCCACTGTTACTGCAGTATGTCGTTTTCGACTATTGTCTGCCGCAGCCCAGTATGTGTATCTATGTGATCGGTCGAATTCGACCATTATCCGCCGCAGTACAGGGTGCGCTCCGGGTGACTGGTCGTATTCGACCATAACTCGCCGCGGTCCAGGTATGTGCATCTAGGTAATCGGTCGTATTCAACCATTACCCACCTTGGCCCAGATCTGTGCATCCAGGTCAAAAAAAAATCGTGTGAAATACAAATGACATAAAAATGCAAGCGAATGTGAAACGTCAAAGCGCCATTGTAATTTATTTACATACCAGAGTGGTAGGTAAGACAGAAGCAGATTGATAGTGACATAATAAAAAATACATTTACAAACTGGTCTGTTTCCACAAGAATGCTTATACCTGATGTATCATCTTAATCCTTTATGCTTAGCATGCTGGGAAATAATTTCAGCAGACGACAGTTTGAAATATTTTCTTAAATTCCCCAGAAAACAATCTGTGACGCTCCGCGCAAATTTTCTGTTTTGGAGCAAATTCGCATAGGATTTGAAAGTCTATCTTCTGGGAAAAGAAAAGAAAATATCATCAATTTGTCGTCTGCTGAACTCGCACAGAGAGTAGTAAAAGTTAAAGCGCTAAGCAGAATTGCAGCAGACGACATTCTAATTTTCATTATTATTTTTCAGGGAAAAATAAGTCTTGGTATTTCATGTGAATCGTCTGCTGACGATTCACTTAAAATACCAAGTCTTATTTTCTCTGAAAAATACAAAAGGAATCAAAATGCCATCTGCTGCAGTTATGAGTAACTGTTATGAGTTATGAGTATGCAGTTAACTTTAAGGGTTAAGAATAATACATTTTCCTTAGCTATATACGAGAAAAAACAAAACCGACCCAGATCGGCCCGGTCTTCGTGCAATCCGATCAGGACTTTCGTTGACCGCTTGCAGAATCAATGACTACTGTGTACTGCGTCGACGAATCGGATTAGATCCTGATCAGGCTGCGCAAACATGCAGCTTGATCTGGACTTTCACAATTCACATATGGTATAAATGCCTTTTTTTTTTATCCCGTGCACATTATTAATGACCGAAATTAATCGAAACTTAGTACTTCAGTCCTTGAAAGCATGTTTTTTTTTGTTTGTTTGTTTTTTTTTTTGTTTTTTTTTTTGTTTTGTTTTTAGTTTTGTTTTAAAGTTTTTATATACATGATAGTTATAGGCGATACTTTCCCGGGCTGGTGGCTGGTGTGTGTGTGTGTGTGGGGGTGGGGGGGGGGAGGGAGTAGCGGGGGCACTTATTATCAAAAAGAGTAGGGGTGTGTTGCAAGGAGCCCGGGACCCCTACCCCTTCCATGGGACACCTTAAACTAGACAAATATATGTATAATTACGTTAGCAAGTCATATAATGTGTACCGCCATGTTACCCCATATTATACAGGGGTACGTTGCGGATTTCCAATTTATTACTTCTTGCAGTTTAGAGCTAGAATTGGTCTAATAAGCGGTCTTAGAACACACAAACAGTAGCATTTCTCGCATGTGATTAAGATTGGTCATGGTCAGTAATGACAGACGAACTTTTAAAAGCATAAATCTATGTTGCAACCTTTTAAAAGCATAAATCTATGTTGATATGCTTAATTATTTCTCATTTTATATACAGTAAAACCTCAATGACTCGAATACCGATAGCTAATTCGAACGCATTTTTTGAGTCCCTAGGACATTCTCTTAATAGCCCAAGATTTTAGCGATTTTTTCTTATTTTATCATGAAAATAAGGTTGTGTGTATTCAAAGATTTTAGCGATTTTTTTCTTATTTTATCATGAAAATAAGGTTGTGTGTATTCAATAGAATCGATTATTATATAGAAGATCGAAAAGACATCCCTGAATTATACCCATTTGCCTCCTGACCTTGCGTTATGATTAACCCTCAGTGGCTCGAACTACCAATGTCGAGAACAAATTTACACGTCCCAAAGATGTTCGAGTTATTGAGGTTCGACTGTAATGGAAATGCCGTGGCTTAAATTACTCTAGGTGGGCATCAAGATAAACATTTTTTTTTTAATTTCTTTCCAACCATGGAAATCTGTTCGAGATATGGGTAGTTCGAGCCGCTATGGGTTAATCATAGCACCAGGTCAGGAAGCAGATGACGATAATTTAGGGAAATCTTTTCGATCTTCTAAACAATAATGGTACGTTGTGTTTACTCGAATCGCCTCGATGAGGCGATTCTAATGTTCACACAACATACAAGTTCATGATGAAATAAGAAACAAAATCCTAAATATTTGTTTTCTGGAGCTATCGGAACAATTTCGTAGGGACTAAAATACGAGGTCGAATTAGCTATGGTAAACAAGCCATCGGTGTTCGAGCTGTTCGACTGTATTTAGTGTAATTTGAATATAATACAATATTTAAAGTACTCTTTAGAGTAGCGCTAATTCGCCGGTTTTTTTTTTTTTTTTTTTTTTTTTTTTGGTTTTTTTTTGTGGACATGCGTTCAAGGAAATGCTTTTCCCAAATTTACGTCTCTGAAACATTTTGCTTCCTGGTGTACAGTGACCAGGGTATGTATGTTTGTTTGTTTGTTTTTGGTTTTGATATTCTGGATAACTTACCGATATCTAAGTCTTCGAGATTTTCGATGATCCTTTGAAAATAAGGGTGGTAATTTCCTATCTGTAAACACAAAAAAAAACATCCATAATTATGCAAAATGTCACCTTGAAAAAGTAGTTTAAAATTTCATGAATGAAATTAAAAGCAAGGTGTGAGATCAGACCGATCAATGTTAATGCATTCTGCATAAATGAATTAATGATTACAAAACACTCTCTCATTAATTTTTCTAGCGCAGTGAACTAATAAAACCGATCGCAACCTGCTACCTATATAACCTTAAAGCACTAATCAGTCAAAGCAGTGAGAGTTCTGATGGGGGCGTGGGGGGCGGTTCTCTGAAATTCTATAGGCCTGAAGAACTGAATGGAGTATACGTTGAACTTAAAATCATTTTCGGTTCACGATGGCCCGTTTTCGATGGAAAAGGTCCTTGTCGGTGTTTAGTAAGACTCGGCTTGGGCTACACGTTTTACCCAACGCTGTACATTTGGCGCGTTTTACTGGAGTATTCATATTCGTCCGCCGATATTGAACTCAAATGTAAGAAGCTGTCTATGATTTGATTTATTTATTTTCTGTTTATAAGCATCAGAATGTTTAGGCCAGTATGTCTGAATGCAGAATTTACTGTTATCAGCGTTAGCAGGAAACTATTTGCTAGGTAGTTATTGGGTTGGTACATCACGAAAACATACCTATATAATTTTGACTCCCTTAAACCCTACTTTCATATAGTAAAACTGGGGTTTACAGGGGTATGCATTATTTTTCTTATTTCTGCTCAAAAACATAGATTGTGGGTACTCGTTAGGCGAGGCGGTTCTAACGAGTATCCACAATCTATGTTTTGAGCAGAAATAAGAAAAATATCAGAATTTTTATCTGAAAAGTTTCAGTTTTTCGGTGGTGAAAATTTCAATATATTTGAATAGGCGTGTTTCCGTAATGGTAACAGGAAAACGGATTGTCGAATAGTTGTATGTTAAATCTGCAGTGGTGGCGGTTTGGCAAGCCCCAATCCCCAGCCCATCCAAAAATTGCAGCAGATGACATATTGATTTTTTCCGACCTTTTTTAGAGAAAAATTTAGCTTCACGTTTCACATGAATGGTATGCTGGGTTTAAGATTCATATGAAATTGTATTCTACTAAAACAGACCCAGCAAGGTTCCCATATTAACCCTTAAAGCGCTAATAACAACTGCAGCAGACGACATTTTGATTAATTTAGGAAAATAAGGCTTGGCATTTCTCGCGAATCGTCTACTAGACAGATTTTCATACAAAATATGAAGCCTTTTTTTTCTGAAAAATAAAAAGAATATTTCAAAGTGTTGTCCACTGTTAATGAATAAACATTTAAAGGCACAAAAGTAGACCCTGAAAAACAAACGTTTAGATAGAAATTATCAATTTTCCAAATAATCCTGCTCATAGGCATGGTCCGGTTAAATCTGCAGTGGTGGCGGTTTGGCAAGCCCCAATCCCCAACCCATCCAAAAATTGCAGCAGATGACGTATTGATTTTTTCCGACCTTTTTCAATGTGGAATTTCTGGTAAATAGCCTTTAAGTCAAAATTGCTTGAAGACAAACCGGACTAGTTTCACATGAATGGTATGCTGGGTTTAAGATTCATATGAAATTGTATTCTACTAAAACAGACCCAGCCAGGTTTCCATATTAACCCTTAAAGCGCTAATAACAACTGTTAGTCCGGTTTGTCTTCAAGCAATTTTGACTTAAAGGCATAACCCCTGCGGTTGAGCACGAAATGTTTGTGTTGTTGTTGTTTTGTTCTTTGTTTTTGATTTTTCACAGAAAGATCTAGCTGAGGAATACAACGTTGCTATTTACCAGAAATTCCACATTGCTCGTGGAGATTGTGACATATTCCTTTATTAGATTTTCACCCTATTTATAGATCACGTTCCGTATAGTATTTAATACTACAAGAATTTGTGTTTTGAACTGTCGCTTCGATCTTTTGATTATAAATCAAAACGAAAACATGCCTTTATAATTTTGACCCACTTAAACCCCACTTTGATATACAATGTAGTAAAACTGGGGTTTACAGGCGTAGACATTATTTTCTTATTTCTGCTCAAAAACATAGATTGTGGGTACTCGTTAGAACCGCCCCGTCAAGGCGGTTCTAACAAGTACCCACAAGCTATGTTTTGAGCAGAAAATTAATAAATATCAGATTTTTTTATCTGAAACTTTTCCTTATTTTGGCTGCAAAATTTTCAATATATTTGAATAGGCGTGTTTTCGTAATGAATTTTATAATTTTACATTTACTATGTAAACAGGTCCTCTCTTACTGGTGAGCGAATACCTACTTCACGTGCGATGCAGGATATTTGCACTGCCATGTTTGACGCAGCCTTATGAATATTATATGTAAAAGGCAAAGCGACAATTGAATTTTACCGCAAATTACTGTATTTATATTTACACTGGCTTCAAAAACCGTTTATATAGTTTTAAATTAATACTGGACATTCAGTCACTGTAGTTTGCAGCCTCGCAAACTACAGTGTTGCATATGAAGAGACTCATTCAAACCGAGTCTCCGATTTTCGCGATTTTGTGTGTTCTTTGTTACCAAAGGCAATTCTTTTTTACTTTAAATTTCATAAAACCACTCTTATTTATCGAGCTTCACGTTTTGCTGCGTAAACTTTTATGCAGCACAGACATTGCGTTTCGAATGTTTCGGAAAGTTTGTCATGTGACGGAATAAATCGATATAGTCAGTCATAACTTATATACATGTTTGTCGATTATGATAACGATCTTTAATTATAATGATCAATAAACTTCCCATATTGAAATTAAGCATTTCATTTGGGTTTGTGAAGAGAACACAGTTTCGTAAGTCTTATATGGGGACAGCCACCTTGCATCGAAATTTATTAGAGGCTTGTATTTTATTGTCATGTAACTACGTCTGCCCTTTTGTTTTCTTATCGATGACGCATACCAGCTGTCTTGGTTTCGATGATTTTGATTGTTTTTGCATTCGTCATAAATTCTCTGCATCCATAGTGCTTTTTAGAATGTTTAAATCTGAACTATTCACATTATTTTATTCGGTTTGGTGTTGCCGCCATTACCGGAAGTTAATATACAGCGTGGCGCGGAATATCGTTGGACTTGCATTAAAGTGTGAAGCATGTTTTGGCGACCGCGCAGGTTGGCTGAGCTTCGCATTGCTTCATGAAAAGCTCCAAGTCGAATACAACAATTGGACAGTAGTTATTCTCTAATCGTTACCTTAGCAAATATGCCTAACACAGCCAATCCTTTTGGATCTTCCAAGGCATCTGATATAGCATGGTACCGTTGTGTCTGATGGACGAAATGCATCTGTAATACAAACAAAAGATAAACTACCATGTTCACCCTATATATTCGGAGAAACAGGCCTGAGCGAAACGCGGCGTCTGATCTGGATTTACATTATTTGCCACTTAAGGAACAGTTTATAAACATACAGTGAGCCCTCGTTACAACCTCAGCTTTCCCAAAGACGTTGCCATTAAAATGAATTTGCCGTTGTACATAATACTTGATAAGCAGATTGATATGTAAGAAAGATCTTGTTTTGTTCTTGTTTCCTTATAGAGCATATGTTTTGGATATTTGTTATTCTAACAAATATCCAAAACATATGTTCTATAAGGAAATGAGAAAATCCAAAATATATGTTTCTTTAAAGTATTGAATACAATATTATTGCATAATTCGTGGCTAACTGTTACCTTTTAAGGGAAGGTTTCGTGACAGTCGAATTGTCATTATAACGACTATTTCGTCGGTTTAAAGAGGGTTCTCTGTATCATCAAGTAGCTAAAAGGAACTATTCAAGTTTAAAAGACACGTTTTGATAGGAGTAAAGTTGCCCGAATATTTGGAGTAAATAAGGTAGAAACACGAATCTTGCCGGCCCTGCAAAGGCAGAGAATAGCTGCCGACTAGAAATTTCTCCCTGGTATTTCAAATATATAAAAAACTGGGGCTAATCTTAAAGGAAAGGGTTCTTACCGAAGATGGCATATTATTTTATTTATGAGTAGACTTCGAAATTCTTCGATACTATAGTTATTTTCCCCGGTCCCTCGGAGATGTAGCCATTAAAGTAACAAGAGGTAATACACTGAGAAATCTATAATACTAAATGAACACATTAACATCTACGTATATCAGGCGAACACATGCATAAAGCTTATCGTTCAGACACGTGTACTAAATTTAGAAAGCCGTTGTATATCACTTGCTTGGAAGACACTTACTTCAAGTGGAAATGCTTTTCCATCTACCGTGTGTTCTGAGCCTTCATTATCCTGTGAGCCCCAGTGGAAATGAAAATGTTTGAGAGAATATTTCCCCTCAAGACCGCCTCCTCGTATCTTCACATCTCCGTGTACTCGAATAGTAACTGTAAATTAAATAAACTTTCAAAGGTAAAGACTAAAACGAAGTCAGCATATTGATGAACAGAATACCATATCGACAAACTAGCATGTTGGGTATTGTAAAAAAAAAAATAGCATCCTTCAAGCACTGTATACGCGGTAAGATGCCCACTACATGTAATAAATACTAGTATAGTTTTTTAAATTATTTCCAAAATGAAGGACTGATATTTTATGCAAACTGTCTCCTAATCAATTACGAAAAGAAACTCATCAAAGAACAATAAAAGATTACTTACCTGTATAGCCATCATTCCAGACGGTAAAATTTTCATGGTTACGTGTGTGGTTATAACCTTCGAAATGGAATGACGTCAAAGACGAGTCAGACTCAGCAACGTCATGATGGATTTCAATAGGGGACTGGCGTGCCTCTGAGCACGCTGGATAAAATTTACTCCAAAATTTGGGTCCTGCAAAATAAAGAATACACCATTATAGCACAAAGATTCTGATAGTACGAACTTCGAAAATGACTGTACTGTAAAGCATAAAAAAATGCAACTGTACTGTAAAGCTTAAAGAGAAATGCAACATTTGCAAATTATACATCTAAAATAAAAATCTTAACAAACTAGTGGTTTGATGCAAATTTGATAAAAATCAGACAAATGCTAACAACACAAATGATATTTCAATATTCTAAAACCTTTCTTCAAGTATGCAGCCATTTTGAATATCAAATGAGGTTCTAACATTCATTTTAAATCAGAAATAAAATCTTTCTGATGGGAAACAGTGCAGTGTTCAAGCAAACTCAATATATGTCTACAGAAAAATCAATACACACAAATACAGAGAAAATATTGCTGTAAATAGTATTTATTTATGTTTCCATATGAAGACTTTATGACGCCACAAAAGTTCATAAAATAAACAAAATGACTTTGCCAATATAACCAATGTTTAAATTTTCTTTCCCCTATGACTTTGTTATTTTTTCTTTTCTTTTCTTTCAGTTCCATTAAGAAATCAAGTCCTTTCAAATATATAGAAAATTTCACCTCTAAAAACTGAAAATTTTCAGATAAAAAAAATGATTTTTTTTTCATACTCGTATTTCTGCTCAAAACATAGATTGTTGGTACTTGTTAGACCCACCTCGGCGAGGCGGTTCTAACGAATACCCACAATCTATGTTTTTGAGTAGAAATAAGATCAATAATGTAAGCGAGGTGGTTCTAACGGGTATCCACAATATATGTTTTTGAGCCGAAATAAGAACAATAAATTTTACCCCTGTAAACCCCAGTTTTACTATATAAAAGTAGGTTTAAGGGGTTCAAACTTATATAGGCGTGTTTTCGTGATGCTGATCAAATCTGCATCAAACGCTTGGTTTGTCAAAATCTTTTATTTCAGAGAGACTTCGCCAATGTTGCCTTTATTTTTTTATTCCCCATAGAACAATATTTTATCTTTTTGATTTTCTGGCGGCAAACAAACGAAGAGTAAAATGATCCTTGAGTGGCATTCAAGGACACATCATTGCCTAACCCAGTAGGCATTCTACATAAATCTACAGCGGGCCGTTATCGGCCCGTCAGGGTAGCTGACGGGCCGATAACGGCCCGCTGTAGATTAATGTAGAATGCTACCTGGGAAGACTGTGGGCGTAGACAATTTTAATGTTTGTAATTTCTCCTGGGGCACTTTATAAAAATTCATGGACTGGCCCAATGCGATTTCTAATGGACTGGTCAACGTTATTATAATCAGGTACCAGCTTTAACATAACACTTTGTCTACTTCAACACATTTCCACAATCTACCAACCTAATAACTACCTATCAAATATTTCCATTCTAACGCTGATAAGTCTTAAGGGCAAATGCCTATAATGAGATAGGTAGAACATGCATGTTTTGCGTTTTTGTGAGGGTCTGTTCTATCGTGTTTTCTTTACATGTCAGAAAACGTCGTGACAAGTCAAGAAAAGGTCAAACGTTAGACACGTGTTTACGTTCTGTAACTTCATTGTTTACAGTCATAAATACACCACGACCTCTTTATAACACTATTATTGGTGTCCATAGCATAAACCGTGTTAGTTAAACAACCGTGTTATATCCAAACAGAAATGTATAGATTATATTGAAATATAATCTATACATTTTTGGGATCCATCTTCGAACCGTGTTATATCCAAAACCGGCTTATAATCAAACCGTCTTATAAAGAGGTTGTAGTGTAATGCATATCCTGCCGTCAGTCGTTTATGACTGCTACAGATGTTGAACACAAAATCAATCTTGATTTTTATTGTAAACGATAATGAATAACATGGTGAACAGTAATCCAATCTGCTGTCCATATTCATGTCATTGTTCCTGTCTTCTGTTGTAGGTGTACTTTTCCGAGCTTGACAAGAAAGGCACCTTATTCACAAAGAATGCGGAAACAATTAAGTTAGCAGTGCAGGCATTAATCAAACACTGAAACTATGTATATTGTGAAAAAATTCTCAAAAGTGGAATCCACTGGAGTCCATGGATACCTAAGATCCCACGTTTAAAAAAAAAGCAATAAATACATCAAATAAATGAAAATAGAAGGGTCGGTTTAATTGATTCTTTACATGAACTACTGTTCGAAAACATACACAATTAGTTAGTCAGTTGTATAGAGTATAGATCTGCAAATGTAACCACAAGAGGAAATGAACGCATACACAATTTGTGAGGCGATTGAACACAGTATAGTTTTCAGTAACTACTAGGCAATAAACTAATACACTTATTGAGGCGAAATCTTTAAATAAAATGTACAGAAATTAAAATCACAGGCTTCATTAACTGCAACAATATCTATAAAAACAGTAACACGAGGATTGCACAGAAAGATCTGCTTTTACGCTTTTTAGATATGATTACAATTTTATTTCTTCAAAACTTTTGACTTGTTCTTTGGATTTGTTTATTTAATCACTATTTATAAGCATCGAAGTGTACAAGGCGAATGTGTTTGAATGCAGAATTAAGCCCTGTCAGGGTTAGAAGGAAACTATTTGTTAGGTGATGGTAGTAATATTGTCGAAATATGGTAGTTAAATCTAGTGACGTTTTGGCAACCGCCTCCAAAAATACATGGATCTCTTTGAAGAGAATCTGCGACAGAATCACGGCCAACACAGTAATTCTATTGGGTGCTAAACCAGGTTATACCCAACCATCGCCCTCAGTGCTAATGCAGTTTCACCATGTCGGACAGTTCGGGGATATGTCATGTTGAAAAACTGTCTATGATTTTGTGGCAAATGCATCAGAAATGAATCTTAAAGCTACTACATAAGTCAAACAAAATAAAGGTACAATATTTGTTTAGTTTGCTGTACATTCTGGTCACTTGAAGTTTAAAATAACGAAAGTTGATTGTAGTAATAAAATCAATACTTTATTAACTCTTTTAGCCCTACAAACCAAATCAGATATTTGTGCAAATAGTGCATATCCAGATGAGACTGCTCGTAACGAACATAGCCTACCAATGGCACCAAGAGGAAGACCAAGCAAACCATGACAGGCAGTAACAAGTCAGGCAAAGCAACTTGTCCCCTCCTTCACAGACAGGTGATCACTACGTAAGACAGCATCCACTACACACAATAGTAAGGCCATGAACATGGAAAAATATGAAAAAAGCCGCCGAAATGTCACACAAAGAAGAAACGACAATGGAACAACTGCCTTTTAAAAGCGATGGAGAATGTTTTGCCCTGGATTCCTGTGCGTAAAGCACCAATAAGAGCAGGGATCCAGGGTAAAACCTTTGCTATCACTTTGCACTTCTGAACGAAGCCCAGGTCAGAGGGAAATTCTTATGCAATCAGAAGCTTATTAAGAAATGATCATACCAGAATTATCAAGGAGCCAAGGGAGTCTTGTGGGGCTGTGCAATATAGTACGTATCCAGGTCAGATTCTTATGCTATTAGAAGCTTATTATGAAATAATCATAACAAATTTAACATATCCTTGAGCCAAGGGAGTGTTGTGCATCTGTACAGTATAGTGCGTATCCTGGTCAGAGGGAAGATTCTTATGCTATAAGAAGCTTACTAAGAAATAACCTTACTGACGAATTCAGTAGATCCTTGAGCCCAGGGTGTGTTTTGGGGCTATACAATATAGTACCTGTGCAGGTCAGAGGGAAGATTCTCATGCTATTAGAAGCTTATTAAGAAATAACCATAACAACTTTATCAGCTCCTTGCGCCAAAGGAGTGTTGTGGGACTTTACAATATAGAACGCATGCAGGTCGGAGGGACTTTTACTACTTCGTAATAAACTATGGTAGGTAATAAAATCCTTACTCGGTTGACTATGGACGTGTATCTTTTTTTACACTTAGCGCTCTGGTGAAATTTTCAGCAGACGATATTATAAAAAATTTTTCTTATTTTAAAAGAAAAAAAAAAGCTATAGCATTGCATACTAATTGTCTCCTGAGGTGACAATTTGCATGAAATGCCAAATTCTATTTTCTAGGAAAAAAAAAAAAATATCATCAATTTGTCGTCTGCTGAATTAGCCCAGGGAGTGGTATAATGGTTAATAAAAACTTCAGACTGACAGACGGTCATTAACAAAGTTGTCGAAAATTATCATATCCCTGATACTTTATCGAGGTATTATAAAACATTTGAGCCAGCGCACAACAAAACCTACAATTAGAATAGTGCGACCAGCGAAGACTCGGATCAGCCTGCGCATCCGCGCAGTCTGATCAGAGTCTTTGCTGGCCGCATGTACCTTCTACAGTCTCGTGTCTATCCAAAGAGGGCTAAACGTGAAACCTTGCCATACTTGTTGGCTGTACAGGCTGATCGGAGTCTTTGCTGGTTACACCGGTCTTATTGTAGGTTTTGTCGTGCGCTGGCTGTTTTGCATAAAATGTAGTAACTTATCACATTTACTATAAATATTCGGATACCTTTACTCCTTACCGTGCTTTTCCTAAAATTTCAACTACTATGCCAGCGCTCCCTAGTAACGCTGTGCTGAACATTCAAGGTGTGCATACAACTGCTGGGACAACGGGTATAATGTTTGGACGTAATTTTCCGCCACTTGTCCGTTGTTCTGCCGTGGCATTACGAAAACATGCCTATTCAAATATACTGAAAATTTTACCGTCAAAAAATGATAATTTTCAGATAAGAAATTCTAATATTTTTCATATTTCTGCTCAAAACATAGATTGTGGGTACTCGTTAGAACCGCCTCGCTGAGGCGGTTCTAACGAGTACCCACAATCTACGTTTTTGAGCAGATATAAGAAAAATAATGTATACCCCTGTAAACCCCAGTTTTACTATATAAAGATGGGGTTTAAAGGGGTTAAAATTATATAGGTATGTTTTCGTGATGGGTGCTTGGTACAGACGTCCCAGCTGGCACATAACGTTAAAATGGCGTCGTATCAACGTCGCATCGACGTTGATATGACGTCATTTTGATGTTATGTGCCTGCTGGGGTTGGATCGCTGGTAGGGGTCAGTGTTAAATCTTAAGACTTTAATGACACCTCTCATAATTGATAAGATGTTTTGAGATCTTATATTGCTATGCCAGTATTCCTTGTTGACGCTGTGCCGAGCATTCATAGTGCGCGTACAACTGTTAGGACAGCAAATATACTGTTTGGACATCGGTTACCGTCACGTGTTCGTTGTCCAGCTACAAATGGTCAGTCTAACGCCGTGGATGTTCGGTAAAGACGTAACATAGTCAGTTAAATCGTACGTATATAATGCATGTTTTAGCAAGAAGTCTCTCGTAATTCTAAATAAAAATGCTATCATATATCACATTTTACATGAATATACAGCAAAACCTCAATGACTCGAACACTGATAACGCGTTTACCATGGCTAATTCGAACTCGGTTTTTGAGTCCGTATGAAATTCTTCCCACAGCTTTAGAAAACAAATATGTACGGATATTTTAAGATTTTTTCTTATTTTATCATGAAAATGTATGTTGTGTGTACTCATTAGAATCGCATCGTCGAGGTAATTCTAATGAATACTCTCCAAAATACCATGATTGTGTAGAAGATCGCAAAGATTTCCCTAAATTGTCGCCATTTGCTTCCTGACCAGCTGCCATAATTAGGGGATAACTGCTTTCAAATTTGGCATTTGGGGAGGTAAATCGGCGGTTTTACGGTCGGAAATTTCGTTTTACGGCGACGCGTCAGCGGAGCCGTAAAACGTAATTTGCGACCGTAAAACCGCCGATTTACCTCCCCAAATGACAAATTTGATGCAGTTATCCCCATTCTAATGCATTTATTCATTTTTTTTCTATTGAAAAAATGTACTGTTTGCACAAAACGACAAGTGCTGTGAGCTGCGTAAAACCAAATGCCAGCCAATGAGAAGCGACGTTACGTGATGACGTCGGATTTGCGACAGTATATCGCAGAATATACCGTCGCAAATTTTTGACGTTATCCAATCAGACGTCGCGTTACATACGCGAGTGCATTAGAATTAACCCTCAATGTCTCGAAGTACCCATATCTAGAACAAATTTCAATGGTCCCAAAGATGTTCGAGCCATTGAGGTTCGAATGTATATGGAAGTGAGACTATAATAAACTATCGTTCTGTTCTTGTTCTTTCTTAAAACTGTTGGATGAGTGGCAATGAATTTGGCTTGTTCATTACACACTTAATTATTTTATTGTTGAAGGCTCCATATTCCTCAAAAATAGACATTTTATTATCCAAGAAAGGTTTGATAAATTAATCTGTGATATTAATATAATCATAAAATGTGGCACCTGACAACCTGTAAAATTTCAGTTAGTCTCTCGTCGTTGAAATGAAATGATTTTTTTTATTGGATCTCTGAATTAATTTTGCCAACATTAATTCAGAGATACGATAAAAAAATAATTTCATTTTTTGATCCAGTTCAAAGACAAGAGAATTTCATTTTTGTGGATTTTATCGATGTGCAAAGGGCGTATTGTTAAGTTTGTGACTGATACGCCAGTGTGTACACATCGATAAAATCCACTACAAATAAAATTCGTTTCTTGTAATTCCAACACGGTCATATCTTACATTGAAAATATGGGTAAAATAGCTCATTTTAGAAATTTGCACAAAGAAACTAATTCCGAGATCCCTGTTCATTGGATTTATCGAAGTATAAATCCCGCCAATCAAATTGCGCTAAACAATTTTATGCCTGTAAAGTTGGAACTGTCTGAGACCCTCGTGACCTTTCAGCAGGCAGAACACGGCGGTAGGTCAAGGTTTGACCGAGTTGACGTAAAGACTAATATAGGTTACCAGTATTTCATTATGAAAATATTGAAAATTTCACCATCAAAAACTGAAAGTTTTCAGATAAAAATTGTGATAGATTGTGGCTACTTGTTAGAACCGCCTCGCCGAGGCGGTTCTAACAAGTACCCGCAATCTATGTTTGTAAGCAGAAATAAGAGAAATAATGTATACCCCTGTAAAGCCCTGTTATACTGTATAAAAGTGGGGTTCAAGGGGGTCAAAAGTATATAGGTATGTTTTCGTGATGGTAACTTGCACAAAATAAGATACTTGTGATTTGACTTTTCCAAAACAATTATATCTACCCAGCAAACCTACAACATCGTAATAACGTCGTTTCGACGTCGCTGCGACGTCATGCGACGTTATTACGACATTGTGTATTTGCTATCTACTGAAGATACTGACCTGTATCACCGGAGTACGACCATTCGCCATCTGAAAGAAAGGAGAAGATAAGATGAGCCACTAGGTCGGAAACTGTACCTTGCAACAAGAACGATCAGCGAAAATACAGATCAGCCTGTGAATCCAGACAGAGTGACTAAAGTCACTGTAAGTCTTTCTAAGGATCGTCAATGCTCCCCAACACCTTTTCACTTGGCGCAGCCCACTTACATTGTATGATTGCCAGGCTGGTCTCAAAGTTGCATTCTACGTTTTATTAATAAAATTATCGGAGAATGCAACTTTGAACCAGCCTGGTAATTAATTTGTAGTCTGGTTGAAAGTTGCATTCTCCGTTGAATTAATAAATTCAATGGAGAATGCAACTTTGAACCAGTCTGGCAATTATTGTTGAGCTACGTCTTGCGAAAAGGTATTTTCCGCGCATACGAAAACAGCGGAAACATACTGCAACCAGTCTCATCAACGACTTTGCTTCAGACGACCACTCTTGTCAATGACAGCGAAAACCCAGATCGCACTGCACAGATACATACTGATTTGGGCTTTTGCTGTCTGTAGGTAGCCCGAAGTCCCCAACTTGTAAATTTGCCATAAAGAGCAAAACTGTTAATTGCTGCAAATGTTGCATTTCCGCCGGATAGTAAACGCCTGATAAAACACATAAATGTTAAGACTTGCATTTTCACGATTACTGACAGCTGCAATTTGAAGTATTCGTATAAACTGCTTCTGACACTAGCTCCATAAATTTAAAATTTCACAGTTTTTACCATAAGGTGCAGAATTATTAATTGCTGCAAACATTGCATTTCCGCTGTATAAAAAAAACAGCAACAAAAACACTCTGCTACAACACTTATATTTTAAGACTCTTGCATTTTCCCGATGACTGGATGTTAAAACATGACATATTTGTAAGAACTGTTTCCCTGCTTGCGGTAACGGTATTGGAAGCACGCGGTCTTCCAACGTATCGCTTGTTTTGATGAAATTAAGGGAACCAGATACGCTTGGTAGATGGTCTGACGTTTTTTACAAGGGAAACATCTTTTCAGAAGAGGGTGGGTATGCAGAAAGGCCAAAGATGAGGTCACATAAGTTGTGTCCCTTATACAATTGGGGAAAACCACCAGGAGTACCCAACCCATTCAATATAGGCTATGGCGTCTTATTAGAATAATCGCGGTGATTCTAATCAAAGTACTGACAGCATTGGTGGGCTGATTGTCTCTAAGTGTAGGCTGGGACTATGGTCCTGAACGGGGACTTCAGACTGTTTCCTTTAAATCTTAACTTCCTGTAATTTAAGCAAACAGTGCAGACCAAGATCAGACGCCGCAGAACGCGGCGTCTGATCTTGGTCTGCACTGTTTGCCAATGTCCCAGTCCAGGTTTTACAAATATTACTTGGACTGGGACTCATTACACTGCATTCTAACGTCACAGCGACAAGAATAGCGCGGCTATAAATAACCGTTATCTGGATTGGTTGAATTTCATTGGTCAATGATAATCACGTAAACAACTACCTTAAGTGATGCCGGCCTCGGTGGCTCAGTTGGATGCGCGTCCGACTGATGATCAGGAGATTGCGGGTTCGACCCTGCCGGGTCGGCAACAGTCTTTCGTGGAGATTGATCATGAAATATTTTCTACGGGGTCATTCTCTCCCTTCCGCTGATTCTAGAAGGGCAGTTGTCAGTTTCTAGCGAAAGAATGTGCATACTACTGGTTAACCAAAAGTATGGTTAGGTAAACTGACCGCGCTCCACATGACCCAATTGGGTTGACTCGGCCGTAAAACCTCAACACAAACAAAAACGTAAAGGAATTTGGGCTTTTGTATACTATCACTCGATTGTAAACAATCGACCCAATAATATACGAAGAACGCAATTTTTATCTCAAGGACAACATTTAATTTATTAGCATACTTTTCTTTTGCGAGTGATGCAAACAACGAGTATAGTAATTACTTACTTATGAACTTTTGTGGATATGTACAAAATACAGTGCATTTTAATTAATTTATTCAGTAAATGTGGTTGTAAATATGACACAATTGTGTACTTGCCAAACGCGAACAATTGTGCTGCTAGATTTATTTATTTACAACGGTCTAAGTTATGCAATTCATCATGCAGTAATTAGTAGTAGTAAAAAGCACAGCTGTATATAAATCGCCAGCTTAACTGATAATTGGTCAAAAAAAGTACACTTATTCTTAAATGACAGTCCCTCAACTTGTGACACCGTATGGCGGTTGTCCGACACGTTATAGTAGTGGACGATCTTTATGATACAACAACATTCGAGCGTAGCTAAGACGAAGATATTCTATTTCGACTCACCAAGGCTTTGGCCTAATGAGTTACAGTTTTTTTTGTTTTTTTTTTTTTTGTTGTTGTTGTTGTTGTTGTTGTTGTTGTTGTTGTGTGTGTGTGTGTGCGTGCGTGCGTGCATGCGTGCGTGTGTTTCCTGATTGCCCACATAATATTATGTAACATCAGATTCTTCGTCGGAAACAGTTTGAATGAAATATTAAGTCTAGTTTCTGTGAAAAAAATAAGTAACACATTTTAAATGCTGTCTGTTATTAACTATAATCAGATGGTAGATTAAAGTTTAAGCTTTCAACTTTGGAACTTGTCTAATATGCTAGCACAAAGTTAGGCTCAGTCCCGTTTCAGTCGGCTGTTTAAAAATAAAATAAAAAAAAATAAATAAATAAAAAAAAAAGGTTTCCTAATTTGTTTTTAGCTACAACCATAACTAGAAATGTTTCATTTATTCAGAATTCAGGTACCCCGACCCCACCATCACCACAAGTCACCAGTTTGCATAGTATAGTAAGAAGGATGAATCGCATAGAAGGGGGAGGAGCGGAATATTGCGTGTTTACTTGGTGGTGGTGGGAGGGGGTATCCACATCGTATGTTTTCAATAAATTCAAAAGTATCGATACTTTTTTTTATTTAAAAGCATTGTCTACTTATATTGCCACCTCATTACTACAACACGCCTATTCAAATATATAGAAAGTTTCACTTCTAAAAACTGAATATTTTCAGATAAAAAACTCTGATAGTTTTTCATATTTCTGCTCAAAATATAAATTGCGGGTACTCGTTAGAACCGCCTGGACGAGGCGGTTCTAACGAGTATCCACAATCTATGTTTTTGGACAAAAGATAAGAAACATAATGTATACCCCTGTAAACCCAAGTTGTATTATATAAAAGTGGGGTTTAAGGGGGTCAAAATTATATAGGCATGTTTTCGTGATGTTGTTCGAATCCGGCAGGTTATTTAACAGTCGCTACATAAACTCGACAGAAATAAACATTTTTTTTTTGTGCATATGTCAATGAATGCAAACCTAATTATGAATAAATATTTAATACATTTTAACAAATTATGCATTCAAAACACTTGTAGAACCTGCGCATAATTATATTTTAGTGACAGGTTCTTTGTCTTTTGATGTTTCTTTTTTTTTTTTTTACTCGACCCTTTCCAACATTTATGGTCTATCGCGTCATTAGTCATGTTTTTTTTTTTAAGTCTTTAATTGATTTTAAAGCTTAGGATTCTTAGTAAAATTTTCAGCAGACGACATATTGAAATATTTTTCTTTCTTTTTTTTCCATAGAAAACAGGCTTTGACATTTTATGCAAATTGTCTCCATGGGAGACAATTTGCATGAAATGTCAAATCCTGTTTTCTGGGAAAAATAAGAAAATATGTATGTGTCGTCTGCTGAATTAGTCAAGAGAGTGGTGAAGGATTATACCAGTAAATAAATTACTTTTCAAAGTATAAAACCTGCGTATGTATATAACAGTCATTGTTTTAATATAAAAAATGACAACACAATACACGTGAATGCCAAGTGACGTTGACAACTAACAGTGCTATATATGTACAAGTGAGATGATGCGACGTGCATATATAATTAAGCATTGGCACATACATGCCAATAAAAATAATCATGGGAAACGCCCATATGACCTCTTAATGCTTTGCATGCTGGGTAAAAAGTTCAGCAGAGACGTTATTTTGAAATATTTTTCTAATGTTTTCTAGAAATTCAGCTTTGGCTTTTCATGCAAATTGTCTCGTCAGGAGAGACATTGCCTGAAATGTCAAACCTATTTTCTGAGGAAAATAAGGGAACATATAGTTGACGGGTCGCCTGCTGAATTAGCCAAAAGACCGGTAAAGGTTAAAAGAACTGTCATAAACAATTCTAAACTTTTTTTTTCAAAGAACAATGGCAAGTTACAGACCAGGATATTGCTTGAAAGTTGGTATGACCTATATATATTATTACATATCTGAAGCTACTTTTAGTAATTTCTGCGGGAAAAATAATTTATAATTCCCAGTAGAAAATATCCTTTAGAACGTTATCACGCCGCGCGACGTGTGGACGCTCATCCAATGATAACCCAAAATATATACGAGGGATGTTCGAAAAGAATTGCTTATTGTCCTCTAGGTCGATATCCACGTGGGGCACGATAAAAACCAATACACACCTGTATAGGGTTATTCAATATCTACACAATGGTGTATAAATGTATATGTTAGACTAAGTGTAAGACACAAATTTGCCATTTGAATACACGCAGTCATTGACCACTGCAGTAAAAATGGTTGGTAGAAGCGTCGACAAAAAAGATGAAATACGGGCTTACATCAAAGCTCGCTCAGAACTTGGTTGTTTTTTGAAGAAGCTGATGACTGAAATTTCTACTGCTTTTTGACCTTCTTGTGTGTCTTATGACACAGTTCGGCGGTGGAAAAAGAAATTTGAGTCTGGTGAAGAGTCCATCAAAAATGCACCGAAATCAGGTGGGCCAAAATCTGCATCTCGTAAAGAAATCGTTTCCAAAATAAAAGAAATCATTGAAGGAGATGCCAGATTTACAGTTCGTGATATTGCACGAAAGGTAGGCATATCACTGTCAACGGTTCACCTTATTTTGAAGAAGCATTTGAAAGTCAGAAAGATTTCTGCTAGATGGGTGCCACATCTGTTGACTGACGAGCAAAAGAGGCAACGGGTTAAAGTGGCCAAAAAGCTGCTTCAAATGTTTCCAAAATATGATAAAAAGCAGTTTGCCAATGTCGTCACAGGTGATGAAACCTGGGTCCATTATTTTGAGCCCGTCAGAAAGGTTAGCAATAAGATCTGGGCCACTAAACACAGCAAACGCCCAATAATTGCCAAACGTTCTTTGAGTACAAAGAAGGTTTTGTATGCAATCTTCTTCTCTGGTGAAGGAGTCGCAATAAAAGTGTCAGTGAAAAAGGGCAAAAGCATCACCGGAAAGTACTACAAAGACGTAGTACTGAAGAAACTGAAAAAAGTATTATCAGAAACGATAATACTGCCACTGGTTTTAAACATGTCCGTCTTCTACATTACAATGCCCCAGCTCATACCTCCGCAATAGTTACGGCGTTTTTGAAGAAAGAAAAAGTAACTGTTTTGCCTCACCCACCCCCGAATCGCACCGGTCTCTTAATATAGCTTTGGATTTTTAGGTATGGTAGAGTGTTCGATTAGCGCACAGTGTTTTTTTATATTTGCCGGGATCGTCGGTGTGTGACGTTTCACTCATGCATCTGTTGGGAAGACCAGTGTCTGTCTTTTCATCCAAGCTATTAATTTGTTGATTTCGGTAATGTCTAACTTTGAATGCACATGTTGAGACACTCAGAGGGGCTAGGACCTGGTTGTTTGGCTGAGAATGCTCGTATGAGCAATTAGCTAAGGTTCTTGCGAGATTGCACAATTGCGCAATGAGTTAGAAGATCGTTCAGCGAGCCGCACAAATAAGTGGTTTGAACCACAGTGAAAGTTGAGGGCGAGGATTATAACTGACCGTTCCAAGTCAGTTCTTTTGTTGTGGTTTATTACTGTTCTCTGTTTATGTTGTTGGTGATTTATTTCATTTTCCGGTTTTACTGCAGCAGACTTGGATCTAATTAAAGGCTCCTATATCGGAAAACTGTGGTAGAAATAAAATAAAACCGTGATACGCATTTCAAAGCTATGAGTCTAAAGAATAAGCATACAAAAAAGGATAAACAAAGTTCGTGTTTAAGACTCACGCCTCGGGTGGTGGGGGAGTATCTACTGGTGATTTTGGTATAAATTTGTATGCTAAAATCTGAAATCCCACTCCATTCATATACTTGGACTTTGAAAAAAAGGACTCATTCATATACTTAAAACGTTCAAACATATTCATATCTGACGCGTGCTAAAATCAGCTTGTATATAAGATTTGGTAACTTATTTAGGTTCTGGCATGTTTTTTTTTTTTTTGTTTTTTTTTTTAATAATAATACATAAAATAAATCTTGTGGCGATCCCAACATGACTAGGATTCGCATATTGCTTGACGTTGAATCAAGTTGAAACGATGTTATTCCAATGTTGCAGACCAGCGGGAATGTACAAATTACTGTGAATCTAACAGACCTCACGTGTGTCGTATATTTTATAGAGAAGAGGGTTGAGGGACAACCAAAGCATATTTATGGAGGAAAAGGTGTTGGTCAAACATTCGTCATAATCACCATATATCGGTCACTCAGCTGACTTCCTCGTTCATTCCACAGCAATTAACCATCAGTACATGTATTTTCTGGGCAACAAAGGACAAATAAGTATTTCATTTTCTCGCTTTCCCCCAGAAATTTGGGCATGATTTCGCATGAAATATCAAGTCCTTATTTCTGAGGGAAAAAAATCCATCATGAATGTCGCCTGCTATTACTTAAATCCAGCAGGTTAATGATTCATGCAATAAATATAAAGATCAATTATTTTTTTGTGGTAACGTATGATATCATACAAGAATTTGACGTTTTATTGTCACCGCATAAAACTGACCCTGTACAAGTCCGTAAAATGTTTTTAATGCTTTCCCCTGAATCATCGATTCCGTTCACAGGCGGAACCAGGACAAAAAGTTACGAAACTAAGTTCAGGCAAATAAGACAGAAAAAGGCATCTTCCACCGATTCGAATCTGAACTGTGCAACAGAGGGATATTCTCTAAAGCTGACCAAGGGCATAAATCTTGAGACACTGTCCTCAGAAACTTCCTCCGAGGACATTATAGAAGCAAGCTGGGCATTCAGTCTAATCTCTAATTGTATCTGGTAAGAACCTGGACTGCATTCAGAAATGCATTTTAGTGATCGCTCATGTTGTGCCCTGGATCCCTGTACCTGTAATGACGAGCGCCAACAGGAGCTGAGATACAGGACAAAGAGTAACTTGCACTTTTGAATGCAGCCCAGGATTTGATAGTATCGGTCCTAGAGAAGAATAGGGTGTGGTTTCCTACTCAATCTGTTGGAACGAGACTAACAGGATCAGTATTTTTGTTTGATCCATTGGCCTCTTGCGCAAAGATCAACATAGTTTTCTTTTCTACGTTGCTTCAGTGATTTCCACTTTAGCAGCTAGAGAAGTTTTGTCCTACTTATAGGAAAGTAAGCTTGCCATTTTATTCAAATTGTCTCCGGCGATACTTTAGATGAAAAGTCAACCCTTAATTTCTGTGAAAAATAAGAAAAAATGTTTCTAGATGTTATCTGATGTTGTTTATAGTCAGCAGGATAAAATTTAACCTTTCAACTTTGGAACTTCTCTAATGTGCTTGAGTTATTTAAGCTCTGCCACTTTTTAATGAGCGGCTTGATAAATAAAGAAGTTTCTTCTTAAACATTCGCTAGGGGTTTAAACACAACCATAAGAAGAAATGTCCCATTTATTTAAAATTCAGACAAGACCCCATTTCACCACTCATATATGGTAAAATGTGGGAATCGGGCGTGGAAATGGGTGTGGGGTAATCAGAACTCATGATAATGTTCACATGACGGCTAGGATGCATGTATTACCCAGGAAACACACAACGCCACCGCAAAGTCACGACGTTGCAGCGACATTGAAACATTACCTACCTACAGGGATAAACGTTTCTTTGCCAGTACCAAGTAATTTTAATATGAAATACAGAATAAAACAATTGGACTCTTAAGAAAACTGTTTTATATTATTTATGCCGATTATAGATTGGCCAAATTGACCTGTCACTTTGACCTTTACATTTAATATTCATTTGGATACGTTTATAATAGTACAATTTAGGCTTGATAAGTCAGACAAGTCTTGTCTAACAAAGACAACATAAACATATTTATGCACGTTGACGCGCTTTATGCTGAACGTATTGAGCAGAAGGGCGCTTTGTAAATCGTGACAATGTAAGGATTTACTGTCCATCAACTTTTACAAGTCGACACAGCGCCATATGCCGACAGTTTTAACTGTACATGCTACTGTTTCATAATAGCTTGTCCCGTCATAGCGGCATCTACCGCCCAGTCCACAAGAGATTCATTTTTTTTTTTTTTTTGAACAACAACAAAAAACAAACATAATGATAATTGCTGTGATTTGCTTCATTACAGTATACCTCATCAGGGAGGCGGAATTGCTGTGGTTGGCTGCATTGCAGTATCCCTCGACGGGGAGGCGGCAAATCATCACCCCAAGATCAAGTTGATACAATACAGACAATAATTGTCGATGTTGTCTATGATTATAAAATGATCGAATCTGTACAAAATTTTGTGTGATGCTCACTGTTCGAAAGCCGTCTAAAAACTGACCACTGAACAATATTTACATGCTACATTCTCACAAAAATTGTACAACATTTCTTTGTTTACGCTAGCAACGACTAGACAAATATTCCGATCCATTACGAAAACATGCCTATTCAAATATACTGAAAAGTTTACTACCCAAAAATGAAAAAAGTCAGATGGAAAAATTCTTATATTTTTCATATTTCTGCTGAAAACATAGATTATGGGTACGCGTTAGAACACAATCTATGTTTTAGCAAAATAAGAAAACTAATGTAGACCACTTGAAACCCCAGTTTTACTATATAAAAGTGGGGATAATTGGGGCCAAAATTTTATAGGCATGCTTTCGCGATGGAATGTTAATTCTGCGTTCCACGTGATACAGATGTTCGTTCACCTATACATGCAATACCTGTTTTACCTGTCCATGCAGTAAACGTATACTCGTAAATATTATAATCTAAAGGTGAAAGCGACACGTCAGTTTAGTAAGCCTATATTAATTTATTTGAAATAGACAACGCAATCCCAGCTAGCATGTTACTTAAATCTATTTCGGACCATTATCGGGCCGACAGGATTCCTGTCGGGCCGATAACATTCCGATATAGATTTAAAGAGAATGCCATCTGGGATGTATGTGAGAAAGTTTCATTTCATTCAAAGGTCGGTTGTTCTGACCGGATACCCCGGCTTCCCCCGTCATTCAATCTGGCTTGATATTAATGAAAAAAAAAAAAAAAAAGAAAGAAAGAAAGAAAGCTACTGATTTTAAATAAAAGCAGACAGCATGAAAATATTTGCTTTTTTTCCTTAAAAATAATAAATAATTAAACAAATATATAAATGAATAAAATAAAAAAAGAGAAAAAGAGAAAAAAAACAACTTAAACTAAGATTCTTTTGAGATTTCGTTTGAATTTTCATAGGCTGCAAACGAATTAATATGAATGCAATGCCAAAAAAAAAAAAAAAAAAAACAAATGATGTGAAATATAAATTCTTTTTTTCTGTGAAAAATACGAGAATTATCACTTAGTTTTGTCGAATGATTAAGCCTACAGAGTGCTAAAGCTGAAGATTTGTATGAGACAAATCTTTTGGTATGGTAATAATAAATAAAATGAAAAACGTTTAACACGCAACACGCAGATGCCAAATGACTTTTCTTTTTATTTATTTATATTTTTTTTTTTTTTTCAGGAAGAAAAATAGGAGAAAAAAATGATATTCCATACGAATAATCTACCAACGATTTGGAAAAAATGTCAAAAAAAAAAAAAAAAAAAAAAAATTAAAAAGGAAATAATTATAACAATGAAAGAAAGGGCTTTCAAATGGAGAAATACTTACTTATCAGAACAAGTTGAAGCAATAAAGTCAGAAGAATAAGTAAACGTTCCATGATTAAACACAATATTCCTATGACAATAAACAAACAAACGTCGGCCCTATACAAGTCACAGCATTACTATCGAGCGCCTCCGTTTCTGTCTTACAGACTGCAATCGAACACACCAGTGAATCAGAGTTTCTCTCTTTTCTTCGAATAATATTCGGAGTTACTCGGATGGCCTGAAATAAGGTAAATGGACTATAAAATAATAAACATATCCATTAAATCAATCACCTAATGTCCCTCTAATGACAGCTGACTAATTGTCAGGTATAGGTGTTATGCTATAAGTGACAATTGGACGAAACGTTTGTTATACGTGTGCATCATTTGGCCTCGTCAAGCGAAAAAGTGTTTTCGAGCATGCGCAAAATGTGCGGATGGACATCATCCTGCGCATGCGCAAGGTTTTATCCGGGTCTTTGCTCTCCAATGTTACGTTATATAGTATCCTATGATTCTGGCAGCGGATAGTGAAGGCCCTGATCGGACTGCGCATTCGCGCAGTCTCATCAGGGCCTTCACTATTGGCGCATGCCCCGAAAGCACATTTTCGCTTGACGCGGCTTATTTATAAATAGACCTGTCCGGTTATAGTCTGCATAACTTTACATAATTTACAAGACTTGTGTTTTATGAACAGGTAAACAGACATAAATGCTATTTTCCCTGGTGAAATGTCTACCGCTAATTATGAAATGGACAGGGATAATGACATAGACACCTTAAAACCAGTCTGTTACGTAATTAATAAATGAGGGATTCATGTAATGATACAAGAACGAAAAAACGTTCCCATTTCTCTTTTCGCCGCCATGATATCCTCTACAAGGGGCGGATTCAGAGGGGGTTCGGGTAAGGATGGGTGGTGGGGTTCAGTCGACACCCCCTTTGACTCAAAATTGCAACATCATGGGAAATTTTGGATAAATTTGATAAATTTGGGATACCGTATTTACCCTAAATATTCACACCTCTAACTGTGTTTTATACATTTCTTCAAAAAGTTCATTTTTTTTACCTGTAAATATGTGTGAAACTGGTGGGTGAGTGGCAGTCAGTGTAGACCTGATCAGACACCGCGTTCTGCGGCGTCTGATATGGGGTACACTGTTTGCTCACGCCAGTCTGCCCAAATAGGTTCGGTATTTTGATTAGATTTAGCCCACTTAAAAATCATTCTAGATCAGCACCTACACTGGTCTACAGAACGCACAGGCTTCGTACGAATACCCGCGGCTTCGTATTTTGAACGTACAGGCTCCGCATGACAACTGTCGTAATAGATCAAATTTGCATTTTCTTTTACAACTGTTTATTGAGTTTTGGCCTTACGGAACCCTATATGCAGTTTCCTTTTCCTCATTGGTAAATTCAAATTGGATTCATGAATTAGGAAAAAGTAGATTACCAAGGAAAAATCAAATGCATTTTTTTTTTTTTTTTTTTTTTTGTTTAATTTGTTAAGTACATTGTTTTGTGCTGGTGTACTGTCCTGGTAAGTTACTAGGCAATTTTCCCTGGTCGTCAATCAGTCAGATCAATCAATCAATCAGATTTTTTTTAAAGCTACCTGGCAACTGAGTCACATAGAGGCAGCACCAGAAATCGGTTTGTTTTTACTGGACTCCTGGGTTAGCTTGAAACGGACCTAGTCATTATTGACCGGCGCGCGAATTCGATTAGCTCACTAAGGATTTTTATATTTGCTGGGATCGTCGGTTTGTGACGATCCCGGCAAATATAAAAAAAAAACTTATAACAAACTGTGTTGTAAACAGATTAATGTCTGTTTTATTTTCATTTCAATCAAGAAATTTCATAAAGCTTTATAAATGCAAACTTTAAAGAATCACATTGTTATTTTTTTACCTGTAACATTGAAAAATCATGAACGTATGCCCTTGTCCCATTTCTCTATGTAATCATGAACAAAATTTGCGCCGGTACTTAGACGTTTACGTCTAAATATGTTATCTTCTTCATAACTAGGTTACCTCAACCAGACGCGGTGCATGAAGTAGGAGTCCATTCTGTAGGCTACGGAATTTTGACAGTCGGTCGAAAGAGACGAGCTTTCAATTTTGTAATGCGTGTCAGTTTAGACTGCATAATGCATTAGGCACATAGCTCAGTTCGTGAAGAAGTATCGTTTACATGCCGTAAGTAGGTCATCGCCTGAAAGGATGTCTTCTCTAAAGGACGCGTCTCGTTGTCATCTTTTGCAATCTTGTGGAACGGAACCTTTCCGTCTGGATCGTTGCACGAGCGTTCCAGGAATTCTAGCCACGCTATGATGTTCTTTTGCGGTCGACCTGTCGTGACCTTCTCCAGGGCGGTGTAGAAGACGTTAACATAGTACTTAGACGTAGGTCCCTTGATGAGCAGCCAGTTCTTCTTCCATGGTTGGTGTAGAAAGGAGGTTGGAACGTCTACGTTGATTTCTTCGTCGTCTCTTTGAAGTCGCTGAGTTATAATAACCACAACGTTCTTCTTCTGAATCTGGACGCAGAACACTTCTTGTAAGTCATACTTCTCGTGAATAGGGTAAGGCACGCGGTAGTGATCGTAGTAAAACTGCTTTGGTGGCTCGTTTTCTTCTGATGGCGGAGGTGGAGGTGGACCTTCGGCAGCAGACTATCAGGAGACAAAGGCGGTATTGTTGGTTTTGTGATAACTGGTGAAGTCTGGATGATGGCTGTCTTCTATGTGCGGTCATGCTTGATGTGTGCTCTTGTAGTGGCTGGAATAGCCTGCGTTGATCGTGGTGTCACCTCCTTCTTCTGATAGGGCGTTGGAGGTCGGCGAGCTGGCATCGGTCTTGCAGCAGTCGGTCGTCGAGCTGGAGCGGGCTGGCGAGGCTACTCGCCGGGAAGAGGTGGAGGCCGCCTCTTACTTTCGTCCCCTTCTTGTCGAAACGTTGGTCGGTGTCTTCTGGAAAGCCACTTCTATCTTAACATGACCTTTCCCATCCGCCCATAATGGGGACGCGTCGAATCTGTACTGTCTAAAGGCGTTTAGAAATATTGTAGGCAGCAAAACAGTCATGGTTGGTTGGTTAGTTAGTAGGCATTACGAAAACCCGCCTAATCAAATATATTGAAAATTTCACCACCGAAAAGCTGAAAGTTTTCAGATAAAAATTCTGATATTTTTCATATTTCTGCTCAAAATATAGATTTTGGGTACATGTTAGAACCGCCTCTGTTCTAACGAGTACCCACAATCTATGGTTTTGAGAAGAAATAAGAAAAATAATGTATACCCCTGTAAACCCCAGATTTACTATGTAAAAGTGGGGTTCAAGGGGGGTAAAATCATATAGGTATGTTTTCGTGATGGTATTTAATCGTTGACACCTCGAGTGTGATGAGAATGTATTGTTGAAAATCAAATGTATTTCATTTCTTTATTTGTTTAGTACATGTTTTGTGCTGGTGCGCTATGGTTTTCATTTACTTTGGCATACTGTAGAATTAGCCATGAGTACTCGTCTTTGCTTATTATAGCGATTAATTTGATTTTTGTGTTTTCGCTTTGATGCATTGACTGAGTTGGCTGCCTTTATGTGAACCGAATTTTTATGTGTTTCTGTATTAAGAGTAGCATCGGGACCCAGGGTGAAGTTGGATAGCTGTAAAAGTGCTTTGATCACCCCGCACCACCCCCCCCCCCCGACCCCCGGTGGTTTACTCTACTGACCGTTCTATGGCGGTGGACCCGGTGTTAGTTTTACGCTTTGTTGCTTTGTGTATTCTACGAGGCGATTTGTTTTATGTCTTAACCTTGTGTTAGTTTGTCCTTGTGTTTTCAGTCCTTTTAGCATTGCAATTACCTCGCTTGGGGAAGGGAGACCTAATCTGAGTGCTTTGCGTACGTTTGTTCGATTTTTGCTTGTTTGGTTTTATCGGTATCCTCTTCCTCTTGGTGTCTGGAAAGGGCTGTGGTTTGTGATTGTGGCACTCCCTGGACTTTTCTCTTATTTTTCTTTATATACCATGGAAGGAAATTAAATTTTGTTGGATTTGTCACCCTTTGTAACCTTGCAGCAGTTGTAGTAGTTGTGTTTGTTGTTGTTGTTTTTCACTTTTCTATTGCTAAAGATCTATTACTGAATTTGTATTGGAAAGAATTCGGCACTTCCTTATACGATGGAACACAAGTTCACTGGTGAGTTGTACTTCACACAATCTGACTGTTTATGTGCACTGGCATGGATAAACATACAGACACAATACTTTTCTCTGACCCAACATAAACTGTTATGCATAGATGTTTTGATGTTTTATTATAAAAAAAAATGTTTCATTTCTGATATCAAACTCAGTGCGAAGTTAATTGCAAAGAAAAAAGGCTGAATGAATCGGAAATGCGATCTTCTGTATGCGCTCCTTCGTCACCTCTTCAGTTCGTGTTGTACGCATGCGTGCGTGCCTATGTGTATGTGTTTTCAAAATCATGATCAAATATTTTCATTAGTATGTACGCACGCGCTACAACTAAAATTTCTGATTTTATTATCCATTATAGTTTTTTTTTTCTTTCAAACAAATATCGCTCTTAAATTTACCCACCTTCCTGACACTAGACTAACAATACAACTGTTATGACACTTTCAGTATTATCCCACTTACTAATTTTTATACCCCGCCACACAATAATGGCGGGGTATTATGGTTTCACGTTATACTTCCGTGTGTCCGTTCGTCCGTCGTATGTCCGTCCGTCCGTCAGTCCGTCCGTTTTTCGTTTCCGGATGATAACGAGTAAACATCAATGGATTTTCACTAAACTTGGTATGTGCATTGATATTGTAGAGATCTGGTTCGGGATTGTTAATGGGCAGATTTCGTCAAATTTTTACGGAGTTATCTGCCTGAGACACGCCCATATTTTCGTTTCCGGACGATAACTTGAGTAAATAACAAGGGATTTTAAACAAACTTGCTATGTGTATTGACATTAAGAAGATCTGGTTTAGGAGTGCTAATGGGCAAATTTCGTCATTTTTTTACGGAGTTATCTGCCCGAGACACGCCCATATTTTCGTTTCCGGAAGATAACGAGTAAATATCAAGGGATTTTAACCAAACTTGCTATATATATTGACATTAAGGAATTCTAGTATGGAATTGCTAATGGGCAAATTTCGCCAAATTTTTACGGAGTTATCTGCCCGTGACACGCCCATATTTTCGTTTCCAGACAATAACTTGAGTAAATAACAAAGAATTTTAATCTAACTTGCTGTATGCATTGACCTTAAGGACATCTGTTTTGGAATTGCTAATGGGCAAATTCCGTCAAATTTTTACGAAGTTATCTGCCCTAGACATGCCCATATTTTCGTTTCCGGACGATAACTTGACTAAATAACGAGGCCTTTTAACCAAACTTGCTATATGCATTGATAATATCAAGATCTGCTTTAGGATTGTTATCTGTCCATTGATATTATCAAGATCTGGTTTAGGATTGTTATCTGTCCCTCCGTCATTTTCTTTATAGACATTTTCGCAACGATAACTTTAATACATAAACTAATAATTCCTATGGCGGGGTATTATGCTTGCGGCGCTTTTATTTTAGACATGGACAGGGAAACAATAAACAAAATCAGACACGAACCTCACACCTAACGGTTTATAAAACATCCGATTGTGTTCACTAAATCTAAGTTTGCGGAACAAATAAGTTTTTGCTTTTGCTTTGAAGTTTTATGACAAAGAATAAGAAATGAAAGTTTGTTAGAATTTATAGTGGCCTATCATCGCATGAAAACTGTTCAGTTACGTCAAATGATACATTACGAAAACATGCCTATATAATTTTGACCCCCGTAAACCCCACTTTTATATAGTAAAACTGGGGTTTACAGGGGTATACATTATTTTTCTTATTTCTGCTCAAAGGCATAGATTGTGGGTACTCGTTAGAACCGCCTCGTCGAGGCGGTTCTAACGAGTACCACAATCTATGTTTCGATAAGAAATATGAAAAACTATCAGAATTTTTATCTGAAAATTTTCAGTTTTTGGTGGTAAAATTTTCAGTATATTTGAATAGGCATGTTTTCATAATGAATGACATCTTCCGGTTTTAATGGGAATTGATACAATTTCAGGGCGACAACTCTGTCAAAATAAATTTTACCTAACTTTTATAAAGAGGAACTACTCTAAAAGGAAATTATTTGCTCCCAAGCAATTTTTTCCTTTTAGAGTAGATCCCTTTTCAGAAGGGAATCTGTGTGCCGAAAAGGAAGCCATCGCGAAAACATGTCTATATCATTTTGACCCCCTTAAATCCCATTTCTATACAGTAAAACTGGGGTTTACATTATTTTTCTTAATTCCGCTCAAAAACACAGATCGTGATACTCATTAGAACCGTCTCATCAAGAAGGTTCTAACGAGTACCACAATCTATGTTTTGAGCAGAGATATGAAAAATATAAGTTTTTTTTATCTCAAAATTTTCATTTTTTAGTGGTAAAATTTCCAGTTAATTTGATTAGGCATGTTTCCGTAATTGAAGTCACAAAAGTTAGTCCTTGTACAAATTAGCAGAAAATCTATCAAGTGTACGCTATCCCCTTAAATTACCATGAGAACATATTAATTATAATGATTAATTTTGAAAGAAAGATCAAGGTTCAAAAGGCGCATGTCAGAATTCCGAAGATCGTCTCTGTTTCATACATTATTATTGATGGCGTTATACCTGAGGTCCCGGACGGCTTTGTGAAAGCCAACCTAATCACGCCCAAACGGTGGATGAAAACCATGACCCGACCTATCTGCTCACCTGCGTAGTGTATCTCAACTTTCGCGTTTTGTCTTTATACTATTTCAAAAGTACTGTAAACAGAGGATATATAAAATGAGCCTGAACAGACTGTATGCACCTGCAGGCCGGTGTGAATCTTAGCTCATAACACAAACAGAAAGAACTGACTATGTTTTCCCCTAATCCTACCTATTTTGTTATAATATAATTGGGCCGCGTCAAGCGAAAAAGTGCCCTTGAACAGTGCCTTCGATTCAGATCATCCCGTGCGTGCGCAAAGTATCATCCGGGCCGTTGCTCTTTATTTGTACATTTTGTAGTATCCGATGATTCTGTTAGCGGATAGCGAAGGCTCTGATCAGACTGCGCGAATGCGCAGTCTGATCTGGGCCTTCGCTGTCCGCCGAGCTGTCCGCATATGCCCGAATACACGGTTTTCGCATAGCGCGGTCCAATTAACTATTAATGTCAAATACACCAATGAACTCGAAAATCAAGTGGTTGATAAATTGTGTTCGTACTGCTTGTTATGTAGAAGCCACTGTTCTGTTATCGAGAAAAGAAAATGTCATGAAATGGCAAAGGCGTAAATGTACATAGACGACACTTTTCGGAAAGGTAAACAAATCCCACATATCTAACTTTGCTAACAGGGGTTTTGTTTTTGAAACCTGAACCCCTTTTTTGTGACCAGAATATGTTTATTACATGCTTATTATATGTTGTGAAAGACGAGAAATAAAATTTCTGTTCTGTTCTGTTCATATCACGTGAACTGCCACATAATTTTCTGTACCCAGCGATCCCCCTCCCCCTTTTTACTATATAGATGGGTGCTTTTTGGGTGAGGGTTGAGAGGAGGCGGCAGATGGGGTGCCTGGAGTTGGATAAAACGACGCATTTCTTTTTATGGTTATATTTTCTGGTCCTTTGTTCTACTGAAAAAAAAAAAAAAACTCTGTAGGGGCGGATCCAGAATGATTTCTAATGGGCTTCGGTTTGATTAAACTACCGTACTTACTCTATGTATTCGGACAGACAGACCTTAGCAATCAGTGTAAACCCAGAGCAGACACCGCAGAACGCGACGTCTGATCAGACCCTACACTGTTTGCAATTTTACACACACTCACAGGCAGTAAAGTCGACTTGTTGAAAGAAAAGTTTAAGGTAAAGAGTTAAGGGGTGTGAATATTTCGGGTAAATACGATATTCGAAAGTCATCAAATTTATCCAAAATTTCCCATGAGAATAATTTTTTAGTCAAAGGAGGTTACTCCTTCTGAAGTCGCCTCTGCTCTGCTGAGGTTAGCGCTAGGTAACATGGACAGACTTGCATATAACATTGCTTCTCATAAAGAGTGCCATTTGACGGCCGTAAAACGTCACACCCGTACTTCACTTATGGGGTCATTGATCTTATTTAGATTTATTTAAAAACAAAATATTGATCGACCATGGGTTAGGAGGCATGCACTGTGTTGCACTTGACATTCGACTGTTCATAAAAAAAGACTCAATAACACCAAGATTACTGCATTACGAAAACATACCTATTCAAATATACTGAAAAGTTAATCACCAAAAAATTGAAAATTTTCAGACAAAAAAATTCAATTTTTTTCATATTTCTGCTCAAATCATAGATTGTAGGTACTCGTTAGAACCGCCTCGTAGAGGCGGTTCTAACGAATACCCACAATCTATTTTTTGAGCAGAAATAAGTAAAAATAATGTATACTGCTGTAAACCCCAGTTTTACTATATAAAAGTGGGGTTTAAGGGGGTCAAAATTATATAGGCATTTCGTGATGGTTTTATTATAATTGATGTGTGTACTACTTCAAAAGGAATCCATATTTTCATAATATCAATAAAATCTAGCCTTCTATTATATTGCTTGTATGTATTCCTTGTTTTCAAGGGATCCTGCTTTTCAGAATTTATTTGTTTTTACTTTAGGGTCAGTACGAAAAACTTAAGTAGTTATGGCATCAGCGTCACATGCACCTTTAATTATGTTTGGCACTGAAAATACTCACAGTTGTACAGCAAGAAATCGAAAACCGCTTTCTTACAAGAGGTCACGTATTTTAAAAACTTTGAGTATAATGAATGCACTGTTTGTACTATATTAAATTATTATAAATTCAGGTCAAATTTATTTCCATTCCCTAACTGCTGAATGCTTCATTTTATTGCTGTTACAGTATTTAATAAAACAATTTAAATGCATGTATATACTAGGTGATAAAACAAAATAAAAAAAACAACAACTTTAGAACCTAATATAATTAAACAATGACAGATGACGTCTTCTATTAAGCATTAGTTTGTTCTATATAGCTCCGTTGTATGTCTAAAAATTATGTCCACCTCTTAACAAAGTCATTGATAACACTTCTGTAGAAGTCTAAATTTTTGCCCTTCTTCCAAGTCTGAACAGACTTGGAAGAAGGGCCAAAATTCAGATTTCTATAAATTTATTATCTTTATCATCTCTGTACCTTTGTCCACGCAAATTCTAGGAAACATGGTCAATGTCTTGGGGGTAAGCTGGTGTATATTTTTCTTTTTTTTTTTCTTTTCCAGAAAATACGAGTAGGTTTTGACACTTCATGCGGGGAGACAATTTGCATGAAGTGTCAAAGCTTATTTTCTTGAAAAATAAAAACAAAATATTTCAATAAGTATTCTGCTGAAAATTTTACCTAGAGTGCTGAGTATCAAAATTACATATAAACCAACCTAGACAGACGGGGTTCTGTGGTCAGTAGTTTAACACAGCTTCTGAATGTCAATTTAATTTCAAACTTGACAGAAATGCGTCGGTTTCTTAATAAAACATGTCCTACGGTGATGAGAGACTGACTGAAATGATGACTTGTCCCCTTAATAAACTGTTTGAGGTAATAAAATACAACAAGCGTGCCACTGTGATGATGTACGAGTATGAAAAACCTTAGACCAAAGCCTGTGTAAAATAGCATATCCTCAGATACTACGCCGTCGCCAAACCAAATTTAAACTTTCTACACTTGAAAAGTCAACAAAGAGAGGGTAACCTAGATTAGACAAAACACCTTCACTGTTTGCAAACGCCAACTTAACACACAAATAGTTGCCAAGATTGAACAAACACCTTCACTGTGCAAACGCCAACACAACACTGAGATGGTTGTCAAGATTGAACAAACAAACCTTCACTGTTTTGCAAACGCCAACACAACACAGAGATTATTGCCAAGTTTGGACAAACATCTTCACTGTTTGCAGACGCCAACACAACATATAGATGGTTGCCAGATTGGAGAAACACCTACACTGCAAACGCCAACACAACACAGAGATGGTTGCCAGATTGGATAAACACCTTCACTGTTTGCAAACGCCAACACAACACAGAGACGGTTGCCAAAATTAGACGAACATCTTCACTGTTCGCAAACGCCAACACAACACAGAGATGGTTGCCAGATTAGACAACAACTTTACTGTTTGCAAACCCAAACACAACACAGAGATGAACACTAGATTAGATAAACGCCTACTCAATTTGCAAATGCCAACACAAAACATAGATGGTTGCCAAGATTGGACAAACACCTTCACTGTTTGCAAACACAAACACAACACAGACTAGTCGCCAAGATTGGACAAACACCTTCACTGTCTGCAAACGCCAACAAAACACAGAGATGGTTGCCAGATTGGACAAACACCGCCACTGTTTGCAATCGCCAACAGAACACAAAGACAGTTGTCAGATTGAACAAACCCCTCTACTGTTTGCAAACGCCAAACGCAAAGATGATTGCCAATTTGAACAAACACCTCCACTGTTTGCAAACGCCAACAAAACACAGAGATGGTTGCCAGGATTGGACGACACCTCCACTATTTGCACACGCCAACAAACAGAGATGATTGTCAAATTGAACAAACACCTCTACTGTTTGCAAACGCCAACACAACATAGAGATGGTTGCCAGATTGAACAAACCCCTCTACTGTTTGCAAACGCCCATCACAAAGATGGTTGCCAGGATTGGACGACACCTCTATTATTTGCAAACGCCAACACAACACAGAGATGGTTGCCAATTTGAACAAACACCTCCACTGTTTGCAAACGCCAACACAACACAGAGATGGTCGCCAAGATTGGACAAACACCTTCATTGTTTGCAAACGCCAATACAACACAGAGATAGTTGCTAGATTGGACAAACACCTCCACTGTTTGCAATCGCTAACACAACACAGAGATGGTTGACAGATTTGACAAACACTTCAATTGTTTGCAAACGCCAACACAATACATAGATGGTTGCCAAGATTGGACAAACACCTTCACTGTTTGCAAACGCCTACATAACACATAGATGGTTGCCAAGATTGGACAAACACCTTCACTGTTTGCAAACGTCAGCACAACGCAGAGTAGTTGCCAAGATTGGACAAACACCTTCATTGTTTTCAAACGCCGACACAACACAGAGATGGTTGCCAAGATTGGACAAACACTTTACTGTTTGCAAACGCAAAGCCAACAAAGAGACGGTTGCCAGATTGGACAAACACCTCCAGTGTTTGCAAACGCAAAAACAACACAGAGATGAGTGCCAGATTAGAGGAACACTCAGGCTTGTTTGAATCTTCACTGTTTGCAAATATCTTGAGAGTTATATTACAGTCGATTCTTGGTATCTCGACTTTGCTTATCTCGAATTACTGCTTATCTCAAAGTGAAAATCTGGTCCCTGTTTAAACATGGAAATCTATCAACAGGTAACAAAATATTGTGGCAAAGAGGAAAAATTACTCCGAAGGAGCAATTTCTCCTCTTTTCCACAATATTTTTAATATATCTCTAATTTCTGGAGTTGAATTACATATTCATTTGTGAAATGTGGTTGTACGATTTATTTGTTTCTCAATTCTGCAAATCTGATATGTCGAGATAGGATATCTCGAAGTGTTTCAGAGTCCCTTGGACTTCGAGATAACGGGAGTCGACTGAACGTTGTCATGGAAATATTTATCGCCTTTCTTTTGGGCCAATAGAAAGTTTTGTAAAAGTAGCCACCGTTTTTGAAAAGTTTAAAATACAAGGAAGACAAATATGTAAAAAACAAAAAATGGCAGATAATCTGCCAAGTGTATCAAGTTCTCCTCTTAGTGTTAAACCCATTCATGTCTAGCGTCACATAAAAACGGACACTGGCAAACAGTGTAGACCCTGAGCAGACGCAGCAGAACGCGGTGCCTGATCAGGGTCTACACTGTTTGCATTAAATACAAGAATTTCTATAAAGCATGACAATATCTAAAAGTAATCAGACACCCCTTTTAGTGGACGTAGACTCGTCCAAAGAGTTGAGGTAGAAGAGTCCACATGGCATAAATGGGTTACTACACAACAATTAGTATAGGCCTTCATACTGCACACTTTTCACTCAAGCATTAACCTGAAATAACTGTTTTTGGGATGTAAAGCAAACAAATCATCATCATCATCATCATCATCTTCATCATCATCATCAATCATCATCTTCACAACCATCATCATCATCGTTGTCATAGAAGGATGGCAACTGGAAGTGTCTGCATAATTGAATTATTGTAACTTCGGATCACAACGTGCTAAACGAGAAGTTAACCCTTTCATTGCTGTAGAACCAAGCCCCGAGGTTATTTATTTATTTTTATTTATTTTTTTTTTTCATGCTAAATCTCAGCTAAGAATGAAATTTTCTCTGCTGATAAATATGAAAATGCCAACATTATTTGGCATTTTCATATTTATTAGCAGATAAATATCCATGCTCAGTTATGTTTAGCAAGAAAAAATGCAATTGTTAGTACTTTGAGATTTATAAGCAAGACAAATTCGTGCTCAGCTGAGTTGAGCATGAAAAAAGTTTTTAACATCGGGACCAAAACAATATTTTTGCAAACAGTGTAGTAGATTCTGACGAGACGGCTCACGTAATGGCACATAATCAGCCGTCTTAGTAGAATCTACAAAGCTTGCCATTCTCGTTTGGTTTTTGACTGAGACCCCTGTTTGGAATGACAGTTCTGACTAGACTCAAAGATGGAACCCATTTCAGAAACTCAGAGATGAAATGGTTAATTCATGATTTTGTTCTAAATATGGTTATGGTGGCCATTGTGGATAACAGTTCCCAAACAATTTAACATCCCTGAACTTGCATCACGAAAACACACCTATATAATTTTGACCCCCTTAAACCCCACCTTTATATAGTAAAACTGGGGTTTACAGGGGTATACGTTATTTTTCTTATTTCTGCTCAAAACATAGATTGTGGGTACTCGTTAGAACCGCCTCAGCGAGGCGGTTCTAACGAGTACCCACAATCTATGTTTTGAGCAGAAATATGAAAAATATTAGAATTTTTTATCTGAAAATTATCATTTTTTGGCGGTAAAATTTTCAGTATATTTGAATAGGCATGTTTTCGTAATGGTACCAAGAAGGGTCCGTATACAAGTTGATTTCAATCAGCCTTGTGGTTTCAAGCAAGTATCTGCTTGGCCGAATGGTGCGATCTTCGGCTGATGTTTATAAACAGTATTGACAGCAATAGCATATAAACGAGATTCAGAAGAAAGTCTTACGACTTATTATTATTATTTTTTTTTTTAATTATTATTATTTATTTATATTTTTGGTCGTATTTTATGTGAATAAAAATGATATGTTTTTACAGGACGTAGTCAACATAGACAATAGAATCACTCAGACCGGGAATGCATTGTCAACCTGAAATCTGACAGTAGCATTATACGAGTACAGATTTGTTGTGTTTGTTTTTATTTGCCATATTGAACAAATGTAATATTACACAAACTTATACATAATAAACTTTTACATTCTACTGACATTTTTACAAAATGGTTACTATTTATTTTATTTTATTTTTTATTTATTTTTTTTTTCATTTGTGTTTATGTGCTTAACAAAACGTGTAATGTGCTTTATGATTAAATTCATATCAATTGGTTCAGCAACTATGTTAGTTTAGTCACAGCAATGCATGGGTGCATTTTAATAACTCTGTGTAGGACACAGTGCTCCTGTGCATGCTAATCTGAACCAGTTAAACCCCAAATAAGCCCTTACTAATAAAATAATGTACTTGTAGTCAGAATCAGCAGCAAACTGAAAATATTTTGATTATTTTCTACCAAATTTTGATTATCTTTAGTTTTTTTAATAATATGAAAAGCGTTACAGAATTTTCTTAACTCTCTGGAAAATTATTGCATTCATGAAAGTCTTCAAGCGCTCTTTTCTTAAATGTATATTTTACCATTAGGCTTTGTCCTAGATAATTAGAGACGTATTATAGCTGAAGGCTCCACGGGGAATGGAATAGCTAGAATTGTTGTTCAACTAAAAGAAAATACACTGAAAAGTAAACTATTCCATACATAGCATACCACTCAAATACCTATTTTCAAATAATGATAAATTCTGTTTGAAAGGGACGAGATCATTTTGATAGTTTTTCAGCATTATTTTGACAAGGGGGCGGGGCTCATTTATTTATTTTTATTATTATTATTTTTTTTTTAGGATTTTTTTACAAGGAAGGTACATTTTGTAACGTCCTGTTTGCTGTCCAGCACATCAATCCCCTTCTGAAAATACCTATTAAAAATAGGAAACAATTTGCTCCCGAAGGAGTTGGTGGGTGGCGGGGAGGATCTACTCTAAAAAGAAAGAATTTGCTCCCCTTGGAAGGGGAGCAAATTCTTTCCTATTAGAGTAGATCCCCTTTTCAGAAGGAGACAAAGCCAATTTAGACTGAATGTTCCTGAAAGTGAATCAATTCCTCTTAAATGTCTTTTGATAAATTTGATTTGTAAGCGTTTGATAAAGGTTAGAAAACTCATTGCAGAGGAATGAATAATAATTATAAAAAATGTACAGAAACTCTCGACCAACCAAAGCGCAACATTATAATCTTCACATACTCATAAAAATGTAAATTTTCATTGTGATGAACTCATGCCCTTTCTTCAAAGATCGAGTCGACCAAATTTATTGTTTACAATAATGAATGACATGAATCAATTAGCGTTCCATTTATAATGGCATGCAATCTATTAATACAACAAAAAATAAAACATATGTAAAACACGTGTTTTTTTGTTTGTTTTTTTTTTTTTTTTTTTTTTTTTTTTTTCCTTGAGAATAAACAGCACACAGACAGTCATTATCCTGTGATACTATTTTTAGCTACAATGAATGAGAGGAAAACAATAATATATATATTATGATTGTGAAATGTTATTATTTTTCGACATGTTTAATGCCTTCAAGGGAAGTATTTCTAAGTTTACTTTGCAAACTAGTCAGACTTTAACTATTACCACTCTCTAGGCTAATTCGGCAGACGACAAATTGACAATATTTTTCTCATTTTTCCTCCAGAAAATAGACTTTGACATTTCAAGCAACGTGTCCCCTTGGGAGCCAATTTGCATGAAACTTCAAAATCAATATAACTATTTCTGGCGAGGAAAAGAAGAAATATTTCAAAACGTCGTCTGCTAAATTTCTTACCCAGCATGCAGAGCCTTAAGAAAATGATCAGCATATCAATAAGCGAAGCCAAGAGGTAAGGTGTCTTCGGACAGTAAAGATCCAGATCAGCAGTCAGCGAAGGCACACAGTCTGATTAAGGCCATTGTTAATGATTAGTATGCTCGGTGAACAATCAGCAGACAACATTTTGAAATATTATTCTTATTTTTCTCAAAAAAAAAAACAACAATAGGCTTTGACATTTCATGCAAACTGTCTCATTTGTATCAAATGTCAAGGCATTTTCTGGAAAAAAACAAGAAGAATATCGCCAATATGTCCATTGTGTCCATTTTCCCAGAGAACAGGATTTTCCGTTTTATACAAATTGTCTCCATTAGGAGGTAATTTGTATGTTTTATATAAATTGTCTCTGTAGGAGACAATTTGTAGAAAATGTAAAATCCTAGTTTTGGCATAAAAAAACTATCATCGATTTGTTGACTTCTGAATTCCCCGTTATACATCTACATAGTCAGCAAAATCCATCACGAAAAATACCTATATAATTTTGACCCCCTTAAACCCCACTTTTATACAATAAAACAGGGATTTACTGGGGTATACATTATTTTTTTTTATTTCTGCTGAAAAACATAGATTGTGGGTACTCGTTAGAACCGCCTTAGTGAGGCGGTTCTAACGAGTACCCACAATCTATGTTTTGAACAGAATATGAAAAATATCAGAATTTTTATCTGAAAACTTTCGGTTTTTGGTGTTGAAATTTTCAATATGTTTCAATAAGCGTGTTTTCGTTATATAGTCTCGAATGATTCTATCAGTGTATAGCGAAAGTTCTGATCAGAATGCTGATCT
Source organism: Anodontia alba (assembly GCA_964016985.1). Taxonomy (NCBI): domain Eukaryota; kingdom Metazoa; phylum Mollusca; class Bivalvia; order Lucinida; family Lucinidae; genus Anodontia; species Anodontia alba. The sequence goes on along the minus strand of OZ024830.1, from coordinate 88,983,874 downwards.
GAAACTTTGTTACCCGGATATAGCCTGAAGTAACACATTTCCCATCTCAAATCCGTTTATAAAATCATTACGTGTTTTTATAAGTTATAAATAGATTGATTTTCATTGGCTCATAGTCGCCGTCAACCCAGCCCATAGATCGTGATATACACTGGCTTGCGCGCGCCTCCCAGTGTGTAATAGTTTCTAAAATAAGAATTTTTATATTATCAACAATTGATGACTACTGAGCCATTGGATATGATGTGATATCGATCAGACAATACAAATATTGACCTCGGCTATCGACCAGGGAATACTAATATTGGCCTCGGCTATCGCCTCGGTCAGTATTGGTATTCTCTGATCGATATCACATCATTTCCAATGGCTCAATAGTCAATAATTGTATAGCAGAGCTCCAGAGAAACTGATTGCAAAAATGTGAACATTTCATTGAGAACAATCTAGTGGCTGAAGCAATATATAATCATAATAGTCATATCGACCCTATGGTTGTAAAAATATAAACATGACATGCTTCTGACGTAATGGTTGCAAAATATACAAACCTAATAGTAATATCGACTCAGTGGTTGCAAAATATGTCACCATAACAGTGATATTAAACGATGGGTTGCAATATAAATAAACATAACAGGAATATTGACACATGGCTTGCAAAATATATAAACATAACAGTAATGGTGACCCGTTAGTTGCAAAATGTATAAATATAAATGTGATATCGACCCAGGGGTTGCAAAATATATAACCATAACAGTGATATCGTTCCAATGGTTGCAAAAGATATCGACCCAGTGAACGCAGATTATATAAAGAAATAAGTGTACCGACCCAATGAACGCAAAATGTATTAAAAACATAAAAGTGACATCGGCCCAAAGGTTGTTAAGTATATTATAATCGTGATATCTACTCAATGGTTGCAAAATAAAGACACATAACGGTGATACCGATCCAGAAGTTGAGAAATATATAAATAGCATAGTTATATCGACTTAGTGGTTGCAGACTATGTAGACATATCAGTAATACCGCCCCAGTGGTTGCAAAATATATAAACCTATCAGTGATATCGATCCTGTGGTTGCAAAAGATGTAAACCTAATAGTGATATCGACATACTGGTTTCAAAATAAATACATAAACGTGATGTCGACCAAGAGGTGCAAAATATTTAAACAGGTAAGTTAGATCGACGTGTTGTTTTAAAATATGTAAAAAACATACATGTAACAGTGATATCGACCCACTGTTTGCAAAATATATAGCTATAACAGTGATATCAACCAAATGGTTGCAAATATATACATATAACAGTGATATTGACCTAGGGTTTGCAAAATATATAAACATAACCGTTCTATTTTAATGTGGTGGAGGAAAACTTCCTTTTGTTTTAATTATTGTACTTCTGAACTCGGATATACTCTGCCTTTGCAAACAGTGCAGATCCAGATCAGTTGGTTTCTGAAGAAGCTAACTGATCTGGATCTGCACTGTTTGTTATTCAGTTTGTGGATTTATATCCACAATCTGGATTAAGTAATCTGACTGGCTAACAATTAGAAGTGGGCGTGGTATACCAATTTATTCAGCATTAACTCATCAATAGGAGGAACATGTTGATTCCGACCGAAAACATAGTAGATCAGACAACAACAACAGTCGGATACTGATTAAGGATTCGGTCATTATTCAGTCTGAGGTCCGGCTCCCGTCGTGCAACTGAAAAGGTTAGCAAGTTGTCAACAATGACTGGGTTGACTCCCAACCACGACGAGTGTCGCATGATCCATTTCAGTCTGGAGACCCCCAAAAGTGGCAAGCAGTGTCGACCCAGATCAAGGACGCAGCGTCTGGTCAGGGTCTACACTGTTTGCATTAAATATAGGAATTTCTATAAAACATAGTAATAATAAAAACTAACCAGAAACCCTGCTATGGGAAATAAACCGGTCCGAAGAGGTAGAAGAGTCCACTCGACGTTAATGGGATTAAGTCCAAGAATACGTGCATATGCCAGTAATGGTACAAAATAAAATATTTGTTACTAATATCAATTATAGTTAACACTTAGCACTCTAGGTAAACTTTTCAGCAGAATATAATTTGATGACATTTATTTTATTTTTCCAGAAAATAGGTTTTGATATTTCATTGTCTCCAATAGAGACAATTTGCATGAAATATTAAATCCTGTTTTCTGGTAAAAATAAGAAAAAATGTAATCAATTTGTCGTCTCCTGAATTAGTCCAGAGAGTGGTAAAGCTTAAAGTATCTCTAGATTTACGACAGGAAGAAGAATGGTTTCATTTGTGCATTTCCTGTACAAGTGCCCTCAAAGCTTGATCTTAAATGCTTTGCAACAAATCTTGTCATTTGTGCCACAACGTGAGAAACTGCACCTTATGACATTTGTGACCAACGAAGACAGATCAGTCTTCACATTCTGTCTAGTCTAATCTATGTCTTCTTAAGTCATCAGTTGACAATGATTTTGAAAGCGGACAATCAAGGCCCTGATCAGACAGTGCGAAAGTTAAAATTGTTCCATAGCCTTTCGGCGGTATTCGATTGGAGTAAGAGTCCATCGTGCCATGCGCGAAAGCATATAAAAGGCGGGGCCCAATCCTCCCCTCGCGGTGCCTTCCCCACACGGATAGCTATTCGCTGCCAGTGGGTGAATAGAGAAAGCATCAAGAGTGACTCGAACCCGCGACTTTCAGCACCACATCCTCTTTCCACTCGGCCAGGTGCCTCTGCTCCCCCGTATGTTTCTCGCAAAATACATACCACCAGGCATACAACGTTGAGACAACTCGATTCAACGTTGATTCAACCTTATTTCATAGTTGTATGTCAAGACGTTGAATCGACGGTGTTTCAACGCTGTGTGCCCGCTGGGAATTATATACAACGTCGATACAACATCATGACGTTACATCGACGTTTACGCGACGTTGTATAAACGTCTTGTGCCCGCTGGGATTGCGGGTATTCAGTTTCCTTGTGTGTTTTCCGTAAGAAAATTATCCTTAAAGCGCCAATCATTACCAGAAATGCAGCAGACAGCTTTATTTTTTAGAGAGAAATTCAGGTTTGATATTTCATATGAGTCGTCTCGCAGACGATTCAAATAAAATTTCAAGCTTTATTTTTTCTGAATAATAATAATAATAATAATAATAATAAAACAATTTTTCAGAATGTCGTCTGCTACAATTTTGTCAAGGTGCTTTAAGCGTTAACCTTATAACCCTGCAAAGATGCAGACGGTAAAAGTCACCCTTTTAACATGACCAACAAAATGTTAAACATGATAATGATGTTGATAATGTAAGACAGACAGGAAGGCGCAAACAAATTGCAAGATGCATAGTGCATTGCCGTGTTGTTAACCTTTAAATCGCAAACATTACGAAAACACGCCTATTCAAATACACTGAAAATTCTACCACCAAAAAATGACAAATCTTCAGATAAAAAATTCTGATATTTTTCATATTTTTGCTCAAAACATAGACTGTGGGTACTCGTTAGAACCGCCTCGTCGAGGCGGTTCTAACGAGTACCCACAATCTATGTTTTTGAGCAGAAATAAGAAAAATAATGCATACCTCTGTTAACCCCAGTTTTACTACATAAAAGTGGGGTTTAAGGGGGTCAAAATTATATAGGTATGTTTTCGTGATGGCAACGATATAGCAGACGATATTGTTTGTTTTATTTATTTATTTATTTATTTTTCAGAGAAAATAAGACTTGGAATTTCATGTGAATCGTCTGTTAGGAGATCATTATAAGAGTTGATGGCTGTATCCTATACGTGCTTGCGTAATTACTGTATTAACCCTAAAAGCGCTCTGCAAACTTTAATCAGACGACATTCTATGTTTTATCATTTTTGTATTTTACAGTGAAAAATAAGACGGCAGTTTTGATATTAATCGGCGGCTACCATGCATGAAATTTCAGGCATCATTTTCTCTGAAAAAAAAAAAAAAAAAAAAAAAAAAAAAAAAAAAAAATACAAGAAAATAAACATAAAATGTCGTCTACTGCAACTCTCTGTATTTAAGTTTTGCTCTGAGACGTTTTATAATAAAAGGAGTTATTAACGAGTTTCTAATAAAAGGCCTTCCTCTTTAATTGCATGGCGCTTGGTCGGGTATCAGACCTTATAATGGCGCCGACATAACCTTTCATAGACGTCTGATGATCCCTGCTGTCATGTTTTGACAAAGCTAGACTGGCTCCAGCCTCCAGTGACTATTGTTTATTTTTTTTTCTCATAATCCTATGTGATAATCCACTAAAATAAAACCAAAATAATATCATGACTATAAAGGCTGATCGCCAGCCTTTATAATCAAGATATTATTTGGGTTTTAGTTTAGTGGATTTTCAAATAGGATTATAACAAAACATATTTAGTCACTGGAGACTGGAGCCAGTCTAGCTTTGTCATAATGGTTTCTTTAGTTCTGGCTGTCAATGTCTGCAATGTTTACCACGAGCCCTCGTCCTTGTTTTATCACAATAAGGTCAATGGATTTACAGTCGAACCTCAATGGCTCGAACATCTTTGGGACCAAGGCTATTTGTTCGAGACATAGGTAGTTCGAGCCACTGAGGGTTAATCACAACGCCAGGTTAGGAGACAAATGGGAATAAAATATGTATGTTTTTTTTTTGTTCTTATATATATAAAAAAAAGGGTATGTTTAGTGTATTCATTAGAATCGCCTCGATGAAATTAGGTAGGGAGCTCTTTGCGAGCCGAACAAATTATTTTGAAATTTTACAACTCTAAACCTAAGGTGAAGAATTGTTACCTAGTACACCGATTACTACCTTATGGCAGGTTTTACTTATGGCCGTTCTGAGGCGGCGGTTCTAGTTTAATTCGAGCTCTGTTTGTACTTGTGGCTTACGGCTGCAGTTTTGTTTATATTATTTTATTATTAGTTTTTTTTTTTTTTTTCTTTTTATTTGTTTTGTTGTTGTTGTTTTTTTTTTGTTTTGTTTTTTGTTTCTTTTTTGTTTTTTGGGTTTTTTTTTTTTTTTTGGTTTTTTTTTTTGTTTTTTTTTTTTTTGTTGTTGTTTTTTTTTTTTTTTTTTTTTTGTTTTTTTTTTTTTTGTTTTTTTTTTTTTTTGTTTGTTTTTTTTTTTTTTTTGGTTTTTTTTTTTTTTTTTTTTTTTTTGCTTTTTTTTTCGAGTTTCATCCTGTTTATTGTCTTTTTGTTAAATGATTGTGGATCTTCCTGTTCCTGGACACCTCCTTTACTGCTTCAAATGCAAAGTATAAGTAAGTAACTAACTCGATCATAAGATCATTTGAGACAGCTGTGATAAAATACGGCATTTCCTTTGATAACTGGAAAGCTTCTTAAAAACACATAGCTTATATTCATCATGCTGGATTTTTTGTCACAGGACAGGTATTAAGCATGGACGTATTTTCAGTACACTGAACTTAAACTAAAACGTTGTTCATAGAATATTTCTAAAAGGTAAAATTCTAAAAATGTTGCACTTATTCTTGCATTACGAAAACACGCCTATTCAAATATATAGAAAATTTCGCCTTCAAAAACTGAAAAGTTTCAGATATATAACTCTATTTTTTCACATTTCTGCTCAAAACATAGATTGTGGATACTCGTTAGAACCGCCTCGACGAGGTGGTTCTAACGAGAACCTACAATCTATGGGTTTTTTTTAGCAGAAATAAGAAAAATAATTTATACCCCTGTAAAGCCCAGTTTACTACATGTATATAAAAGTGGGATTTCATGGGGGTTAAAATTACATAGGCGTGTTTTCGTGATGGGTCTTTATCCCATGAACGTCGTGTAGTCTCTTCAACCTCTTTATTTCCGATAGCAGAGTTTCTGGTTAGTTTTTATTATTACCATGTTAGTACCTGGGTGGATGACCGCAATGCTTGGCTTTGTGAGAGATCCGGCAAACGTTACAGAATCAACAGATACTGCAGCCGAGAGGTTGCGGACTGAAAAGAAATTCCACCGTCTACAAGGGCTCTGTTCTTGCGTACAGTCTGATTTATTTGCCATTTTTATGTGTCCCCAAAATGAGACTACATTATACTCAACATTTTAATAGGTGCCAAAATGTATTCCGTATTTTACTGCCACAGTAACCTAAGTTTTGTAATAATGCTATTGTGCACGTCAAAACTGAGCTCATTTCAGCAATGACAGTGTACAAAATTATTCCCTGTGGGGCTACTTTTAATAGAGAGGATTTGCTCCATCTGGGAGCACATTCTTTCCTTTACCAGAAGCCCTAATCTTTGAAAAGTTAACCAGAGAACCAATGGGCCTGCAGCACACCAGAAACATTTATTCTGAGCAAGCTTACGGTATCAATTTAAAGCTATGGTAGCCAGTACCTATTTTAGTCTGTGTAACCTACAGTAACTTTGGTATGGAATTTAGCTTTAATTAATTTGGCCAAACGGAAACTTAGCATAAAATATGGCTTCGATAAAGTGGCATGCCAAATACCAAAGGCCTGTACCTTCTAGTTTCACACAAGAAGATTTTTAAAGTGTTTTCTCCATAAGAACCTATGTAAAACATGTGACCTCTGTGGCAGGGCCACGTTTGACCTCAGAGCTATAATGTGAACAATCTTGGTAGAGGTTTAGTATATGAAACTAGTACCAAATGTCAAAGGCTAAGGCCTTCTAGTTCATACAAGAGGATTTCTAAAGTTTCCCCATACGAGTCTATGTAAGACAAGTGACCTCCGGGACGGAGGAATTTGACCCCAAGGCCATAATTTGAACAGTCTTCTAGCTGAAGCTACATACCAAATATCAAAGGTCTGGACCTTCGAGTTTTCATACAAGAAGATTTTTAAAGCTTTGCCTTAAATGAGATTATGTAAAACTAGTAACTCCTGGGAATGGGCCATTTTTATCCTAGAGCTAAAATTTGAACAACCTTGGTAGAGGTCCATTAGATAAAGCTATATTCCAAATATCAAAGGCCTGCAGACAAGAAGATTTTTAAAAAATTTCCCTATATGATTCTATGTAAGTGAGCCCCAAGGCAGAGCCATTTTCACCCAAGGGCTATAATTTGACCAATCTTCGTAGAGGCTCATTAAATTAAGTTAGATACCAAATGTAAAAGACCTGGGCATACTAATTTCAGAGAAAACAATTTTTGAAGTGTTTCCATGTATGAGACTATGTAAAACAAGTGACCCCTGGAGCGGGGGCCATATTTGACCCTAGGGCTATAATTCAAACAAACTAAGTAGAGGTCCACAAAATAAAGGTAGATACCAAATATCAATGGCCTGCGCCTTCTAGTTTCATACAAGATTTTTTAAAGTTTTTCCTATAGGAGTCTGTGTAAAAACAATTCGACCTTTCTGTAAAAATGGTCATGGTCAACCCAAGGTTTTTCAAAATTTATTTGGCCCATGTCCCTAATGCTGCATACCATGCCCCGGAACCATTGACCCGGAGAAAAAAAATAAGGTGTATTACCATATATATGGGCATGGCGGCCATCTTGATCATGTGACCCAGATATTGCGAACAAAGTTTTGTTTCCAACCCCATGGAGGCTCCATATATAATTTGACTTTTATTGGCCCAGTGGGCCTTCTAGTGTCAGAAAAGAAGATTTTAAAAGTTTTTTTCCCTATATGAGTCTATGTAAAAAAGTGACCCCTGGGACGGGGCAAAAATCTTAACAATATTTGCAGGTCCACAAGATAAAGGCACATACGAAATACCTAAGTCCTATGCCTTCTAGTTTCAGACTAAAAGATTTTTAGTTTTGTCTATAGGAAACTTTGTAATAAGAGTTGACCTTTCCGTAAAAAATGTCAAGGTCAACTCAAGGTTATATTTTTTCAAACTTTAATGTCCCCTGTGATGCATACCAAGCCCCAAGGCTATTGGCCCTTTTGTTCTGTAGAAGAAGATTTTTAAAAGGTTTTTATCATAATATGTTATATGGGGATGGCAGCAATCTTGGCCAGATGTGGCGAACAAACTTTCGTTCTCCCTACCCAGTGATGCTCCATATGAAATTGGCTTTGAGTGGTTTTGGAAAAGATGCGATTTCATTTATATTTTAAATTCATTTATCTTTATATGAATTCATTTATATTTTGAATCTGACCTATTATTGTAAATGTAAGCAGTTACAATCGAATCTCAATGGCTCGAACATCTTTGGGACCATGGAAAATTGTTCTAGACATGGTTAGTTGGAGCCACTGAGGGTTAATCATAGTGCCAGGTCAGGAGGGAAACGTTCTCGATTTTCTACATAATAATTGTATGTCGGTGTACTCATTAGAATCGCCTTGATTATGCGATTCTAATGAGTACCCACAACATACAATTTCATGGGAAAATAGAAAATATCCCTAAATATTTGTTTTCTTGAGATATCGGAAGAATTTCGGAGAACTCAAAAACGACTTTGAATTAGCCATGGTAAACGAGCCATTGGTTTTCGAGCTATTAAGGTTCGATTGTTTTTTTGTTTTTGTTTTTTATTTGGGTTTTACGGCCCTTTCAAGAATATTTTAATTATATCGAGCCGAACGTTCATCAAAGGTGGGCGAAAACCGGAGAACCCGGGGAAAAACCACCTGACCATCCGTAAACAGAACTTGGCTTTCCCACATGTGACCCGAGCGAGGCTTGAACCACAGCGGTCAGAAACCTAATGGATTAAGAGTCAACTCTCTTATCCAATAGGCTATGGGGCCCGCTTATATTCTTTTAAGAACAAAATTGTTAAAATTAAGTAAATGGTAAATTGTTCATGCCTTTTTTATGTGTGCCTTTTTATTTCAAGACACATCAGCAGTGCCTATTTTGCAACACATTGAGGTTTAATAGCATTTAATATTAATAAAGATGCCTTATTTGACATCTGTTCTTGTCGTTATTCCGTGCATTTGAAAATATAGTAAATACTAGCGTTAAATGGATAGTTCGCAGAGTTCGGAGCTGTAAATTAAGTTACGCCTAGGTCGTTTCAATCATTGTCAAGAATTAATATTCAAGTAAAAACGACAGCTAGACACTATTTAAGGTCGTGACATTTCTTAATTAATTTTCGTTGATAACTTAATTATGTTTGATGTGTTGATCTTCTAATGAGTTATAGAGCCCGCCTGCGAGGATCGAACAATCGTGCGCTTTTCGTGTTCCGTCTCGTATATTAAAGGGTTATTGCACTGATATTGGTGAATATTGTCCCAAGTTGGGATATCGAAGGACACGAGCTTGCGAGTATTCGTAGATATCCCAATGAGAGACAATATTTACCAATATCATTGCAATAACACTTTTATTATATAGCTATAAATAGTTTTGCTTGGTTAAATGCTTGACAAAAAAGTCTGTGAAAATTCTTTACCTGAAAGCAATTCTAACAACATTGCGAAATTGATACTAATACAAAAGCGATGAATTTTGCACAAATGCGATATCATATGTCATATAACGGTAACATTCGAAGGAATTCGAATAAGCGTGCAATATCAAGTAAGTGTGTCGATATCGTGATATCAGCACGCTTGTTCGGATTTTATCGCATATTTTAATCATACAATATTTATATCTATATATTATAAATTTCAAGCTTAACACCCTGTAAACTTAGACATAAGTAGTATAGGGCGGCGCTTGGTGTACCCATAGTGCCACCCTATACAACTGACATAGGATGAATGGGATATTTTCTTAGTTATTATAGAAAATAAGTTTTGACATTATGAGAAGGGAGGTGGATATTCCAATGTCAGAATTATTTCCCTTGGTGATGCTTCTGTTCACTGTAGAAAGCCACATACTTAGAGCCTACGTGTGAAAAATGAAGGTTATGACTAGACTGGATGATACTTTCGTATTTAGGTCTTCTTTTTGTGATTCGACCTTAATTGTAATTGTTTTGTCTTTTTTTTGCCCCTCTTTTGATATTACATAACATTTAATACTTCCCAGGTGTTTTCTGTCTTTTAATTGACATGATTCTTTTTTACGGCAGAAAAAAGTATGGTTTACATAAGACATTATAGGCAGTTTATGACTGAACATTTGCACTCAACCAGTCTGATCGGGTGTTTCACCCATTTATACCTAGCGTCCCAAAAAGGAACGTTGGCAAACAGTGCAGACTCAGATCAGACACCGCAGAACGCGGCGTCTGATCATGGTCTACACTGTTTGCATTTAGGACAGGAATGTATATAAAACATGGTATCAAATAAAACTAACCAGACACCCCTTGTATTGATATAAACCGTCTCAAAAGAGTTATGGCAGAAGAGTCCACTCGGCATAAATATATGAGTTATTCAGTTTATGCATATTTAATTAGGAATAAATGACGTCACACACTCACAACAATGGCGGCGCCCATGACAGTCTTGTTTGAAATCTTCAAATACCCACAACGACCTTAATTTTCAACCGATGTTAATAAAATTTGCATCAATTTTCTCAGCTAATGCAGATCTTTGACTTCAAACAGATTATTACTTTTGTGAGTGTTTTCCTTTAATTGTTCGCTTCTATTCTGTCTTCTGGACAAATGAGCGCCGAAAAGAGCAAGAACAGCCAGCGGACGGCACAATCGGATCAGGAACTGTACTACACATCGGTGTATTCCACACCGTATCGTATTTACCCTAAATAATCGGACAGATAAGCCTGAGCAAACAGTGTAGACCTGGATCATACGCTACAGGATGCGGCGTATGCGGCGTCTGATCCTGGTCTACACTGTTTGGCACTCATTCAGATGTATTTTAGATATATAGTCGACTCTCGTTATCTCGAAGTCCAAGGGACTCTCTGAAACACTTCGAGATATCCATACCTCGATATGTCATATTTGCAGAATCGAGGACAAAATAAATCAAGCAACCGCATTTCGCAAATGAATATATAATTTGAAGCCTGAAGTTAGAGATATACTGAAAATATTGTGGAAAAGAGGAGAAATTGCTCCTTAGGAGCAATTTCTCCTCTTTTCCACAATATTTTGTTATATACTGTTAGATTTCCATGTTAAAACATGAAAAGGATTTTCCCTTCGAGATAAGCGGTTATTCGAAATAAGCGAAGTAGAAATAACGAGAGTCAACTGTAAATGTCACTTGTTCAAATTTTAGGGCAGGTATAAGTAGACCAGGTGTTCGAATATTTAGGGTAGATAGGGTATCCAATGGCGTTGTAAGCGAATGCGTAGGCTGCCTGGGCCTTCACTGTCCACAGGAGTCCCCCCCTCCCCCACCCCCTCCTCCCTTCAACCCCTTTCTAAAGGCATATTTTCATATAACAATGTAAATAATGGGTGACAACAACAGACGCTTTTTCTGAAGAAAATAAGAACAATTTCAGTGCAACAGACAACCCTCTTTATACCGACACTCGATACAACGACACAATTCTTTATAACGACCATTTGTCTGTCACGAAACCTTCGCTTAAGAGGTAACAATTAAAAAAAACATATATTTAGGATATTTGTTAGAATCGTCTGAGGCGATTCTAACAAATATCCTAAACATAAGTCCTATGAGGAAATAATAACAAAACAGAACCTTTATTACATATCAATCTGTTCATTTAGTATTCTGTACAACAGCAAATTCATTTTAATGGCAAAGTCTTTAGGAACAAATGCTGTCGTTGTAACGAGGGTTCACTGTATCTGGTGCTTTGATAATTTATTTACATTCATTACACCTGGTGTGAAGTGCTGTGTTGCGGATACCATCAGATCCACATCAAGCCCCCAACCCCAAAGGGAAAGACCGACAAACACAACAAAGCAGCCAAAAAATGAAAAGGCGGTAAGCAGAGTTGGCAACTCTTTCCCAAAAAGGTGGGAACTCTGTTACCCAAACTTAACTGAATTTATAATCAAATTACATAATAATGAAAACAAAGACATTAGAAAGTGAAACACTACATAACAATTAACAAAAAGTTCGAAAAGGTTGACAAAGTGCGACTTAAAACAGACATGCCAGAACACATCTTTCATATGTAACAAAAATGTCTTATGGAGGCAGGTATGGTCAGAACCCGTTTTCATGCTGCATCTGTCTTTAACTGTTTCTGTCGCATCCCAGACACATCAACAGATATCAAAACTGACATATTTTTTTAATTTTTCGGCCAGTATGGTCAGGACAGTGTTTCCCAATGTTTAGAGAAAATACGGTATTCTGACAAAAGCGCTGTCATTCAATGGCCTCCTCGGAAGTGATATAGTGATATGACATTCTATAACATTATAAGGGCTGCATCAAGCAAAAAAGTGTCTTCAAACATAAGCAAAATGCGCTCTGATCATCCAACACGTGCGCAAAGTATCAGCCGGGCCTTTGTTCTCCATTCATACATTTTGTAGTATCCAAGGATTCAGTTAGCGGAGAGTGAATGCTCTGATTCGACTTCGCTGATCAGACTGCACAGGCTGATCTGGGGCTTCGCTGTCTGCATATGCCCGGAGACACATTTTCGCATTGCGCGGTCCATAATATATGCAACTTCGCGTTGAAAATATACTCAAAAGTTGTAAAAACTGACGAACTCTTGTTTTCTATGTTAATTTTAAAGGGACAAATGAGAAATTTATACTGTTGTAATAAATTAATAAAATTCATTCTGGACTTGCGTGTTTAGCAAAGATGCTTATGCTAATCTAACACTGTTCAAATGTACTTTTGTTGGGAAATGTCCTTACCAAATGACCTATGAGCCATTCCATGAGAAAATATTTTTCGCGGTAATTGCAGACCTGTGAACCACTCTATGAGAAAATAGTTTTCGCGATATTTGCATATAGAGAAGGACGGGCCTCAGACTCTACTTCCAATTGTTGTTTTCTTTTGCTTCAGCATTTCAGTAGTTTCTTGCTGTATTCGTTTGATTTTTATGTTCTCGGAGATGCAGCACTGATTAGTTAGAAGCCCTTCACGCGGACTGAACAAATGTTTTGTGTATACCACGGCAGAATTAAGGGCGGCGCGCTTCTGATGAATACCTACAACATACGTTTTCCTGCAGAAATAAGAAAAAATATCAGAAGTATCTGGTGTTATGATAATTAAGTTACTTTCATTTCAACTGGTCTTAAGTGCTTTGTTGCGGCCGTATAACTTCTCCCCGTACTTCACTTCAGTGCATCACGAAAACATGCCTATATAATTTTGACCCCCTTAAACCCCACATTTATACAGTAAAACTGGGGTTTATAGGGGTAAACAATATTTTTGTCATTTTTGCTCAAAAACATATATTGTGGGTACTCGTTAGAACCGCCTCGTCGAGGCGGTTCTAACGAGTACCCACAATCTATGTTTTGAGCAGACATATGATATTGATCAGAATTTTTTATCTGAAAATTTTCATTTTTTTGGTGGTAAAATTTTCAGCATATTTGAATAGGCATGTTTTCGTAATGGTAGGTTATACTTTCTTGTCCTTTCGATTAATTTGAAAATAGGACATCGCTAAAAAGGGGGACTTGGAGGAGTGGGCAATGTTGTACGTAACAGTAATGTTCATAAACAGACTCTGTAAAATCGAATCTGCTTTTTTCGTTTATTTGATGTGTCTTTGCTTCCAAAGCGTCACACCTTGCAGCATTTGTTAAACTTTTTGCATGATTGTTGGAACAACATTGTATACTTTATTTATTTGTTTTTTTTATTTTATTTTATTCATTTATTTTTTTTATTTAATTTTTATTTATTTATTTTTTATTTTTTGAAAATGGAATAAATCTACAAGTCTGACAGAAGAAAGGTCTTGTCATTAGAAGCAAGAAACCATTGACTGACTGACGTTGAAATGCAGGTGGAATGCAGTTTCCAAACTTACCTGAGAGGTATGATTCTTTTTTATTAAGGGAAAAGCAATGTTGGCAAAGAATGCATCTGAAATGAAACCTCTTGGCATACCATGTAGTTTGATGCAAACCTGATCGAAGTCGAATAAAAAATTAGAAAGTTAATGATACTAAAACTTTCAAATCATTTGTCAAGTGCATCGCCATTTTTTGAATATTTGATGAGGTTCTAAATATTTCAAAACATTAAATGAAGTATTCTTTCTGATAGAAAAACCGGTCTGCTTTTCAAGCAATACAGATGAAGCTATTGACAGCATCCAGTCTGAGCAGAGTATTCGATGTCCGCATGAAGAACGATACCCATTGAGCGCAAAGCGAAGAATGATCAGACTAGGCGGACGCCCAGGCTGATCTGAGTCTTCGCTAGGCGCAAATGCCATTTTGTAAATTTTGTCATGCACTGGCTCATTTACTTACGATTTACCTATATAATTAAGGTTGTATGACGTCATAACGTCTCATTAAATATTTAAAAGTTGCGTCACCCATAAAAACAAGTTTGTACTTTTTCAAACCTCGATAACGTTCTTGTTTTGCAGCCGATTTTGATCGAATGTGCGTCTAAATGCATGATTCGTCAAGGTCTTTTATTTCAGATATATTCTTTACCAATCTTGCTTTTCCCTATAATCTTTAGTTGTTTTCTTGTGCGTGACTGCATTTACATTTAGCTTTTTGATGAATGACAACGCAACCAGTACGTGAATCCCAGTAAGCATTCTTTATAAATCTATAGCGGGCCGTTATCGCCCGTCAGGGTAGCTGACGGGTCGATAACGGCCCGCTATAGATTTATGAAGAATGCTAGCTGGGATGTACAGTGCAACAAGGGCATATTTTCTTATTTATGATCTTTATAAATCATGCAAAATAAAATAAAAACAGACAACACGACTGCATTTATTTTTTCAATCATTTAAGACAAAATTAATTACGTTGCATTTAAACCCATTATACTATACACCTACGATATATCTTGACACCAAAAAATTGGATTCTCATAGTAACTATTACCCGGCCTTTAAGGGGAATTTACACATTTTCAAGGGAGACAACTCTATCAAAATTATTTAGCTGAAAAGGAGCCTACTATAAAAGAAAAGAATTTGCTTCTATTTGGAGCAAATTCTTTTCTTTTAGAGGAGACTCCTCTTCAGAAGGAATTTGATGTACAGGAAAGCAAACAGGAAGTCACAAAAGTTGTCTCCCTTGTCAAAATGGCGGAAAATCTACCAAGTGTATCCAGTTTAACCTAAAACTTACCTGAATGCCACCGCCCTCACGGTTTTTGCATAATGATATGACACATTACCAAAACTCTCTTTTTAATCTAATGCTTAAGTAGTGACAATAAAAAGAAATCTAGAAGACAGTTTAATTAACCCAAGACCTATAAATGACAAAATACATATGAAACATTTCTTTGGCGGTTGTGCGCACTCCAAGATATATAATCTGACAATAAACACTCAGAGAGAATGTTTTTTAACCTTCATGCCAAATAGAGCTATCTTTATGTATAGGTTATTGTAAAGTTTTAAATTTCGAGCCATCAGACATGCATTTAACCATTTTGTCTCTATAAGCCTTTAGAACCATATCTCATAGCTGCTAGAATAAGACTTACCACAGTGTTGTGTTGGGGTTTAACGACACGAAAACACTTGTGGGCCATTTTGTGTTGTCTCCCAGAGAAATGGAGAAAAAAGATAGAAGAGATGGTAGAAGAGATGAAAGAGAAAAGAGATAGAAGAGATGGTAGAAGAGATGAAAGAGAGGGACCAAGAAGAAAGAGAAACGGGAATGAAAGTGAAGAAACAGAAAAAATAAACATTGCTCCTCTACCCTTACCTGCTACGAGGATAGCAGGCCTTGCCCAACTGTCATCCAATATCAGCTGGACGCCCCGGTGACGTAAGATATACGACACCTTCGCACCACTCGACCGCCCCTAACCACATTGTACACCAATCATGTATTTAATCAAGGATATCACCTTTCATTTAATGACTTATTTCGACAATAGAGGATACATGCTACCATTGATTCTCCCTATATAGTTTATATACAGTCGACTCTCGTTATCTCGAATTCCAAGGGACTCTCTGAAATACTTCGAGATATCCGTAGTTCGACATATCAGGTTTGCAGAATTGAGGAAAAAATAATTTGATTAACCACATTTAACAAACTGATAGGTAATTGGACTTTTGAAGTTAGAGATCTATTGAAAATATTGTGGAAAAGAGGAGAAATTGCTCCTTAGGAGCAATTTCTCCTCTTTTCTACAATATTTTCCATCTGTTGTTAGGTTTTCATGTATAGGCAGGGACCAGATTTTCACTTCGAGATAAGCGGTTATTCGAGATAAGCGAGGTCGAGATAACGAGAGTCAACTGTATTTTGCAAATATTCTACATTCCATAATTTTTTTGTTGAGATTTCAAATGGTCAATACTTGGTACTTGCCTGACAACAAATCCTAAAAATGTTCAAAACATGAAACGAAATACATTTGAACTTCAATGGCTGGAACACCGTTAGGGCCATGGAAAATTGTTCGAGCCATGGGTAGTTCGAGCCATTGAAGGTTAATCATGGCGCCAGGTCGGGAAGCAAATATTGCTAATTCTGGGAAATCTATCGATCTTCTACACAATAAATGTATGCTGAGTGTACTCATTAGAATCGCATCGAAGAGGCGATTCTAATGAGTACACACAACATACAGTTTCATAATGAAATAAGAAAGCTTCCTTAAATAATATTCTTGATCTATCGGAAGAATTTCTTAGGGACTCAAAACCGAGTTCAAATTAGCCATGGGGAACGAGCCATCGGTGTTCGAGCTATTGAGATTCGACTGTAATAGTTTATTTGTCGAGTAATCAGCTTCCACTTTTTCGAAAAAAAAACAAAAAAAAAAAACTGACACACATCTTGCATGCGGTTACGGTAGGTGTAAGGGTGATTTGTACCCCAGATGATTGTCTACTTTCATATTCTAAACAACCACCAAATATATACAATTTTGCTTATATCTACTGCAGAAGTGATTGACTTATACATTTAGACCAATTCTGGTATCATAGTAGGCAAAAAATATAAAAAAAACTTAAGAAACAGGCAAACAATCTGGAACCATTAGATATGGAATTATTTTCTTATGGAACAAACGTGGTCTTCTGTAAGTTATAGTTGTCCGTGACCTTCAAAGTATAGAACTACACCATATATACAAAATGCTTCACCTAGCGCATAATCACTGCCAAGTGCCTATATAATGCAATATTGGTTCAGTTTGCTATATATTCATTAAATTTCAACTCCTTAACCCTAGTCCTGCTGAACCTGAATATACCCTGCTTTTGCAAACAATGTAGATCCAGATCAGTTGGCTTCTGAAGAAACCAACTGATCTGGACCTGTACTGTTTGACATTAAGTATATGAATTTGTCATAACAACCTGGATCAAGTAATCTGATTGGCTGCAAATTAGAAGTGGGTGTGGCATCTTAATTTTTATCTCAAAGCAAAAATTCTGGTCTCTTGGAATATGAGATACCGTGAGTCAACATTATATCTTATTCTTACTGATTACAACCTCAATCTCCAGGTCAAGCGCGAAAACCGCATAATACCTGATTGTCAGTAGTTTTGAGTAGAGACGTCAGCAAAAACATTGACTGATCTCATGCCCTGGATACAGTTTTTAAAAAAAATGGTTGAAAAATGCAGGAGTTGTGAAACCTTGCCAAGTGGCGGCAGTTCACAATTTTAGATAAAAGTTTTAACCTACACGAACTATTAGACGGATAGCTGATGTCTAAAGTGACTCATCTGGGTCCAGGTCTCAATTTCACCATTATTCCTTAATTAAGGGATGAGTGAGGTTTGCCAAGAAAATTTTGCATTTCATATAAGAGCTGATTTTTAACGGAGAAACAAATACAGTCCCGCTGGACTAATACAAAATTATTCATTTTAATTGGCTTGAAATGCTTCATGTCATATGCTCATATTTCTGATCTTAAGGTACGCCTAAACTCTAAGGAACTTAGTCAAAGTTTCATTATGAAAACATGCCTATTCAAATATACAGAAAATTTTATCACAAAAAATGAAAATTTTCAGATAAAAAATTCTGATATATTTTTCATATGTCTGCTCAAAACATAGATTGTTGGTACTCGTTAGAACCGCCTCGGCGAGGCGGTTCTAACGAGTACCCACAATCTATGTTTTTGAGCAGAAATAAGAAAAATAATGTATACCCCTGTAAACCCCAGTTTTACTGTATAAAAGTGGGGTTTAAGGGGGTCAAAATTATATAGGTATGTTTTCGTGATGACAAGTGTGACTCAGAGATACGGTACACCTTAACTTCAGGTCCAAAATTTTGCCATATAAAATGTGGTATTTAATGATGGCCGAAATGATTTAGTTTTTTTTTTTTTTTTTTTTTTTTTTATTTGTTCAGTAGACTTTGGTAGAAGCTGCAAACCTTGACCTTGGTCGAATGTACTTATAATGTATTCAGCATCACAAAACTGGGTCAAAAACGTATTGTCAAAAGCAACCTATTTAATAATCCCTCAAATTTGACAAATTATCAATCACAATGCATACAATAGTAATGAATGATTTATTTAAACTAATTTTTCATCCAGCATTTGTCATGATTCGTCTTCTTTCAGATGAAATCCAAGTTCACGTACAACATGCTAACAAAGTTAGTACAGTGCCCATCACGAAAACATCTCTATATACTTTTGACTCCCTTAAACCCCACTTTTATACAGTAAAACTGGGGTTTACAGGGGTATAAATTAAATTTCTTAGTTCTGCTCAAAACATAAATTGTGCGTACTCGTGAGAACCGCCTCACCGAGGCGGTTCTAACGAGTAACCACAATCTATGTTTTGAGCAGAAATATGAAAATTAATAGATTTTTTTATCTGATTTTTTTTTTTTTTCAGTTTTGGAGGTGAAATTTCCTATATATTTAAATAGGCGTGTTTTCGTAATGCAAAATAACAATTAGCTTGTCCTTTACTACGCTATAAACATATTCAGCAGACGACAGACTGGTGATTTTTTCCCTTATTTTTCCGAGAAAATAGGCTTTGACATTTCATGCAAATTATCTGCTAAGGAGACAGTTTGCATGAAATATCGAAGCATAATTTCTTGGAGAAAATAAAACAAATACTTCAAAGTGTCGTCTGCTGCAATTTTTTCGCAGCATTAAGCGTTAGCAAGTTATACATGAAAGTCTGATAGTACAGTGGGACACCTACCCCACCACTATTCCGTCACAAACACACACAAACATGAGCGCGCACGCACACGCGCACACATACACAATACCCCACTTCCGCACCATTAAGAAAATTGACTTATAAGTCCATCCGGAGCTTGGTCTAAAAGGTTCTGACTAACTGGCAAACCTCTGCCAGACAAATGGTCGCCATGAAATGTCAAGTCTTATTGCCTCTGAAAAAATGCGAATGAAAAATCAAATCACTGACAACACTGGTGGGTCGATTGTCTCTGAGTGTAGGCTGGGAAAATGGTCCTGAACGGAGACTTGGGACTGTTTCATTCAACCCTTATCTTCCTGTAATTTAAACAAATAGTGCAATCCCTGATCAGACGCCGCGTTGTGCGGCGTCTGATCTGGGTCTGCACTGTTTGTACTGTTTACAAGTAACCATCTTTACACGACACTCTGACATCACAGCGACAAGAAGTAACCGTTACCTTTTGTACAACCACGTGGTTGGAGTTCATTGGTCGAAAATACGCTTGTGGACAGCTACCTTAAGGAAATTTTGGCGCTTGTATACTATGGCTCGATTGTAAACTATCGACAAAAAAAAAAAAATCAAATGTTTTTGGTGTTAATTAACTGCTCATACAACCGGCAAGCCACAATCACATTGCGCATGCAGACTCAGTATATAATTAAAATCGCTGGTGTCCAAAACTGACCACTGAGCTCATATGAATTGATTTGAAATAAAATATCGTTGAATTCGGACCTAAGGGATTGGGGCGGGAGGCGGGTGCGCGTGAGCAATGTTGCACGTTATGCTATTGGTCATGTAGACTCAATGATTCCAACTCAGGTTTACGCTATTTTAACAATTTGATTGGTCGAGGGAAGCTTCAAAGTGACATTTATACCTCGATAAATCCACCGAGCGGGAATGTGCTATTATATACTCGTGTTTCCAGGCTAAACATGACCAAGTTGGAATTATAAGAAATTAAATTGATTTCTGTGTGTGTGTGTGTGTGTGTGTGTGTGTGTGTGTGTGTGTGTGTGTGTGTTTCATCAATGTATATACGCCGCCGAATCAGTCACAAACTTAACATAAGCTCTTCTTTATTCAGGTTTGCGAGTGGTTCCGCGGCGTTTACACATCGATAAAATCCACAAAAATTAAATTGATTCTTATAATAAAACCTAGTCTGGTATTTTGATTGTGTTATTTCCATATGATCCATCTTTTCAGAATCTATTAGAGAAGGGTAAATGACCTACCAAATTAGCTTAAAAAGATGAGTGACAGAATTTCTATTTAAGGCGCGAAGCTAGGCCAATGACCTTTATTATTGATATATGTACCAATTAAAAATATATGCTGATTTTCAAAACTAATCACATGCACTGGACCAGAAAATGATACATCTTAACTGATTGATCTAAATTAAAAATGTTTACCCTGTGGAATTTAAATATCAGAATACAACATTTTAGAATAACTTATTTCATTTTGTGCACAGTAAACCGTGCTATAGGGATAAACGATAAACATCCATACATCGATGAATAGCAAAGCCCATTAGGCCTAGCCGAATTTCGGCTTTTCTGTCTGATCTGACACTTTGTTATATGAATGCCCCGAAGCCACCTTTCTCACTGCGCGGCTGAAACTTATTACAGTCGACTCTTGTTATCTCGAATTCCAAGGGACTTTCTGAAACACTTGATATATACGTACCTCGACATGTCAGATTTTCAGAATTGAGGAAAAAATAATTCGAACAACCACATTTAACAAATTTATATGTAATTGGACTCTTGACGTTAGAGATATATCGAAAATATTGTGGAAAAGAGGAGAAATTGCTCCTCAGGAGCAATTTCTCCTCTTTTTCACAAAATTTTTAACTTGTTGTTAGATTTTCATGTTTAGGCAGGGACAAGATTTTCACTTCGAGATAAGCGGTTGTTCGAGATAAGCGAGTTCGAGATAACGAGAATCAACTGTACTTTATTACTTTGAGAACAACAAAACTCCTTTATCGTCTGTTCATTAGTATTTATTTGTTTATTTATTTTTTTTCAGCGCGGAGAGTTGAGAGGAGTGTGATCGATAGGTTTTCTTTTCATGGACGCTTCTCATTATTTTTGTTTATTTGTTTCACGTTAACGTCAATGATGCGCTTCAAATATTTAAAGCACAGTTATTTCAAGTTCAAAAGGTTACGCCTGCATTCCTAAGATGAGATGGCCAGCAAAACGTCGCTGTTGCCGTGATGGCGAAACGCGACCGGCAAACCTTGTATGATTCCGTAATCTGCGTCACCACGCCTTTAATGACGGGCCTCCGCCGTTCTGGAATCACGCGACTTGATCCAAATGGTCAAAACGATATTGTTGCTAAGTTGTGAATTTACTTCGTGTATTTGTTTTGCAGCTTTGCTTGATATAAGTTTAATATCATAAGAAATATATTCAGGGAAGCAACTCTTTCAAAACTGCTTGGCTACCTTCTGAAAAAGATCTGCTTTAAAAAGAAAGGACTCTCTTTCATTTTAGAGTAGACATTTTTTCATACGCGAACTGATGTGAAGAAAAGCAAACAGGAAGTCACCAAAGTGTGGGCGATATTTTCGGAAAATTTTCTTATTCTATTATGAAAATGTATGTTGTGTCGAGGCAATTCTAATGAGTGCTCTCAACATACCATCATTTTATAGAAGATCGAAAAGACATCTCTAAATATTCCACATTGCCTCTTGATCTGGCGCTATAACCAACCCTCAGTGATTCGAACTACCAATGTCTTCCATGGTCCCAAAGCTGTTCGAGCCGTTAAAGTTCGACTGTTTCCGGAACGCCATAGAAGACGAGGAATCAATATACTTAGACTTTTGCATCTTATCCTTGTCGAGCGCGGTCAGTTTACCTAACCACACTTTTACTGGACAGGCTTAGAGGACTAAGGACTAAGCCTGTCCAGTAAACGTGTGGTTAGGTAAACTGACCGCGCTCGACATGACCCCATTGGGTTGACTGGGCCGTAAAACCTCAAAACAAATAAATTAAGATATGCCTGTCCTCTATCCTCTCATTGCTAGACTAACACGTCTTTATAGATCTATAGCGAGCCGTCATCGGCCCGTCAGCTACATTTTTCATTGTTTCCCTAACAGGTGCCGGACTCGCTTTTTTTTTTTTTTTTAACTCCTCTAATTTCTCAGTTTCCGAACAAATCTATCAAGTGTTGGTATGCATTTTCTTTATTAGAATGTAAGAAACATTTTTCTAGTAAGATTTTTTTTTGTATGCCATTTTTTGAGTCTGCTAGCGACAGCCAGCAGGCTCTTTGCAATCGCATGGGGTTTTACTACGTCACGAGCGGATTCTCATCACAGCTATTTATGCGTATATTCATACGTGCACTACTTCTTAATCAGACGCAATGCGGCACTATTACGGTGAACTGAATGTGAAGCAGCGGAATTTTGTATAGCTTTTTTATTTCGCTAACATAACTGTAACTGAAATCGATTTAGATAATGCAATTTGAAACATGGACTTCAAAATTCGGTGTAGTAATACACGCACTACTTTTGTCAAGGCGTTAACTCGGCACGGGGTCCTACTAATCACCCCATGGCAACCCACGACATCCCAATGCACCCTACGGCATTAAATTATTTCATTGTATTTATTAACTGAATGCTGAAATTACACCAGGGTATTAGTTTTATATATCCAAATTTGTGTTTGTGATAGTTTAAGACATTAACCTTACTTCAAGCGATTATCTCGGGACGCCTAAACACCAAGATTTAAACTGACGCTAAAATATAGCAAAGAGACCAATGGTGTAAGTTGATAGTCTATCAAAAATAAGTTTTAACTTCAAATTACATTTTATATTCAAGTTCAAACACAAGTCATCAGTATAAATACTCTGTTTATTTAGATAGAGACAAGTATTACAAAACTTTTACTGGCCATCTAAAACACATATTTTATGGTAAATATACATATATTTTGATGCCATGGGGCGCAAAAAAATTACGAGAGTTTTAGACATAATATTTTAGATCAAACACAAGTCATCATCATCAATATAAATCTCTGTTTATTAAGATGAAGACGAGTGTTTCAAAAGTATACTTGTCCATCTATAACATATTTTATGATAAATATCCATATAGTTTGATGCCGTGGGCTGCCATGGGGTACCGTGGGGTGCCATGGGGTGATTAGTAGGACCGCTCGCCATGTTTGATGTTGTGCTTAGCAACGGAAGCTGAACGAAAAGAAAGGTATCAGTATTTACATAATCAGGTTCTACTTATTCGATATTGAATATAGCAAGAAATCACGCACTTAATTCATTCCTTCTACATGAAACAACTTTATTCCCACCTCAGTGACACGGAGTTGTTTTACGACTGCTGGCCGATTTATACGTTTATGACCCTTCTTTTTTGGACATCTGAAAATCTCTTGAAAAGGGTAGGCATAGCTGGTCGGGCTAATCTGTTGATGCTTAGGTGAAGCACTAGCAAATGACAATCAGTTATTAAAGCTAATCTGGACTGAACATAGCCATTTCAAATTTATTTAATCTGCTCTTGTCTTAATAATGATAAAGATAGAGTAAATTTATAAAATTGCACCAGAATAATCGTGGAGCTACATCAGGTGTTGAATTTGTATGAACTGGAGCATATCTAGAGTTGAACTTTAATAATTCTAGAAATTGGAAATTGCTGCTGAAGATACATTCATTAAGAAATAATCAGGTGATAAACTTCATTGGAAAATAAAGAGGTTCATTACTCCAATCACTGCATTGGCCTATATATGCAGATAATAAAATGGATTTTTTGTGAAGAAAGAAACAAAACAGAAGAGAAATAATTGTATTTAGTTTGTCAGTACATGGTTAGATTATTTATGTATATCTGTTTCACAGAGATGCCTCAGTAAAGACCCATTCTTATTTATACATTAAAACAAGTAGAATGCATTTCCATCTGACTGATTTTGAGAAATTGATAGTGAAAGCATGTAGTACAGAGTGTTCATGTTGGTTGTTTTTCAAGAAATAGTAAATTTTCTCACAAAGCCTTGTCTCTGAATGTAAATTTAATATTGGATGAAGCCACTGGTTGTAAGCAAGTGTGAAAATACGGATATGGAGCAAAATCCAGGTCCATCAAATATAAATCTACAAGAAAATGCATCTGTATTATTGCAAGGAAGTATCCATCAAGAAGATGAGATATTTAGTCCTGATTCAAGAGGGCGTCAATTCCTACCATGTTGTTTAGTATTTTTGGTGAAAGCTGTACAGAAAGGGATCTGTACCAACATGTGGAATGTGAACAGCATGAATGAAATTCTGTTTGCAGGAGATAAATTATACAAGTATGCAAAAAAGAATTCCAAGACATATCATGACTATTTAGAGCCATGTGATTTGCCATCTTATTTTTCATTTGACAACCAGCATTATCACTGGAAAGTGAAAAAAAAATCATATTCTCAGTGGGGTATCCTTTCCTTGATCTAGAGACAGCACTCGCTATGACTTTCTCATTCAATGCATATGCAGTCTTCACTTGACGTACATTTAATAGAGTTTTTAAAGAAAGTCTTTTCAGGAAGAACAATGCCCAGATGCTTGATATATTCCATAGAGCTCCATCTTATGGTGTAGTATTGGTAGCATTGGAATGCCACCTATCTTCTTTGCATGTATTGTGTTTGCATAGAAGATACACAGCACTCCATCAATACTTTACAAGCTAGCAGACTGTTAGGACTATCAGTCCTTTGATTTTTTTTATCTCACCAGCGCTTTACATGTTCAGCACTGAACGCCGACGCCTTGACGTTAATGTTTTGTTTGATGACGTTATTTATGACGTCAGAAGCGCGCACTGGCGTGTACAATAAAATAAAAAGATAAAACAAAATATACTAAAAACAATAAAATAAAAAGAAAATTTACTCGTTTTTAAGTGAATATCATTATAATTTTCATCTCGTGTAATGAAAACATTCAAGTTTTGAATAGCATTATAATTTTCATCTCGCGTACTGAAAACATTCAAGTCTTAATGAAAACATTCAAGTTTTCACTCGTGCTTCTCACTCGTGAAAATACCGACGTTTTCATTACACTCGATGTAAATATTTATGGTAGTCACAGCAAAAGAGTAAATATATTCTATTTTATATAAGTTGAATTAATTATCTAAACTTTTATTTCAGCCGAACACATTTCCTACAAGACCACGTGTGCACTCAGCTAAGATTCAGATTCATGCAGGCTGATCAGTTTTCGCTGTCCGCCTGAGGACGATTTAGATCTTGTGCTACCTACAGAGAGCCCTGCGAAGACTGGCTAGATTGTGCAGATACACAGACTAATCTGAGTCTTCACTTGATCCCATGTAATCTTCAACATTTATAGCTGGATAATATCCAAACTTGTTCGACAATTGTCGAACAAGTTTGGATCTTATCCAGATATAAATACCAAAGGAAACAAAGTCCATTGGTTACCCCAATGGTGAAATAAAAGTTCAACCTATCTTGTCTAACGTGTAAATACAGTGAGAATTGGTGGAATCTTGTCTTCGAAGTGAATACATAATTATTCAAATGGCCGCATCCCGACTATGTCGGGTGACGTCGCTTGTTACGTGTTTTACCCTCTAAAAACTTAAAGAGCATTGAAAACACACTGTTTGTCCTGTGTTAATCATCAGTATTATTATTGGACACAGGTCACCTTTGAGTAATCGAAGTTTAACAAATTAATGACTCGAAAGAACGAATGATTGTACGCTGAACGTCCCGCATACATGTTGCTCACTGAACGCAGTTAGGTAAACGCAATGGTCACCCATACACTGTTCGTGACAAATGACGTACTTGTCGCCGAACAGAGTTATAGAAAGGGGTTGTTTCAACAAATTGTCCCCTATCGGGATTTTGGTATCATACGATATAACGTAAATATAAGAAATACATCTTATTTAATTATTATTTGTAGTTCATTGACGCTTCTTACATTTCACGTGACCAAATCCGTTCATGAGCGAATGAACTGTAAAATAAGAAAACAAAACAGTATCTTGAATATGCCATCACGAAAATATGCCTATATAATTTTGACCCCCTTAAACCCCACTTTTATATAGTAAAATTGGGGTTTAGAGGGGTATACATTATTTTTTCTTATTTCTGCTCAAAAACATAGATTGTGGGTACTCGTTTGAACCGCCTCGTCGAGGCGGTTCTAACGAGTACCGACAATCTATGTTTTGAGCAGAAATATGAAAAATATCAGAGTTTTTCATCTGAAAATTTTCAGTTTTTGGAGGTGAAATTTTCTATATATTTGAATAGGCGTGTTTTCGTAATGTTTCTAACGTATTGCGTGCTTTCAGGCGTTTATGGAATGGGTAATCGTAGCACTACATTTGAGATTATGTCAGATAGTAGTCAGTACGTTAACCCTTGTCTTGCTGAATAAATTAAGGTGCCACGCCCACTTCTAAATTTCAGCCAATCAGATTACTTGATTCAATTTATTAATGCAAATTCAAATATTTAATGACAAACAGTGCAGATCCTAATCAGAAGCCAACTGATCTGGAGCTACACTGTTTGCTAAGACAGGGCATGTCGTGTTCAGCAAGAGAAGGGTTAAGATACATTTTTCAAAAGATGGTTGTCTCGGAATTTATGCAGTCGAACCTCAATGGCTCGAACATCTTTTGAAATATGAAAATTTGTTCGAGATATGTGTAGTTCAAACCAAAGAGGGTTAATCATGACGCCAGGTCAGGAAGCCAATGGCGATATTTTGTGGAATTTTTTTCAATCTTCTACACAATAATGGTATGTTGAGTGTACTCATCAGAATCGCCTCGATGAGGCGATTCTGATGAGTACGCACAACATACATGTTAATGATAAAATAAGAAAATTTCCTTAAATATTTCTTTTGAGTTATCGGTTGAATTTTGTAGGGACTCAAAAACGAGTTCGAATTGGCCATGGTAAACGTGTCATCGATGTTCGAGCCATTGAGGTTCGTAATGTATTAAATATATTCTAACGTACCTATTGATTTTCAAATTTTTATGGAAGGGTAGCCATAGCAATAAATTTTGGATAATGCCAGATGGTAATCAATATGTTTAGATAAAGTTTTGAAAAGATGGTTGTCTGGTTTATATAAAAAAAAAATGCCAGTAAATGATACGGTACAAGTATTAACTAAAAGTAGCTACCACACACTTATCTTCATCAATGCTACAACAATAGAGCAATTGAGTCGGGACAGCATTTTTTTATGATTGGTTGTTCGAAAAGCAGAGACTCAGAGCATCCTGCTCAGGCTGATCAGTCTTCGCTGTCTGCTTGAATACGTTTTAGATCCTTAATTGCTACCAACATGTGTAGTGCCCTGTGAATACTCTGATCAGACTGCGCAGATGCGCAGTCTGATCTGAGTATTCGCTGGGCACACATACGGTCTGGGAAATGCTGTGCCCGGGCCCAAATTAAAGGACACGAAACAAACAAGCAAATTAGAAGTTTCCCCTATGCAAAACCTTGCTCATCAACAGAGACGCTTGCTAGACGAGAATGCAGCTTTCAGGACATTACGTTTGTGGAACGATAATGCAGCTTTCAGGACATTACGTTGGTAGGACGATAATTCAGCTTTCAGAGACATTACGTTTGCGGGACGAGAAAGCAATTACAGGGACCATTACGTTTGCTGGACGGGAATGCAGTTTTCAGGGATATTACGTTTTTTTGGGACAGAATGAAGCTTTAAGGTACATTACGTTAGCGGGAAGATAATGCAGCTATCGCTTTCAGGGACATTACGTTTGCGGGACGAAAAATACAGCTTTCAGAGACATTACGTTTGCGGGACGGGAATGCAGCATTAGCTGTCAGAGACATTACGTTTGCGGCCGAAACTGCAGCTTTCGCTTTTAAGGACATTACGTTTGTGGGACGAAAATGCAGATCTCCCTATCAGGGACAATACGTGTATGAGACGGAAATGCAGTTTTCAGTGATGTTGTAACTACAAACTTTAATCTAATCGAACATCTTGTAATTTTATGTGATTTTATCCACAATGTCAGTTTTAATTTTCTGTATACTTTCGGTTCCAGATGTTATAGTTACTCTCTCGACTACGTCATTACATTACAATGGGTTCCTTCAATTATTACCTGAAATCACGTGACAATTTCGACCAGAGAAAGACTGCAAAGCATCTTTGTTTTAAGTCTTGATATAAGGTAAGACACCGAAACGGGTCGACTTCTTAAATGAAAAGACACAAGAGGTCGTCATAGCTAGTTTACTGTACAGAAAACATACAAAAGAGTGGCGTCATTGGAAAATAGCTGATATAACATATGCGAACAGCAAAGGTGCGGGCGAGTCTGCGCATTCGCGCAGTTTTGCCAGAACTTATACTGTTCGCTCGCGTAAGCAGTTGAAACAGTTCTCCCATAAAACAAACAAAAGAGCGGTGTCGTGGGAAAAGAGTCGTTATAGCATATGCGTACAGCAAAGGTTCAGGCGAGCCTGTGCATCCGCGCAGTTTTGCTAGAACCTATACTGTTCGCTCACGTAAGCAGTAGACACAGTTCTCCCATAAAACAAACAAAAGAGCTGTGTCGTGGGAAAAGAGTCGTTATAGCATACGCGAACAGCAAAGGTTCAGGCGAGTCGGCGCATCCGCGCATTCACGCCAGAACCTATGCTGTTCGCTCACGTAAGTAGTACGCCAAGGAGAAACTTCAGTCAAAAGATTAGACATTTGTTCTTGTTAAGCGGCCGTGTATGCACACTGTAAGACTTATTCGACGGAAAGTCCAAAGAGCCTTTTTCTTGCGACCGGCTGCTCAAAATATTATGGGACACAGTTCTCCTTTGACTCGCAGCTGTCTTGATAACCTTTTCTGAAGTACGATGATTTTCCATCCTTTTTTGATTTCACCGATGCTATAACTTTCGGAACAAGATTGTACCAGAAATTGTAGCTATCTGCGCAGAAGTTCTGTCTCACAGACGATTTTGATATGAATTTCTCAAAGACAAAGTACTTTCCGGTATGGACGTCGTAAGAGGGCCACTCTACATCCATCATAGTTTCCACTTTCAGAGGTTTATTAGGGTTTCTGAAAAACAAAGGTAACGAATCTTATAATGCCAAGATTTCTTTTCAAAATTAAGTGAGCAAAATATTTTTTAGAATACTTTATTTGTTTATATCTTATCCAGGTCATGTTTAAATGCATTCAGCTTCCTATAACTTCAATCCCATGTGTACAAATCTATTCAATTAAATTATATGAGTTTAATGTTTAAATACATGTATCTGAAAAATTTTAAGATAAATATACCTTACGAATCATAAAGTTTCATTACGAAAACATGCCTATTCAAATATATTGAAAAGTTTACCACCAAAAACTGAAAATTTTCAGATAAATATTTTTTATATTTTTCACATTTCTGCTCAAAACATAGATTGTGGGTACGACGAGGCGGTTCTAACGAGTACCCACAATCTATGTTTTGAGCAGAAATAAGAAAAATAATGTATACCCCTGTAAACCCCAGTTTTACTATATAAAAGTGGGGTTTAAGGGGGTCAAAATTATATAGGCGTGTTTTCGTGATGTTATACAGTCTCGCCTGATGTAAAGTTTTGTAAAAAGAAGTACACTTATGAGCAACTGACACACTCACGAAACGGAAAAATAGTTGACTTGTCAAGATTTCAGGCCTAGACTTGTATGTTTTGGCCAGTAAGATTTTCAGGTTAAGAGACAATTTTCATGAAATGTCAAATATTGTTTTGTGGTTAACGTAAGAATAATTTCAAATAAAAGATTATTTCAAATTTAGTCTGCTGATTTTTCCCAGTATGCTTAAACATATATAAAAAATATATAACAGTTTGTCTTTGTATTCTATGTGTTTTGTTTTTATACCAAGCCACACAATAGTAGTTAGGTATTATGGTTTCATGTTGGTCATCCGTGTGTCTGTCCATACTACTGTCGTACGTCTATCCGACTGTCCATATTGTTCTTTCCAAATGAAGAGAACTATAGTAAAACCTCGAAAACAGTTAAAGTATCTACGTTTTTGGGCCAGACTATCAAGTTTAGGTCAAATGGGCCTCATTAGGGACTCTCATATATATTTCTCTTATATAAAAAAAAAAACAGTATAAACTCAGGTCAACACGGCACTGCTTACTTTTAATCAGTAGATATAACGCATCGCTATCAAATGATCTTCAAACTTTGAATAACTATATACTATAGAAGCTGAGTTTTACGCATATCTAGTGCAGTTTGGGTAGTTTTTTTCTGGTATAAATAAAAGTAAACTTTACCCAGTTTTGACGAAGTTAGTGATGAGAGTCATGTAAATCTTGGATAATTGAAGCTCCCAGTCTTCAGGCTGGTAATCTTCAGAGTACGGTTCCGTCCAGGAAACATAGCCTTCTTTATCATATCCAAATAAGAATATCAAATCGTCCGCATGGTTTGGCTTTGACACCCAAGTCGGAGTCCACATTAGATGTTGAGAAGGAAGCGCATCCGATACGTAGGTATACGTGGTACCAGCGTTTTGAATTTCTGAACTCAGATTTGCGTGCAAGTCAGCTAGGAGTTTAGCGTGAAAGCCAAAAACATAATCACCAGTCATTTCCAAAAATGACTTTCTTGTGCTGTTTATATCATCAGGATTTGCCCAGTCAGAATATTTATGTTGCAGCATATCAAACACAACCTCTGGAACATTGTCACCATAAATTAACTTTGCCGCCTTTGGAATGGCATCTTGTTCGAATTGTTCTCTAGTCAGAGCGAAATTTTCTGTATCATGTACTCCAGCAAAAGGATGAATATTCATTGTACCCTCTCCTGATGTAATCCCAGTCATAAAGTCAATAGAAGAAAAGAAATGTTTGGCCTCAGCGGATAAAACGGTATCATGATTGATTATTTTATAAGGGTCTGCCTCCAAGAACTGATCGTCAATAACACTTACAATATCCATAGGAAATTTTAAATAATCATTTTTAGGCTTATTCAGAGTATCTAATATTTTCTCTAATGGTTTTGATGCTATGCACTGTCTAAGAGCTTCCATGGAATCAGAAATGTCACAGCCTAAAAGTTGTCCAAATTTAATGGTGATATCCAATGGATTTGATTGAAAAGACCAAGGACATGTAATAGACCCACTCAATCCAATAGCTCTTTGGAATAAATTCTTATTTCTTGGGAAAATGCTTTGGTAAACAACGCTTGCACTGCCTGCAGAACCTCCAAATATAGCAACATTTTCTGGATTGCCCCCAAAATCAGTGATCTATTTATGAACCCACTGAAGAGCAATGTGCTGATCCCATAGGCCTAGATTACCGGGAAGAATGTCATCTCCTGTGCTTAGAAATCCAAAAGCCGTTACTCGATAACCCAAAGTCACAATGATAACGTCGCCGTACGCGCTCAGCATGTCACCAGAGTATATCTGCGCATAACCTACGTTAAATCCGCCTCCATAAAACCAAACCATCACTGGCAATCCATGACTGACAGTTGCTTTCGCCGGTTTCACTATGTTGATAAAAAGACAGTCTTCAGCTGTATCGAAATTCAAGTTAGGCCTACGAATTCCTCCAAGTGGTATTGCCATCTGCGAACACGTATGTCTATAATACGTCGCATCATAGACCGTACTAGACCCTACAGGGATTTTAAGAACAGGTTTCTGAAACCGTTCAATTGGTTCTGCATATGGGATTCCAAGATATTTCTCTACCTCCTTTGATTCACCAAAGACATCCAGTCTTCTTATGATTCCTTTGAAGTCTCCCATTCGAGTAGATATCACTTTTGTATTATCACTTGACGCATCAGAAAATGCAGATTCTGACAGTAACAGAAATGCAAATCCCAATATAGTTAACATTTTCCTTCTGCTTCGTTCCATCGCAAACCTTTATGACAAAGTGAACTATTTGATTATGATAGCAAGTCGTGTTATTGCATAAAACAAATGCCACAACTGTGAACATGTCTTACATATGCTGACCCCGATGTTATCGTATGATTTTTTTTTTTTTTTTTTTTTTTTTTTTTGATAATGATAGGTGTGTTGGTATCATGCTGTCCTTGAATGTCCGTGAATGTCGCGCTCCTCCTATAAACTGTTCAAAATTATAAACGGGAATACTGATTGAGCGAGAAAAGAATATTCATATACACTTGTTTTTAAGGCCGTTCAAAAAACAATTGCCTCTATTCAAGTACATTAGTTGAAAAGGCATTTTGGAAGGGTTCATTCCATTTGAAATTTAGGGCAGCAGTCTTCAGCGAATTTAATACATGCAAAAATTCAGGTCCGCCTATAATGCTCCAAGGGAGCGCGTGGGATGTTGCATTTTTTTGTTATTCCGCGTGGGCACAAAATCTTAGGATGCTAATTTTGGCTTTTGTGTTCTCCACCCCCAATTCAGATCAACACTGTCTGCTAGTAATACGATTTAATATAACATATTCTTAATATTTTCCCTATATTAAAGCATGAACTGTCATTATTTTGTCATTTCTATCAGGTCTGTTGCACGAGAAAAAAAAATGTTTCAAACTCGGGTTAATCTCAAACCTGCAGCTAGAAGGAGTAAATCTTCTAACCCTTTCACCCCTAAGTTAATCCCAGTCATAAAGTCAATAGAAGAAAAGAAATGTTTGGCCTCAGCGGATAAAACGGTATCATGATTGATTATTTTATAAGGGTCTGCCTCCAAGAACTGATCGTCAATAACACTTACAATATCCATAGGAAATTTTAAATAATCATTTTCAGGCTTATTCAGAGTAACTAATATTTTCTCTAATGGTTTTGATGCTATGCACTGTCTAAGAGCTTCCATGGAATCAGAAATGTCACAGCCTAAAAGTTGTCCAAATTTAATGGTGATATCCAATGGATTTGATTGAAAAGACCAAGGACATGTAATAGACCCACTCAATCCAATAGCTCTTTGGAATAAATTCTTATTTCTTGGGAAAATGCTTTGGTAAACAACGCTTGCACTGCCTGCAGAACCTCCAAATATAGCAACATTTTCTGGATTGCCCCCAAAATCAGTGATCTATTTATGAACCCACTGAAGAGCAATGTGCTGATCCCATAGGCCTAGATTACCGGGAAGAATGTCATCTCCTGTGCTTAGAAATCCAAAAGCCGTTACTCGATAACCCAAAGTCACAATGATAACGTCGCCGTACGCGCTCAGCATGTCACCAGAGTATATCTGCGCATAACCTACGTTAAATCCGCCTCCATAAAACCAAACCATCACTGGCAATCCATGACTGACAGTTGCTTTCGCCGGTTTCACTATGTTGATAAAAAGACAGTCTTCAGCTGTATCGAAATTCAAGTTAGGCCTACGAATTCCTCCAAGTGGTATTGCCATCTGCGAACACGTATGTCTATAATACGTCGCATCATAGACCGTACTAGACCCTACAGGGATTTTAAGAACAGGTTTCTGAAACCGTTCAATTGGTTCTGCATATGGGATTCCAAGATATTTCTCTACCTCCTTTGATTCACCAAAGACATCCAGTCTTCTTATGATTCCTTTGAAGTCTCCCATTCGAGTAGATATCACTTTTGTATTATCACTTGACGCATCAGAAAATGCAGATTCTGACAGTAACAGAAATGCAAATCCCAATATAGTTAACATTTTCCTTCTGCTTCGTTCCATCGCAAACCTTTATGACAAAGTGAACTATTTGATTATGATAGCAAGTCGTGTTATTGCATAAAACAAATGCCACAACTGTGAACATGTCTTACATATGCTGACCCCGATGTTATCGTATGATTTTTTTTTTTTTTTTTTTTTTTTTTTGATAATGATAGGTGTGTTGGTATCATGCTGTCCTTGAATGTCCGTGAATGTCGCGCTCCTCCTATAAACTGTTCAAAATTATAAACGGGAATACTGATTGAGCGAGAAAAGAATATTCATATACACTTGTTTTTAAGGCCGTTCAAAAAACAATTGCCTCTATTCAAGTACATTAGTTGAAAAGGCATTTTGGAAGGGTTCATTCCATTTGAAATTTAGGGCAGCAGTCTTCAGCGAATTTAATACATGCAAAAATTCAGGTCCGCCTATAATGCTCCAAGGGAGCGCGTGGGATGTTGCATTTTTTTGTTATTCCGCGTGGGCACAAAATCTTAGGATGCTAATTTTGGCTTTTGTGTTCTCCACCCCCAATTCAGATCAACACTGTCTGCTAGTAATACGATTTAATATAACATATTCTTAATATTTTCCCTATATTAAAGCATGAACTGTCATTATTTTGTCATTTCTATCAGGTCTGTTGCACGAGAAAAAAAAATGTTTCAAACTCGGGTTAATCTCAAACCTGCAGCTAGAAGGAGTAAATCTTCTAACCCTTTCACCCCTAAGTTAATCCCAGTCATAAAGTCAATAGAAGAAAAGAAATGTTTGGCCTCAGCGGATAAAACGGTATCATGATTGATTATTTTATAAGGGTCTGCCTCCAAGAACTGATCGTCAATAACACTTACAATATCCATAGGAAATTTTAAATAATCATTTTCAGGCTTATTCAGAGTAACTAATATTTTCTCTAATGGTTTTGATGCTATGCACTGTCTAAGAGCTTCCATGGAATCAGAAATGTCACAGCCTAAAAGTTGTCCAAATTTAATGGTGATATCCAATGGATTTGATTGAAAAGACCAAGGACATGTAATAGACCCACTCAATCCAATAGCTCTTTGGAATAAATTCTTATTTCTTGGGAAAATGCTTTGGTAAACAACGCTTGCACTGCCTGCAGAACCTCCAAATATAGCAACATTTTCTGGATTGCCCCCAAAATCAGTGATCTATTTATGAACCCACTGAAGAGCAATGTGCTGATCCCATAGGCCTAGATTACCGGGAAGAATGTCATCTCCTGTGCTTAGAAATCCAAAAGCCGTTACTCGATAACCCAAAGTCACAATGATAACGTCGCCGTACGCGCTCAGCATGGCTTTTGTGTTCTCCACCCCCAATTCAGATCAACACTGTCTGCTAGTAATACGATTTAATATAACATATTCTTAATATTTTCCCTATATTAAAGCATGAACTGTCATTATTTTGTCATTTCTATCAGGTCTGTTGCACGAGAAAAAAAAAAATGTTTCAAATTCGGGTTAATCTCAAACCTGCAGCTAGAAGGAGTAAATCTTCTAACCCTTTCACCCCTAAGTTTCTGAAGTGGCCACTTCCAGCTTTGAATTTGGACATGTCCACTATTGCAAAAGTGGATACCAGAAAAAAAAAAAAAAAAAAAAAAAAAAAAAAAAAAAACAGAATGGCAAACAGTGTAGTTCCTGATAAGACGGCCCCTTACGAGCCGTCTCATCTGGACCTATGCTGTTTGCAAATTAAGGGGTCTGTTTTGGTCTTCAGGCCTGAAAGGGTTTAACTGCTAAATACGAACGGGGCCACGTCTGAATGTCCAGTAAATACTTGTATTGGTTTGAATTAAGCCTCGGAATACTGCATATTTATCACAGCTTTACTTGCAAAAGGACATATATTAGTCCTCGTTAAACTGAAATTTTGTCGCGCTAGCTGAAAATACTGCCGATTCTGAATTCTAAACAGTGCTATCCTTCTCATTTGGATGAAAGGACCCCTTTCAAATCATTTTAGAAAAGTATTATGACTATATGTTTTATTTGTCATTGATACAAGAGGAAAAAAACATCTGATATTTGAAAATACATTAGTCATATAAATTGCACTTTTATTACGTACACGTTTATTTTCATTGAACAAAACACAAGTGAGAAAATGTTTAACATTCTACTTTGAATGATATATACAAATGAGCATGAAATACGAACGAAATAAGCAATAACTACAAATGTGTTTGTAAAACACTTTACACCCATCTATACGCTTGTCAATACCATACGCAAAACTTGAAAAGGGTCATAACTGACAAAAGTAATCAAAATTCACCTAATCTAATCAGGTCGTTCCAAACTGCTTGCAAAGTTCAGTAGCCTAACTAAATGGTTCCGTAAATATTTTACTTACAAGAAAAGTGTGACTTACGGACGAAAGGGACGGACGGACAAACCCAAAGCAATATGCCCTTCCAACTTCTTCGAAGTTGGCGGCATAAAACAAGAATTACAAACATAGCAATTCAAACTGAATGCGTAAAAGTTCAGTAAATCTTCATATAAACGACATACCGTATTCGACCTTATGAATTCACAGTTCGCTTCATAGGTTTTGCTAAATTACTGGAAAAAGTTGTAGTAAATTACATACCTAATAAGTGAACACTTTAAGGAAAGATCAACAGAGGACTTCATGTAGTCCTATTTAATATTGCTTACGCGATTGCTCTTTGACTGTCTTTGATTGCCCAGGCTGATCTTAGTCTTCGTTGGTCGCACAAGTCATATTGTAGGTTTTATGCGATGGTTCATTAATGATGGTTTCCTCCAATGATTGTAAACGATGGTCTGCTTCAGATGGCTAGCGCCTGACTATCAAAGTATGGTCGGCTGATTGTGGTTTGTGACTTTCATCACGAAAACATGCCTATATAATTTTGACCCCCTTAAACCCCACTTTTATACAGTAAAACTGGGGTTTACATGGATATACATTATTTTTCTTATTTCTAACATAGATTGTGGGTATTCGTTAGAACCGCCTCTGCGAGGCGGTGCAGAGGCGGTTCTAACGAGTACCCACAATCTATGTTTCGAGCAGAAATATGAAAAATATTTGAATTTTTTGTCTGAAAATTTTTAATTTTTTGGTGATTAACTTTTCAGTATATTTGTATAGGCTTGTTTTCGTAATGTCTGTTACCTGTTTTGTGATTTACTTTTGTTCTAGCTTCAGATCGCCATTGAGTCGTTTGTTTTGCTTCATCACAGTAGAACCTCAGTGACTCGAACACCGATGACTCGTTTACAGTGGCTACTGAATTCGAACACGTTTTTAAGTACCTAGGAAATTCTTCCGATAGCTCAATAAAACAAACACTTTGGATTCTTCTTTAGGATTTTGATTCCTATCATTTCTTGAAAATCTATGTTGTGTGTACTCATTAGAATTGCCGCATGAAGGCGATTCTAATGAGTACACTCATCATACCATTCTTTCATAGAAGATCGAAAAGAAAAACCTATATATTATTCCATTTTGTCTCCTAACCTGGCGCTATGATAAGCCCTCAGTGGCTCTAACAACCCATATCTAGGACAAATTTCCATGGTCCCAAAGATGTTCGAGCCATTGAGATTGGACTGTATGAGTTTCATTGTGATGTTCCACAGATGAGGTAGACGACACCTATACGGACCGAACTTATATTTGTAATTTGGTGCTGCATCAGAATTTAAGGGTGAGGTTTCGCGCGAGTAAATCCAGTTTGGTCCCCCAGAAGGTTTTCTACTGACCCCCTCTGTTGCAGTTCTTCTTTATTTGTTTGTGCGCCGATGATTTCATTATAACGTTTCGTCATTTATTTATTTATTTATTTTTTATTTATTTATTTTTTGGGTGGGGTTTTACGCTCCTCGTCTCTCCTTTTGGTGCCTCTGAAACATTACAAAAACACGCCTATTCAAATTGAAAAAGGAAAATTTTCAGATAAAAGAATTCTGATTTTTTTTTTTTATTTTCAAATTTCTGCTCAAAACATAGATTGTGGATTCCCGTTAGAACCGCCTCGGTGCGGATCAAACATAGATTTGTACATTCGTTCGAACCGCCTTGGCGCGGCGGTTCTAACGAGTACCCACAATCTAGGATTTTTAGCAAAATAAGAAAAGTAATGTACACCCTGTAAACCATAGTTTTACTATATAAAAGTCGGATTTAAGGGGGTCAAAAATTATATAGGCGTGCTTTCGTGATTTTCTGTGTATCTTTAAGTATTTGTTTGAACACACATAGCAGTGAGTAGATAGATAACTGCAGCTTCAAATTTCAATTTCCCTCGAAATTTCGAAGTATATGTACATGTATCTGCGGTACAATTAATCAGGGTACAGAACTGGACAGTTTCGACATCAAAGACAACGATTTTAAAGTTTGTCACAAAATGCGTTGCCTTTTTACGCGATTTTTGAGGACTGTCACATTCACCGTAGTGTGTAATAAACTTTTCAAACTTGAACTACCCCATGAATTCCGAAGTATATGTACAGTTAATGTCCAGCTCTATCCCCTGACCAGTTGTAACGAGGATACAAATACATATACTTAAAAAATTCTTGGAAAGTTTCTTTGAAAAACTTATGACAAATTCCGGCGTCATTAGAAATTACGTGCTGACATAGCATACTCAAGGAACAACAGTCGCATACCTGCAGCGAAGTACACCCGCTATTGTCTTTGAAACATAGCATACCTGTGAAGAACGTAGAAACCGATATCAAATGGGTCGAGCAAAGCGAAAAGATGTCTTAAACATCCGCAAAATGCCTAAATTGAGATTCATCAGGCGCGAAGTCTCATCCGCGTATTTGTTCTCGATTGATACATTGATATAATGTCAAATCATTATGTTAGCGGACAATGAAGTCCTTGATCAGACTGTGCAGATGCGCAGGCTGATCGGGCCTTCTCTGCCCGCATGTCCGAAGACACGTTTTTTTTTTTGTTTGTTTTTTCTTTTGCATTGCGCGGCCGATCAATAAAACCATTCCTACACATCTTTTATACTATTATTACGTGTATCTTTCTCATGTAAAAGAGTTATGTAACATCAATTAAGAGAAATAGTTAAAATTTCAGTTGCAACAACTCTGTAAAACTATATTTCCTCTCTTTTGTAAACTGTTCTACTCAAAGGTAGGCAATTTCAAAGAGCTAAAACAAAAGTACAAATTTTGCAATCACTCTCTTTTTAACGTGAATAATCGGAATGAAGTCAGTGACGTTGTATGTTGTCAAGTGGTCTCTGTGTGCGTTTGGGTGTTTAGATTAATTTCGTTATTTCGTATTTCCTCATCTTTGTCACACATGCGGAAATGCTCCAACAGTGTGTGTACTCATGTCATCGCTAAAGGAATGACAGGAAAACGTGAAATATTTTGCATCATGTATAAATTTTATAAAGAAGTAAAACGAAAATGAAACAATCTAAATTGTACCTGCTCTGTGTAAAGGATGTACTGACATTTATACAGTGCGTATTACAGGATAGCCTCCAGTCTGTTTTCATTATGTAGCGTTTTTTTTTTTTTTTTTTTTTTTTTTTTTTTGTTTGTTTTTTTTTAAAAGGGACGAACAGCAATAATATTCTGGAGAGTTTAAAGGCTCCATATTTCTCAAAAATCATTACGAAAACATGCCTATTCAAATATACTGAAAATTTCATCACCGAAAAATGAAGATTTTCAGATAAAAAATTCTGATATTTTTCATATTTCTGCTCAAAACATAGATTGTGGGCACTTGTTAGAACCGCCTCGTCGAGGCGGTTCTAACGAGTACCCACAATCTATGTTTTTGAGCAGAAATAAGACAAATAATATATACCCCTGTAAACCCCAGTTTTACTATATAAAAGTGGGGTTTAAGGGGGTCAAAATTACATAGGCGTGTTTTCGTGATGAGACGTTTCATTACCCAAGAAATGTTTATAAATTGATATATAGTGCTAATATAATCATAAAATGAAGCACGTGACAGTCTCTAAAGTTTCAGTTAGTCTCTCGTTTTTGAAATGAAATGATTTTTTATCGTATCTCTGAATTAATGTTGCCAACATTGATTCAGAGATATAATAATAAAAAAAATAATAGTAATAATTTCATTTTTGATCCAGTTCAAGAAAGAGAGACTCACTGAAATTTTACAGGCTGTCAGGTGCCACATTTTATAATCGTATTAATACCATATATCAATTTATTAAACCTTTCTTGGATAAAAAAAAATGTCTATTTTTGAGGAATATGGAGCCTTTAAACAATATCTGGTTTCAATGAATATTCTGGAGAGTTTAAACTATATCTTATTTCAATGGATCCAAACCAGATTTTTCCATTGCCAGAAATAAGTCCAGCCCATGACATTCTAGTGAAAGAAATTATTAAATGCGCTCAGCAGTATCGATGCATCTACCTTCTTTAAGAGTGACATCACGAAAACATACCTATATAATTTTGACCCACTTAAACCCCACTTTTATACAGTAAAACTGTGGTTTACAGGGGTATACATTATTTTTCTTATTTCGGTTCAGAAACACAGATCGTGGGTACTCGTTAGAACCGCCTCGTCGAGGCGGATCTAACAAGTGCCCACAATCTGAAAAAATATCAGAATTTTTATCTAAAAACTTTCAGTTTTTGGTTGTGAAATTTTCAATATATTCGAATAGGCGTGGTTTCGTAATGAATGGAAAAAATGGAGAAAAAGAAAAAAAGATCCCATGATCTTTGATAAAGTGCTGCCCCAGCAACGGTAACCTTTCAGATAGTCTACACAAGAGTTGTGTGTCGATACAAGGTTTCAACCAGTCCCGGACTTTAGTTATGACCACGTTAAGCAGTCAATGGAAAACAGCATTGGACCAGTCCGTGGCCGTTGATATAAGATTGCCTATGGGCGTAAACAAGAAATGTTGGAGATCACACGTTTTAGATGGCGTATTATTAAAGCCAAGCTTTAAGATGACTTATT
Organism: Anodontia alba; assembly: GCA_964016985.1. NCBI lineage: Eukaryota > Metazoa > Mollusca > Bivalvia > Lucinida > Lucinidae > Anodontia > Anodontia alba. The sequence continues at coordinate 88,942,821 of OZ024830.1, read as the reverse complement.
TGCCATTATCTCAGCAAGTCGGTTACCAGGGTCAAACAGGCATGAAACGAAGGTACCGTATTTAACCCAATTATTCGGACACTTAACTCCTGGATTTTTCCATACTTCTCCAAATTGAGCAGGCCAATTTGGTGAAAAAGTGCTGGTTGAATGGCAAACAGTGTAGACCCTGATCAGACGCCGCATCATGCGGCGTCTGATCTGGGTCTACTCTGTTTGCTCAGAGGTAACTGTCCGACTATTTAGCGTAAATATGACACATACTTGATCTATTACATATGATTAGCGGTAAATAAAGCCAAAATCAAAAAGAACACTTTACATAAAACTGTACACGATGTTTTCTTTTATTTCCTAAAGTTGTCATAGTCATCAAAGTCCATTATGACCTGTCAAGTATGTCTCATTAAACAGTCATCTCATCAACTTGCCCTAACAATAATTACTCTTACAGGTTCGGTAACTATCGTAATTATTCGTACACCCTCAATACTCGGACGCCTTAACTCCTTACCATACTTTTCCTTTTATACCTGTAAATTCGGACAGATTCGATGTACGAGTATATCGTAATTATTCGTACACACTTAATACTCGGACGCCATAACTCCTTACCATACTTGCCATTTTTCTACCTGATCAGAGATTTAAAATATGGTGACGGACTGAAAACGGTGTAGACCCTGAAGAAATGTTCCTTTACTATGTAAATTCGGACAGACTCGTTGTATAACATAATTATTTGAACACCCTCAACACTCGGACACTTTAGCTCTTTACCATACTTGTCCTTAAATGTGAAAAAAAATTGAAGATTGGTCTAAAATGTAACGGCGGATTGACAAACAGTATAGACCCTAATTAAATGCTATACCCTAATTAAATGCTATTTTACCCTATAAAATCGGACAGGCTCGATGCATAACGTAATTACTCGGACACACTCAATACTCTGACACCTTAACTCCTAAACTCCATTGCATTTGAGTAATTGTAGAGTGGTCTAAAATATGATAACAGAATGGCAAATAGTGCAGACCCTAACTAAATTCTACTATACCCTATGAATTCGGACAGGTTCTATGTATGACGTAATTATTCGGACACACTTAATACCCGGACACCTTAACGCATTACCATACTTTTCTTAAATGAGAAATAAATCATTGAAGTAACTAAAAAGGGGTCTAAAATGTGATGACAGATTGGCAAACAGTGTATGCTATGACGAAATGCTCCCTTACCCTATAAACTCGGAAAGGTTCGATGTATACCGTAATTCGGACTTCCTCGATATTCGGACAACTTAAATCCTTGCCATATTTCTCCTTAAATATGAAAAAAGAATCATTTGAGTACCTGCGAAGGGATCTAAATGAGATGATGGAATGGCAAACTGTAAGTGCATCAGTTCCCTTCATTGGGGCTATACTGCCAATCCTTACTACAGTCGAACCTCAGTAACACCGATGGCTCGTTTACCATGGCTAATTCGAACTCGGTTTTGAGTCCCAACGACATTCTTCCGATAGCTCAAGAAAAACAAATATATAGGGAAATTCCCTTATTTTTTCAAGAAATCGTATGTTTTTGTACTCATTAGAATCGTCTCATCGAGGCGATTCTAAAGAATACAGTCAACATACAATTATTTTATAGAAAATCGAAATGATTTCTCTAAATTATCGTTATTTGCTTCCTGACCTTGCGCCATGATTAACCTTCAGTGGCTTGAACTATCCATATCTCGAACAAATTTCCATGATCCTAAAGATGTTCGAGCCATTGAAGATCGACTGTACATTGCTCTGACTAAAGCTCAAAGTGCATTGAGAAATACATTCCAGAAGCTGTTGTTTTCGTGTTTATTGCTTGCACCTGTCATTAAATTACGAAAGAGATCATTGCCTCCCACGGCATTTCGAGACCACTCGCGTGTTCTTAATTGAAAGGTTAACAAGAAAACTTGTCAAACATGGCGTCGCCAACATTTTGTCATCCACATAAAACTGAACCCAGGAAAAGGGTCCATATGCCATATTTGATCAGCGGCGGCCCATATTAACCTAAGCATTCATAGTCAAATAGAGCTGTTGATTACAGCACATATCCAAGCGGGCACACGACGTTGAAAGAACGTCGATTCAATGTTGATTCAAGGTCTTGACGTTGAATCAACGTTGAATCGAAGTTGTTTCAACGTTGTGTGTCTGGTGGGTATGCCGGAATACACAGGCTGATCTAGAATTTTATTTCTCGCACATGACATTTTAACATTCATTGGGCAGTTTCAACAGACGACAAATTGATGATATTTTTCCCCAAGAAAATAGGCGTTGAGTCAATTTGCATACGCTCTCAAAGCCTAAGGAGACACCTTGCATGAACTCTCAAAGCCTGTGTTCTGGGAACATTTTGAAAATCATTTCAAAATGCCGTCTGTTGATTTTTTCCCAGCATGCTTTGCGTTACATGTGTGCATACCTGTTAAATCCCAAGTCACTTATTTTTATAGGAATAAGGGGAATCGAGGGGCACAGAAGCTCACACGAGAAGCATACATGGTGTCGTTTTGTTGAATACTCAAGGCGTTCTCACCATTAATAAACACAAAAATGTACTCATGACTGAAACTCGAGTTGTCCAAAAAAAATCATAAGGCACATTCGAAATGAAGTGACTCATGAGGATAATGAGCCAAACAAATAGGATACAAAGGACAATCGACCAATCAAATTAAGACAATCGACCAATCAAATTAAGACAATCGACCAATCAAATTAAGACAATCGACCAATGAAATTAATAAGGTGCGCAGGAAAGGTCAGTCCTGACAAATAACCACGATAGTGTTGTTTCAAATCGTGTAAATGTCTATTTCAAAGCCCACTCAGTCTGCCATTTTTTTTCCCTTTTGTTGTTCAGTAAAACCAAACAGCTGCGATAAATACCACAAATTATATGCAAAAACCGTTGCATACAACATCACAAAAAATAAATAAACAAAACATAAGAACACTAATATTGACATAACCAGCTGGCAGATCACCTCAGTGTTGCTGTTGTTGTTACTACTGCAGCCGTTGTTGTTGTTGTTGTTGTTGTTGTTGATAATGATGATGAAGATGATGATGGTGATGATAATGGAGCTTATTTCGTGAAGGGGAACAGATATACTGTCAAAATTGTTTTATATCTAGCCTGCAAAGGGGTCTAATCTGTAAGAAAAGAATTTGCTCACTTTTAGAATAGACCCATTTTCAGAAGGGAAGGAAATCAAATTTGACAGGGTGGTTTTTGTCCCTTTCTGAAAAAGAGCCTTATCTATAAGGAATAATTTGCTCCTTCATTTCAGAAGGGCCGAAAATCAAATTTGAGGAGTTGGTAACTCTTTCAAAATCGTTTGTGTCCCTTTCTGAAAAGGGGTCTACTCTATAAGGAAAGAATTTGCTACTTCCTTTTAGTGTAAACCATTTTTCAGAAGGGAAGGAAATTAAAATTAACAAGGTAGTTTCCCCTAAATGTGTATCGATTCCTCTTAAGCCGCATTTAGCCTGTACCAATATCCGGGCTTATTCAGCAGGCAACACCTCATAACAAAATCAACAAATTGGCATGTGCACCCAGCGAAGACTCAGATCAGCCTGGGCATTCACCCAGTCTGATCAGAGTCTTCGCTGTGCGCTCTATGCGTAGCTAAGGACCTAAGCTTTCTTCAACCGCGGGCAGTGAAGACTGATCAGACTGTGTGGATGCCCATGCTGATCTGAGTCTTCGCTGGGCGCACATGCCAATTTGTTGGTTTTGGTAATTGGCTCAAATTGATATTTTTCTTATTTTCCCAGAACACGGGATTTGATTTTTCGTGCAAATTGTCTCCATTGAAAAAAAATTCAATATGTCATCTGCTGAAAATTTACCCAGAGTACTAAGCGTCTACTTTTCGTAGTTTCAACCTTACACCTTAACGCTTTAACGCTAGGTAAAAAAAAAAGTCAGCAGACGATATATTGAAATATTTTCTTATTTTTTCCACAAACTAGAGATTGACATTTCATGCTAAAAATGTCCATGAAATGCCAAACCCAGACCTTATTTTACGGGAAGGAGTAAACAAGAATATGATCAAAATTTCATCCACTGATTTGATCAAAAAAGTGATGACGGTTAAGGGGTGTGTTAAAGAGCAGAATGATTAAGGAGTAAACAACAATATAAAACAAATAAAACAGATTGAGAAATAAATAAAATGGATATAAAAGGAATACGCCATTCGATATTCTAATGTTTCACAATTTGACCTTTCTTATCCTTGTCCCTTTGACGTCTGAATATCGCTCCGAGAAAGGGGTCTTTGTGATACGGACGCACATACTAATAGTCTCATCGGGGCCTTTGAAGCGTCTGGATGGCCGAGTGGTTACCACTCCCCACTTTGGACTGCGATGTCCCGGGATCGAATTCCGCTGGAGGCGGAATTCAGCGCATGAATGTGCGGCACTTTATTGCACAGGGCGCTTCATTAGCCGTAAAAAAAAAAAAAAAAAAAAAAAAAATCTGTGTTTCCACTGACATGCTGAAAAGAAATTGGTCGGTAGGTAGGAGAAACTTATTTTTTTTTTTATTATTATTATTTTTCTATTTTTTCTCCAGAAAAGAACAGGATCGGGCCTGTAATTTTATGAAAATACAGATATTTTGTTGAGGGTCGGTGCTTTACTTTTTTATTTTGCATTTTTACATATAAAAAAAGCAGAGGCGGGTGTTTGAAACAGAGTCGGTCGGGTTAGCGGAAACACAGCTATTTTTACGCCTTATCATCCTTCATAGTTTAAACGTATTTATTCATAAAATATGTACAAATAAAGCAGTGAACATAGTACAAACAATTAGGATCAGAACGGAAGCTTTAAGCTTATTTAGTTCTTCTCCTATAACTTGGTATTAAACATGTAATTATTCTATGGCAAAATGCTTAAACAATGGTATTCTTATCGACATAGGACTATAGGTTGTATTTTTTGAAAGAGAAACAAAAACAAACAGCAAAATAAGAAAAAAATAAATAAATGAATAAATAAATTCAATAAAGTGGCACTGTTTGTACTTGTTATTATTTGTAACTGTTAAAAACATGAAAATACATGTTGAAAAGAAGTAAAAAGGAATTATACCATAGTTCACGTTATCAGAGAAATAAACAATTACAGTATGTAAGAAAAAAACAGAAAGAAAGAAGAAAGACGGAGCTGGAGACGAGGGGTGGGGGAGATCGCAAGCACCATCAGAAGTCATCCGTATGTAGATATCACTGTTCACCATGGTGGCATTGCTAAAGTGAACTGTAGTGTAATCTATAATATGTTATTTTTTTTAATACATCTGCATATAAATATATATACACACATACACCTACATACACCTACATACACACACTTAAGTTGTATTAGTATTAAATCTTTTCGTTGCAAGTCTATATCTTTGAACACTTTCAAATATTGCAACATTCGATGTGTGGGAAAGCATTTCGTCCCCAGATAAAAGAACATTTAGAGTCAATGTTGTGTACAACAAAACAGTGTTTATGAGTTCGGTCCTGTAGTCTCGGTATAGAGGACATCTCAGGAAGTAATAGTCGGCGTTTTCAATTTCACCGCGGCCACAAGCACATAAAGGAGAGTCCAAAATGTTTTTCGAAAATAGATCAAAGTTAAGAGAACTATATCCTGTTCTGAGTCTTGTGTATAGAATTTGTATTTTTTGCTTGCCAGTGTAGAAATATTTCGGAATGCGAACCCTGTCCTGGTTTAAACGTTGCTTAAAATAATTTGTCGAATCTGCGTCTCTAACAGCACAGGGTAAGTTATTCCAATCCTTTACCACTGATGGCAGGAAGGAATTAGAATACTGGGTAGTTCGTGAATATATTGTTTGAAGATTATTCTCATTTCTCAAATTATATCGGGAAACATTGTGGATCAAAGATGGAACTAGTTATGTCAAATTATTAACCATTTAATGAAAAAGAACAAATTTGTGTTTCCATCTTCTTGTCTCTAACCGATCCCAGCACACCTCTTCATATCACCTTCGGACTGAAACTAGTTTTGTTGTCCTACTGCTATCCTTGCTGCTTCTGTTTGTATTTTTTCAAGTTCTTGTTTTTCTTGGTGTAAACAGTTGTCCCAGGTTACATCTGCATATTCCAGTAAAGGACGAATGAAGAAATATAAATGGTTTCTAGAGACTTGCGATCAAGATCAAATTTGAGTTTGCGCATTACATTTAGTCTTGTCCATGCCTTCTGTTTTGTGTAATCTATATGGTGATGCCAGGAGCAGTCTTATGAAAAATATAAACCTAAATTCTTATGAAATTCGACTTCATCTATCTGATTGTTTAGCATAAAACTGGCGGATGATCATGTCTATTCAGTTTACGCGAGATCAACAAAGCCTCGGTTTTGTTTGGGTGAAAGTCTACTAACCACAGTTTCGCCCATCGAAATATTTTCCGGAGATCAGAATTGATATTTCTGCAGCTGTGTCAGGATTTTCAATAATAATGAATAGGCTAGTATCATCCGCGAAATAATCGAATGTTTGATCCTATCTTTGTGACAATGTCATTTCTATAAAGCAGGAAAAGAAAAGGACCTAGTATGGAGCCTTGGGGAACTCCAGCGTGGATGTAATTCCAAACAGACCGGGCTCCAGGAAGCACGACGCGCTGTTTCCTGTTTTCTAGATGACTAATAAACAATTGGAGAAGATTACCCGAAATCCCTGCGGCACGTAATTTATGAATAAGACACGCATGCCAAACCCGATCAAATGCCTTGGTAATGTCGCAAAAAAACGACTCGAACTTCTTTTCCAGTGCTTGACAAAAAGTATTATAGTATTATATAGATATGTAAGTTGATTGACGGTGGAGTCCCCAGGAATGAAACCAGATTGAAAAGATGTTATTATATTATTATTACGAAAATGATTGTACAGGTTCTTAAATACAAGATGTTCTAGTGTTTTATCCAAGTTACTAAGCAATGAGATAGGCCGGTAGTTAGCAACACTTGCTGGATTGCCTCCTTCGGGCACAGGGCAGACATGTAATTCTTTGAAAGCATCAGGCACTTCGCCAGAACTAAAAGAATGGTTGAAAAATGCAGCAAGTGGGAAACATATCTCCTTCGAAATTTCTTTGAGCATACGATTGCTTAATCCATCCGGGCCAGTAGCTTTTCCGACAGGCAATGCTTCCAAAGTAAGTTTAACTTCTTCAGGTGTCACTGTCAGAGAACTAAAAATTTCATTAACAGAGTAGGGATCAATTTCAGGAACAGCACTTCCATCATCTAAGAAAGTTTGGTCTTGGAAGAAATCATTCAATATGTTAGCCTTTTCTAAATCATCAGCATATATTAAGCCGTCCTATTCCAGAGGGGGAACAGCGGAGTTACTTTTGGACGAAATAAATGATTTAAGAAAAAGATTACCAGCTTTTAACTTTTCTGCAAGACGATTATTCACAGCTTGCTTAGATTCTCTGATGGCTGAAATACATGTGTTGCTTAAATTCATGCCAGTCTAGGAGGTCACCTGTTCTCCTAGCTTTACGATAGGCTCTTTTACGCTTCCGAATGAGTTGCTTTGTGTGTGATGTTATCCAAGGTGGTCGGTTGGGCGAATAGTAACGACTTTATTAGGTATACAAGTTCCAGCCAGTTATAAAGGTTTTTCAACGAGATCCTTAGCATATATGTTTATATCAACATTTTGTATCGCAGTCCAGTCAGTATTTGACACCTTTTCTCTTAATAGATTATAGTTACCCTATTCGTAGTGCCATATACGCCCAGTAAAAGATTTCCGTTTAGGTTTTGAGAAGTTAAGAATTCCAAAAACAGGACAGTGAAATCGTATGTCTTGATGTAAGAATGGGTCATCAACCCCGCTTGATATAATATGTGCTTTATTGCTTACGAGTATTAAATCAATGAGAGAAGAAGACGTTTCTGTATAATTGGTGGGATCGGTTATTACCTGGGTTAGCGAAAATTGTTCACACCATGAAGTTATTTTCCGGAATGATTGGATATTAAGCATATTGTAGTTAAAGTCTTCGGTGACGACATTATCATTAATTCCTGTATCAATTGCCAGGTGAATCGAGTCTTCAATTGTAGAATAGTACACAGAGTCAGAGCTCGGAGGCCTGTAGAATAACCCGAATAAAATACGTTTATTCTTGATGACAATTTCAATCCAAATGTTTTCAATACCGCGCAATTCTAAGTCATCACGACGTCTATAATAAAGGTAGTCTTTGACGTATAACACATCCATGACTGTCACCTACCCTGTCCTTCCACTCGGGTTGACTGAATGATTCAATCAAAAGATCATCGTTTTGTGTCACTCTGCTTAGCCATGTTTCCGAAAAAGCTAGGATGTCAGTCCATTAGCTCGGCAGCAAGTATATCAAGTTTAGGGGCAAGACTTTGGACATTATAATGGGGGAAGGGTAAATGGTTTGCTAAGTTGGGAAAATTTATGTTAGACGATGACCCATTAGCGAAATCATGCAAGGTACTTGAGGAATTAGAAGAAGGTCCTGGATTTGGGTTTACATCCCCTGTTCGTAATAGCAATGCATACAGCCAGGCCAATAAGACTAAGCTGAATAAGAAGTATGTTCCTTGAAGGGTAAATTCACAGTTAAAATCATATAATTTTCCTGGAACAATTCGACGCATAATGTTGCTTATAACAAGATGAGAGGACAACTTGGCATTGTATTCTAGGTGTCTAGCTAGTGAGTACGAATGTTGCTTTTCACTGCAGATGTAAAAAAGAAATAGGATTTGTATTACGACAGAAGACGATTACCACGGCAGACAAATGTGTGTCTATCGACCGCTTTCTTCGTGTACAATTTCACGAAACTGAACTGATTAAATACAAGAAAACAACGATCGCCATCACACACAAGTACATTGTACAATAAGCAAAGGACACGCTTCTATCATGCTAAGGCCCCCAGCCCGTCTTCCCAGCTCCAGCTAGCCTAAAGAATGAAGAAAATACAAAAACGATAAAGCGATAGAAAAGCATTCCAAGAATTGAAGGAAAAAAAAGGAATACAGATTAATGTTTGTATGAAACCTACGTAGAATACAAACTGATCATATATGGTAAGTACATTGATTTTTTTGAAAAAAAAAAAAAGATCAGTTTAATTAAATGGCCTATAAGTTAGATTGGTCAGGATGTCGTCTAGATTTTGTAAGTTAGACAAGTAAGTTCATTTGATTTCGCAAACAGAAAACTAACAACAGGATACAAGTATAATGTATAGTTAACATGTATGTATGTATGTATGTATGTATATATTTTTGGGTATGTATGTATGTATGTATGTATGTATGTATGTATGTATGTATGTATGCGCATGCATGCATATATGGATGTAAGTACGTATGTACGTATGTATGTATGTATCATGTTCAAATGTGTATGTGCGCGTCTTTGTACAATACAATACAAAGCCTAACAATACAATGCAAGAAATGCAATACAATACAATAAAACTAGCAGAAGGAAATAAGTATCATGTCTAGTAAATATATATATATATATATATATATATATATATATATATATATATATATATATATATATATATATATATATATATAAATATATATATATATATATATATATATATATATATATATATATATATATATATATACACAATGTACACAATATAATTTATTACATTACAATATAATGAATACAATACAATACAACACAATCCAGTGAATGCAATAAAATACAATATATATATGTATGTATGTATGTATGCACATACTACGTAAGTACGTGCGTACGTGCGTACATACGTACGTACGTACGTGTATGTATGTATGTATGTATGTATCAAGCTATAATATGTTAGAATGTATGCACAATACAATACATTACAATACAATACAACTTTACTAATGTTGATAGGGACGTAAAACACGAAACCATCTTCATCATTCTCATCGTCATCACCATCATCATCATGGTCTTTGTTGTCTTTTCTCATCTAGTACGCGGCGAGCGACTCGAGAACCACAAAATAATCGGGTACCATATGCAGTCGACTGTCGTTATCTCGAAGTCCAAGGGACTGTCTGAAATATTTCGAGATGTACGTACCTCGACATATCAGGTTTGAATAATTGGGGCAAAAATAAATCAAACAACCGCATTTCACAAATGAATATGTAACTAGACTCCTGAAGTTAGTGATATATTGAAATTATTGTGGAGCCGGCCTCGGTGGCTCAGCTAGATGCGTGTCCGAATGGTAATCAGGAGGTTGCGGGTTCGTCCCCCGCCGGGTCGGGAACATTCTTTCGTGAATGTTGATCATGAAATATTGTCTATGATAATTCTCTCCCTTCCGCTGAATCAAGAAGGGCAGTTGTCAGTTTCTGGCGAAAGAATGTGCACAATACCTGTTAACCGCTTAGAGGACTAAGCCTGCCCAGTAAAAGTGTTGTTAGGTAAACCGATCGCGTCGGCCTCACGGAAGATTAGCTGTTACATGTACTAATGTATGCGCTAAATGTTGTAACCCTCGATAAATAAAGTCTTTACTTACTTACTTACATGACCCCATTGTGTTGACTGGGCCGTAAAACCTCAACACAAACAAATAAACAAACAAAATATTGTGGAAAATTAGGAGGAATTTCTCCATAGGAGCACTTCCTCCTTAGGAGCAATTTCTTGGTTTTCCACAATATTTTGTTACCTGTTGTTGTGAGATTTCCATGTTAAGTTTTCACTTCGAGATAAGCGGTTATTCGAGATAAGCGAAGTCGAGATGACGAGAGTCGACCGTAAGGTACAGTATTTATCCTAATCATTCGGACACTTTAATTCCTTACCATATTAGTCATAGAATTTGAACAAGTCCATTTGACTATGTTCATGTCTAGAAACTGCTGGAAAAGTGGTAAACATATATAGACCTTGATCAGACACCCCAGACCACGCTCACGAGCGAAGACTGTGATCAGACTGTACATATGTCTAAGCTAATCGGGCTTCCGCTGGATTCACACAACATAAGGTACATTTTCTCACATGACGACACAAAAACATGTAATTTAACGAGGTACAATCTGGTCTTTTTATATATACAGTAAAACCTGTGTAAGACAGCCACCTTTGAAATTGACCTCAGTGGTTGATGTGAAAAGGTGGTTGTCTTATAAAGGTACATGTCATGTAATTTTGCTAGCAAAATTACATGACACGTCCTTTATAAGACAGACAACTTTTTCCATATCAACCGCTATTTAAAGTCAGTCTCGAAGATGGCTCTCTTACACAGGTTTAACTGTATTCACAATGAAATATTTTCTTCATTTTTTACTGTACTTATTAACCCTAAGAATTTACATTACGAAAATAAGCCTATTCAAATATTCTGAAAATATATACTGAAACTTTTACCACCAAAAAATGAAATTTTTCAGATAAAAAATTGACATTTTTCATATTTCTGCTCAAAACATAGATTGTGGGTACTCGTTAGAAACCGCCTCGGCCAGGCGGTTCTAACGAGTCCCCACAATTTATGTTTTTTGAGCAGAAATAAGAAAAAATGTATACCCCTGTAAACCCCAGTTTTACTTTATAAAAGTGCAGTTTCAGGGGGTCAAAATTACGTATATAGGCATGTTTTCGTGATGAGTCAAACAAACAATGTCAAGCAAGTAATGTAGATATAGATCAGATGACTCATTTTGATGCGTTTGATCTGGGTCTATACTGTTTGCCACTCATCCAGCAATTTTTGATACAAATAGACTTGATCAAACTTTAGGTCGAGTATGGTAATGAATTAAAGTGTCTGAATACTGAGAAATAAATATGATATTATTGTCTTATCACGTCCTTTGAAGTTCCCTTTGATGTATTATATTGGCCGCGCCATGGCGAAAACGTGTCCTCTGGCATATGCGGACAGCGAAGGCCCAGATCAGCCTGCGCATCCGCGCAGTCTGATCAAGGCCTTCACTGTCCGCTAACAGAATCATCGGATACTACAGAATGTATGAAGAGAGAGTAAAGGCCTGGACGATACTTTGCGCACTCGCAGGATGACCTGAATCTGTGTATTTTGCACATGTTCGAAGGCACCTTTTTGCATGGCACAACCCATATAATGTATTATGTAAGGAAACACGCACATGCGCTCCATCATTCAAGATGTAGGTTGAAAAATATATCAACAAAATAATGGGCGAGTTAAACAAAGTGCATTTTTGTTCGGTAAATTTTGTCCGAGTCACGAATAGGTTCACGTATAGGTTATTGCATAGTCGTTAGGCGAGAAATTTAAAACTGCAAGAAACCATTTTGTCGCAATAATCATTATGACCATATCTCACAGATGCCATAATGAGACTGACCACAGTGTACACCAATCATGTATTTAATCAAGGGTATCACATTTCATTTATTGCGACAATGTATGTTCAGATTCATTATCATCATCATCATCATTATTATTATTATTTTATTATTATTATTATTATTATTATTTCAGTTTAAGTGGACACACCCTGGTGCGAGCAAGGGATATGGGAATATACGCAAAATACGAAAAAAATGGATACTGCGAATGCATACAAAATACATGCTGACACCATTTTCAAAAATACACATTAAGACTATTAGCCTTTACCGCTCAATGGGCAAAGTCAGAAGACGACAAACTGATGTAACATATTCCCCCACCCCCACCTAGAAAATAGACTTTGCTACTTCATGCAAAGTGCCTCCTTACCTAGACTTTGATATTTCATGTAAACTGTCTCAGTTTGCATGAAACATCAAAGTCTACTTTCTGGGGAAAATAAGACAAAACATTTAAATTGTTTTCTGCTGAAAGTTTTGCCTAGAATGCTAAACGTTAAAATAGTTTTATTGTTGCTGTATATTTAAAATGGGTTGAAAGATGAAGATGAATTGTCTTTTTTTCAAAACCGAACATTCCTACGTGCTACGAAATTGGAATCTGAATTGTATAACAGCAAATACGTGACTTAGGCATCTGCGGACATGAGGTGATAAAACGGCCCTTTTCTCATGTCGTGACCAAACCGCATGTTTAATGACCCATGGTATCTGACTGGCTAATATCTCATAACTCTAAGTTGCCCGATTCAAACCAATAAACTGTCACTAAAGTATCTCACTGGGCTGCGACATCTTACGACATTGCAAGAAAACAGCGACAATATTCACTTGGAGTCACTGAATTTAGATACATTTGAACTTTCCGAAATATTTAGACCACTCCTGGAGTTCTTATACATGCCGCCATTCGCGAGACAAAACTAAAGTTGCGACCTGCGACTGGCTCAAGAATGTCGTACAGCAATCGCACGACAGTTATGCTTGATAATGAATAAACCGGAAATCGGACTGTTGACCAGATTCTCATTGTCGCAATTTAGTTTCGTGGATCGCCAACATTCACAAAGTTGTCTCACATTTCACGCGCTTTCTGATTCGAGGCAACAGCAACGACTCTGAGACTATTTTGAGAGAAAATATGTCTCGCAAAATTTCATCATGTTCAAAAATTCAAATGATAGCGCCGCGATTCACGCGAGGAAAGAGAGAACACCACCCCCCCCCACCCCCCCCCCCCCCCCCACACACACACATACACACACCCCGCGAATGTTACGATACATTTTAGAAACTCTCTCGCGAATGCCGTTCGCAATATGAAATACGGTCACCAACAGTCGCAGCCTGAGATGGGAATTTATCCCTGTCATCACTATGTTTCATCACAAAAATATGCCTATATAATTTTGACCCCCTTAAACCCCACTTTTATATAGTAAAACTGGGGTTTACAGGGGTATACATTATTTTTCTTATTTCTGTTCAAAAACATAGATTGTGGGTACTCTTTAGAACTGCCTCGAAGAGGCGATTCTAAAGAGTACCCACAATCTATGTTTTGAGAAGAAATATGAAAAATATCAGAATTTTTACCTGAAAATTATCATTTTTTTGGTGGTAAAATTTTCAGTGTATTTGAATAGGCTTGTTTTCGTAATGTGTTAACTGGACTCTTCCATCTTTGAATTTAGAGATTTCCATTTCATCACGAAAACACGCCTATATAATATTGACCTCCTTAAACCCCACTTTTATATAGTAAAACTGGGGTTTACAGGGGTATACATTATTTTTCTTATTTCTGCTCAAAAACATAGAATGTGGGTACTCGTTAGAACCGCCTCACCGATGCGGTTCTAACGAGTGCCTACAATCTATGTTTTGAGCAGAAATAAGAAAAATATGGGAGTTTTTTTTTATCTGAAAATTTTCAGTTTTTGGAGGTGAATTTTTCATTGTATTTGAATAGGCATGTTTTCGTAATGTGCAAAACAGAGTGTCATTACAAAATTGAGAATAGAAAGGCAAACAGTGTTGATCCAGATGAAACAGCTCATCATCACGGCCGCTTGTCTCCTCAACCATAACACTGTGTTGTGAATAGAAGTATATTGAGGGGATATCCGGTGCGCTAAAGGGGACTGAAAATCGTGCGGACACTGTAAGGTACGTGAACCGGTTTTATTTTTTCGTCACGAAAACATGCCTATATAATTTTGACCCCCTTATCACTTTTATATGGTAAAACTGGGGTTTATAGGGATATACATTATTTTTCTTATTTCTGCTCAAAAACATAGATTGTGGATACTCGTTAGAACCTCCTCATCGAGGCGGTTCTAACGATTATGCACAACCTATGTTTTGAGCAGAAATATGAAAAATATCAGATTTGTTTATCTGAAAATTTTCATGTTTTGGTGGTAAAATTTTCAGTATGTTTGAATAGGCATGTTTCCGTGATGCTCAGCGTCAAATATCAAAAATAGGGGTTGACATCAACCCTCTGCTCATTTTCCTGTAATTATGAATCGAATTTGAAACAAGATTCTATGTTTCATGGCAGAAATGCGCTGTCACCTGGAGCAAGGGTTGTCTATTTTGCCGTTTTGATGACATGCGAACAAATTGGATACATATTCTTGAAGTTGTCCGTATAAATTTTTCATCTATCACCATGACCTAAAAGGTCTATAAGGTTAACGTTCTTTGTAAACGAACCAAACCACAGCCCGTTATTATTCGTTAGCCAAGAAAATTTTGTTACTGAGGAGATTGGTGATCATCAAGTGTGGCATTCTATTTGAATCTATATTGGACCAGTATCGGCCCGACAGGAATTCTGTAGCGCCGATAACGGTACGATATAGATTTGAAAGGAAGCCATTTCTTTTTTACTGATTAGACAAATTCTGATTCCCCCTATCCAGACCCTCAATTATGATACCATTAATAGTAATACTAATGACAGATGATTTCGGACAGGCAATTATGTTTGACAAAAATAACGACATTATCGCATCTTTGATGTATTCATCATTGGAGCCGCAACGTCAGAAAACGTACCTACTGACATGTACGCCCAGCGAAGATTCAGCTCAGCATGCGCATTCGCGCCGTCGGATAAGAATCTTTACTGTGCGCATTTTGGATAGCCAAGGATGCAAAGTTTCTTCATGCGGACAACGAAAACTCTGATCAGACTGCGCGGATGCGCAGGCTGATTTGAGTCTTCGTTGGCGCACATGTCAGAAAATACGTTTTCCGTCGTTACGGTTTATATCTATCTTTAGGGATTTTATGTGGCTAATCTAATCATTAATAACGGGTTCAGTTACGATCGGTCTTTATCATGTCAATGATCTTGTCATAACCTGTAATAAACATTGCAATTACGAAGCGAAAATATTATATATAGACATAGAAAAGAAAGTCAACAAGTCCGATATCGTCAAATAACACTCTGAATCAACACTGAAACCGATATCGCCAAATAATACTCTGTATCAACAAGTCCGATATCGCCAAAAACACTGGATCAACAAAAACCAATATCGCCAAAATTCACTGTTACTTTGAATCAACAAAACCGATATTGCCAAAAACACTCTGTATTAACAAGTATTCCTTCGTCTATTTCGGCATGGAATTCGCTTGACATAGAATTACGTAATTCACCGTCTTTGTCTAGCTTTAAGTATCAGTTGAAAAAAAAACACACAAAATAATTCAATAGTTCCAACATACTACAAAGTTGGTAGTAGATACATCTCAGTCCTACATGCAAGAATTAGAAACAACTGTAGTAATTTATTTTTTGATCTATATATTAACCATCTGTCACCAAGTCCTACATGCAGCTGTTCTGAAGAAGTTGAAGATGCAGAGCATTATTTCTTTAGATGCTCACATTTTATCAATGAACGAATTGCACTGTTTCGATCAACGAGGAATTTCAACCCACTAAATGTTAATAAACTTTTGTTTGGAAATGAAAATCTCACACCAGAAGAAAATGTTACTATTTTCAAAGCCGTCCAAACTTTTATCAAGGACACCAGAAGGTTCACCGATTAGTCTGCTGTTCACTAAGGCCAGTATGACAATTCATCTTATGACATTCCATTCCATTATCTTATTATTTATTTGATTTGTATATTATTTACATTATTATACCTTTCACTCCATCACCTTTTCGTATTTTTGTAGTGCTTACATGTTTACTTTGCCATTATCATGTGTCTGAATATTGCTGTAATGAAGTTCTGTTAGGGGAGGGCCGTAACTAATGTTGGCAGAACTTGTGGCCCGACCCTATTGCTTGTTTAAATGCAATAAAATATGTTTAAACTAAATTAAACTAAACTATTAACAAGTCCGATTAATATTATGCGAAAACTCAAGTTTAAGTTGGACAGGAATTCTCTAGAAATAATATTGGCAACTTTTATAAGGCCCTTACTTGAATACGGGGACATAATATGGGACGACTGCACACAATTCGAAAAACAAGAAATTGAGAAAATCCAAATTGAAGCAGCGCGAATAGCCACTGGAACAACCAAACTCGTATCTCTTAATGCCCTGTACCAAGAAACTGGCCGGGTTACACTAGTAAAAAGACGGGAAAATCATAAACTCGTTATGTTATATAAAATGTGTAATGACTTAACTCCGTCTTGTCTTTCTTCTTTAGTACCATAGTCAATAAATAATATATCTCAATACAGCCTCCGAAATGCAGATAACCTACAATCTATTCTCGCTAGAACTAATCTATATTTTCAGTCTTTTCTACCTTTTGTTGTAAGGAAATGGAACGACTTGTCCGACGAGGCGAAACGTTCCAGTTCGGTTACTTCTTTCAAGAATTATTTAAACCGCAACAGAATGTCTGTTCCAAAATATTTCTATACAGGCAATAGGAAAATACAGATCTTGCATACACGTCTCCGTACAAAATGTAGCAGCTTAAACAGCGATCTCTACTCAAAACATATAACTGAATCTCCATTTTGCCGCTGCGAACAAGTAGAAAATTTACATCACTACCTACTTTGTTGTCCGTTTTACACCGCACAGAGAAACGAACTCCTTAACGCTGTATCAGAGTATGAAACAATATCGCTTAATCTTCTACTATTTGGAGATGCCTCTTTACCATACACAACAAATGTTCTTATATTCGAATAAGTCCAAAAGTATATAAGCGACACAAAACGTTTTTAACTGTCGAAGCTATTTGAACAAAATGTTCTGTACATGCAACTCTCTATTAAAAAGTTGGTTGACTCTGGGATACTTGCCCGGGATGCGCTGCCCTTATTCCCCCATTTATCTTTACTAAAATCCCTTAAGGTCTTGTGATAATATTAAAGCGACTTCTACGACTGATATTTACAGCCTTAGAAGTGGCATTAGTATGAACCAGTTATCAGTTGTGGGACTTTAATTGATAATCTGACCTTATTATCAATTCCAGTATTTTTTTTATTTTTTTTTTTTTATCATTGCTCTTTATGTTTTTTATCTTTGTTTTTTCTTCCTTCTTTTAGTTCTGTATCTTTAATTCACATTAACAAATTGAGATCCATATTGTTTAACATTTTTTCCGTCACTATTTGTACAACTGAAATTGTTAAGGAGAAGAACTAAATAAGTAGTCATACTTTCGTTCTGATCCTATTCTTATGTGCTACAATGTATACTGTTATGTAATATTTGGAAAAAATAAAACATGTTTAAACCAACAAGTCCAATATCGCCAAATAACACTTTGAATCAACAAAACCGATATCGTCAAATAACACTCTGTATCAACAAGTCCGATATCGCCAAATGACACTCTGTATCAACAAGTCCGATATTGCAAATAACACTCTGAATCATCAAGATCGATATCGCCAAATAACACTATCAACAAGTCCGATATCGCCAAATGGCACTCTGTATCAACAAAACCTATATCGCCATATAATATTCTGTATCAACAAGTCCGATATCGCCAAATAACACTCTAAATCAACAAGACCGATATCGCCAAATAACACTGTATCAAGTAGTCCGATATCGTCAAATGGCACTCTGTATTAAGGAGTCCGCTGTCGCGTATGAACGTCCTATATCGCCAAATAACACTCTGTTTCAACAAGTCCGATATCGCCAAATAACACTGTAGCAAGGTCCGATATCGCCAAATAACATTCTGTATAAAGAAGTCCGATGTCGTCAAATGAGAGAGACAGAAACACTGTTAAACCTTTAATTTCATGCACTGCTACTTTTTATATTGGTCATTTCGTGAGCTTATGAAAATGTAACACACACTTTAGAAGTAGTTCACTCCAAAAACTCGGACCGACATTTTAAGTGCCAAGGGCAGATAATAATGTTTTGAAAATAAACAAACAAACAACAACAACGACTACTTCTCATGATCCTGATCTGTGAAGTTTCATGAAAATATAGCAAAAAATATGTTTAAGTAATTTAATTCACAAAGTCGTACAGTGGACTAAAGTGTGAACAGCTCGTAAACTGGTGGTGAAAAAATAATCAACGCCAAGCACCATTAGTACTGCTGATCATGTCCGTGAAGTTTCATGAAAACCTAACAATACCCTCAATAGTTCGTCTGTAAACTTGCACAGACGAACATACAAATCGACTAACGGGATGATGCCTATTATACTGTATTTATTCTAAGAGTTCGTATATACAGGCCTGCGCAAACCACGTAGACCCTGATCAGACGCCGCAACACGCGGCGTCTGATCAGAGTCTACACTGTTTGCCACTCAACCAGAGTTTTAGACACATAAACAGGAAACTGACTGTTTCCAGGTTTTCGGGCAGGTATGGTAAGGAGATCAGGTGTCCCACTGTTTGTTTGTGTTGAGGTTTTACGGCCCTTTCAACCCAATGGGGTGATGTCGAGCGCGGTCAGTTTACCTAACCACACTGTTACTGGGCAGGCTTAGTCCGCTAAGCGGATAACCAGTATTGTGCACATTCTTTCGCCAGAAACTGACAACTGCCCTTCTTGAATCAGCGGAAGGTAGAGAATGACCGTAGAAAATATTTCATGATCGAATCTCCACGAAAGAATGTTACCGACCCGACGGGAGTCGAACCCGCAACCTCCTGATCACCAGTCGGACGCGCATCCAACTGAGCCACCGAGGTCGGCTAAGGTGTCCTGTTACCGTGAACAAGACAGTTGTCTCTTACTTGATCAAACGAGGTCATGGTTGAGGTTTTAAGGTTGTAGCCAGCGAATTTCCGGAGAAAACTGACGAAAAATATTCCTATTGTACAATTTCGAGAGGAAGAAAACAAAACAAAACAAAACAAAACAAAATAGGAATAAATAATGTGAGCATGCGAGTTGCCTGAGGTTATGGTCAAAGGCTTATAATTCTATTAATTTCTTAGTATAATTATAGACCTCCGGTCGTGGTTGATTAGTGAAAGTGGTTTGATCAATCTAGCGATCAGTTGTACCTGTTATTATGTTCCCCACCATAGTGTGTGTGTGTGTGTGGGGGGGGGGGGGGGGGGGGGGCATGTTGTTTTTAGTGCGGATCCCGTCAGCGTTGGCGTCGGCGTAGCCTCTTATCTGCACTCCCTCTCCTTAATGAATGGATGGATTTTGACCAAACTTACACAAATCTATCATTGGGTGGGGGAAAAACTGATTAGATTTTGATGACCTTGACCCCATTTGTAAGGTCACACGAGGACTTAGATTGTTGGAAAAGGCTGGAAAATTGCTTGTCTGCACCCTATCTCCTGAAGGAGCAAATGGATTTTGACCATACCTGCACATCTAGATTGCTGGGACATGTAAAAGAATTGATTAGATTCGGGTGACATTGACCCCATTTTCAAGGTCACATGATGGCTTGGATGGTTGGAAAATGGCTTGACTGCAGCCTTTCTCCTGAATGAAAGGATGGATTTTTACCAAACGTGTACATCTATATTGTTGAGACATGGAAAAGAACGGATTAGACTTTGGTGGCCTTTACCCCATTTTCAAGGTCACAGGAGGGCTCAGATTGTTGGAAAATGGCTTGTCTGCGCCCTATCTCCAGAATAAATGGATGGATTTTGACTAAACTTGTACACCTATATTGTTGTGACATGGAAAAGCACTGATTAGATTTTGGTGACCTTGATCCCATTTTCAAGATCACACGAGGGCTTAGATTGTTGAAGAATGGCTTTTCTGCACCCTATCTCATGAAGGAATGGATGGATTTTGATCAAACTTGCAAAACTATATTGTTGTGACATGAATAAGAACTGATTAGATTTTGGTGATCTTGACCCTATTTTCAAGGTCACAGGAAGGCTCAGATTGTTGCAAAATGGCTTTTCTGCACCCTATCTCCAGAATGAATGGATGGATTTTGACCAGACTTGTACAGCTATATTGTTGAGACAGGGATAAAAAAACTGATTAGATTTTGGTGACCTTGAACCCATTTTGAAGGTCACACTAAGGCTTTGATTTTAGAAAATGGCCCCCATTGACCACACACACGCAAAAAAAGATAAATTATAGATACAACCTTTTTCAACGCTAGGTCTGTTCAAATTGGTGGGGGACATACGTTTTCCTCTGAAAACACTGTTCTAGTTATTTTTAAATGTGGTATGGGAGTTGGATCAAATGCCATTTACAGCATACGTTACTAAGTGTCATATATAGTTTCAATTAGCACTCTTCCTGAGAAAAACACTGAAGAAAATTTTCCTATTTTACTATATGAAGAGAGAAGAAAATACCACATTTACCCTAATTATTTGAACACCTTAATTCCTGACCATATTTATCCTAAAAAATGAACAATTCCATTCTTACTATCTGCATGTTATATCCAAAACATTCTCGATATGTGGCGAACAGAGTAGACACTGATTAGAGCAGTAAATACCGAATATACTTTAAGTATTCGGACAGCTTAACTCCTTACCATAAATATTCTAATTTTGTTCTAATAAGTTCATTTTATCACCTCTTTTTGTGTCCAAAATCTTGCTAAATGATTGGCAAATAATGTAGACCCGGATCAGACGCAGCAGAATGCGGCGTCTGATCTGGGGTTACACTATTTGCTTAAATATGTCTGTCCGAATATTTAGGGTATATACGGTAGCCAAAAATACAAATAAATTGACAAAGACTATTTTTAAAGAACATTACTTTTTATGTTTGATCGGTATACCCAGTTTGGACCCTGCGAAAAATGATTGGTAGATTAGATTTACGTTGGATTAGGTTTACGTTGGATGGACAGACTGGGTTCCAACATTGCAAGTTGCCTACCTTGGGTAGTAGAACAACGGGGAACCCAACCAGACTGGATGACTGTTTAACCGTGAACGTTTCTTCCCATTTGTTTTCGCATGATTGTGCAATTAAGTACAGCGGCGTGGTAAATATTCTTTTGTTTCAAAATCTGAATAAGTTAATTGCACTTTATATATCCTTGGATTTGCCTTAGTAATAAATCTTGGAAACAATAGACTTAAAATCTTAATTTATGCAGAAATATACATAATATATAGTGTCGCTTAGCAATAAAGCGTTTAAATGATGGACATCTTAAAATTTTATACATGTTATATAGTCATTTATCTAAATCTAGTATGTCAAATAAAGATTTTAAGATATTTATAATGTCATGTGATTGGAATTTTAATATAAGTGACATGCGCAAAACGTGTGTGCTGTAACGTCCACGGGTCAGTTAAGCATCTGTTTGCATATAGGCCTACTATAATATGAAAAATCGTGCCTGGATCACTTTTGTCACGGCAAAGAGGGGCTAGGTGTCCCGCGACAAACGTGGTTTAGTTTTTGACAGTTCTAGACGAGTTATATTAACCCGTTTTCGTTGACTGGACTCTTCTATCACAATTCTTTGGACCGGTCTGTTTCCAGTAGCAGGTAGTCTGCTGAGTGTATATTATTACTATGTTTTAATGAAATTCCTGTATTTAATACAATCAGTGTAAACCCTGATCAGACGCCGTCTGATCTGGGTCTGCACAGTTTTCCAGTTACCATTTTGTGGGTTTTCCGACTAAAATGAGTTAACCTTTGAGCCCGTCATCAGAAAGCATGTTCTCAGGTACATGCCGAATGATCCATGTGCCTGTGCGAATGAGCTGTTGAGTCTGGGCGTGCGCAAGTTTGCTTTTACTGCGAATGGATATAGTTGGTAGATTTTGCCGCCCCCCCCCCCCCCCTTTTTTTTTTTTTTTTTTAAAGGAGAGAACTTTTGTGAGTTCCTGATTGCTTTCCTGGAAAAAAAAGCCCCTTTTGAAAAGAGATCTACTCTAAAAGGAAAAAAAAAAATTAAAAAATTTTCCTTTTAGAGTTGACCTCTTTCAGAAGGGAACAAAATCAATTATGACAGAGTTGCCTCCCTTTAAAGTGTATCCATACCCCTTAAGGTGAATTGACATACAAGAAGATTATCCTGCTTTCTTTTCTTCCTTTTTTTCCAAAGAAAGAAACGGGGGGGGGGGGGGGGGTTGGGGGGCGGTTCTGTTGTTTTTTTTGTTTTTTTGTTTTGTTTATTTTTGTTTGTTTTTTTGCTGGCTTTTTTTTTTTTTTTTCAGATAGGTGTTTTCACCTATTTCAAATATTGGGATACTCTTAAAGAAAGAAAGGGAGCTAATTCCTTCCTTTAAAGAGCAGCTCCCAATGAGATGAAAAGTTGAAAAAAAAAAAAAAAAAAAAAACATAATGACTCTTTATCAATCAATTCCCATTAAACATCTACAATTTCTAGTTATTGTCAGTGGGGAGCTATTCAGGAGTTGACAGACTGCGCATGCATGTGCGCAGTGTCATCCGAGCATGGGTAGTTCGCATTTACCCGGGGACGTCTCCATGCAGTCTTTACGTGGCTCAAGTTATATATACTCAATTTACAGCTGTGCCTCAATTTTAGTGTTTCTTTGCTTCAGTGTGTTTACACTACATCATAAGACAAATCAAAATGTCCTCTGATAAAGTGGCCCTTTCGAGCCAAAAATGTTCACAGGTTTTCTATCTCTGTATAATAATTAACACATTTTATTCTTTTCGTTAAAATCACCTCATAGGGGTGTTTTAATGAGTACCACAATATTTGTTTTCATGAAGAAATAAAAATAATAATAATAATAATTATCAGGATAAACATCTTAACTAGAGACATACAATTTATGTTTTAATTAATCATATCAAGGAAAGGACGTAACGTTAACATATACCGGACCCTATACCAAGGAAAGCGTAACAATAATTATTAGACGTTCAGACAAGCCTTGTCAATTCTGTTATTCCGAAACGAGGTATAGCTGAATATAATTTGCCCTGTTTATAATAAGTACTCCTACTTACTGAGCAAACATTGTCATCACGATGCCTATATAAATTTGACCCCCTTAAACCCCACATTTATACAGTAAAACTAGGGTTCACAGGGGTATACATTATTTTTCTTATTTCTGCTCAAAAACATAGATTGTGGGTACTCGTTAGAACCGCCTCACCGAGGCAGTTCTAACAGGTACCCACAAACTGTTTTGAGGCGGTTCTAACGAGTACCCACAATCTATGTTTTTAGCAGAAATATGAAAAATATAAGTTTTTTATCTGATTTTTTTCAGTTTTTGGTGGTAAAATTCTCAATATATTTGAATAGGCGTGTTTTCGTAATGTCAAATTTTAGGTCAGGCGTGATAAGGTGTTCTATTAGTGTAAATTCGGTATCAGCGAAAAGAGAAGGTCAAACGTAAGCGCATACTGATTTGAGTCTTTCCGAATGAAGAGACTGCTCTGTCTGTCTGTAGAAATCGATTCCTTGACTATCCACAGAGCACCCAGAGAAGATTCCGATCAGACTGCGAGGATGCGCGGGCTGAT
Organism: Anodontia alba; assembly: GCA_964016985.1. NCBI lineage: Eukaryota > Metazoa > Mollusca > Bivalvia > Lucinida > Lucinidae > Anodontia > Anodontia alba. The sequence goes on along the minus strand of OZ024830.1, from coordinate 88,918,401 downwards.
CTTTCGCTGGTTCTTTCCTATATAGAGTAGACCCATTTCAAAACGAGTTTGGTGTGCAAGAAAGCAAACTGAAGTCGCAAAAGTTGCGCAAAAAAAACAACAACAAAAAACAAGTATCAAATCCCCTTAAATACTCAATTCCGGGATGAACCCATGTCGAACCCATTATTTATCATCCACTCAGCTTCCCACTAATTTTATAGGACTCGTCTTTTCATCCACAACATGCAGCATACTTTTTAAAATGTTGAGGCCAAATGAAACTACTTCTAGTGTAAGGTAAATAAATCTTGCTTTACTAACATCCCCACGAGCCGAATTTACAGTTACTGAAGGCTATCTCAAAATTATCCAGGTACAATTCCGCGAATAGTCTGTCGATAGCATGTATATCCTGTGCGGACTCGAAGGGTTATCTGGGGTTTCGCTATTGGCATATGCCTCGAAGACAGACATTACGAAAACATGCCTATTCAAATATGTTAAGAATTTTACCACCAAAAAATGAAAACTTTCAGATAAAAAATCCTGATTATTTTTCATATTTCTGCTCAAAACACAGATTGTGTGTACTCGTTAGAACCGCCTCGCAGAGGCAGTTCTAACGAGTACCCACAATCTATGTTTCTGAGCAGGAATAAGAAAAATAATCTATACCCCTGTAAACCCCAGTTTTACTACATAAAAGTGGGGTTTAAGGGGGTAAAAATTATATAAGCTTGTTTTCATGTTTTCTTTGACGCGGCTCACATGACAGACAGTAAATGCCCGGATCAGCCTGGGCTTATTGTTCACGACTTTCTCAATCTGTTCGTCGACATACATGTTATCATCGAAGGTTACCTTTGAGTATGAACCTTAATCCTCTGAGAAAGTCGCATATCTATATTTTTAAAAATATAGATAGATATGCAACTTTCTCAGAGGATTCTTCATAACGCCCTCAGTATAGCTAAAATATTACACTTTAGAAAAGTTCAATAAGATTGGAAGAAAAATCAAAGTCTTCAGCAAATGGATACTGAAGCAGCGTACCCATTGTTCTGGCACTTAAAACAGCCTCTTTGGATCTACGATATCGCTTTAAATCTTCCAAGTAATACAGATGTCTAAAAGTCATTGGTGGGATGTAACATCAATTCTAAAAGCGCTTATGACTATTAAACATAATCACTACCAGTGTTGCTGATCAGAAAGCATGTTCTGACCCAAAAATGTTCTCACCTTGTGGTGTTTTAACCCAAGGCCTCTAGCACCAGGCGCCAGTGCACTAACCACTGCGCTATCAAGCTCCTTTACAGGGCTTCATCTTGTCAATCTCTTCTCAAACAAATAGAGTAAAACACAGGGAAGACTTCTTAACGTCTAATCATTAACGTCTAATCATTTCCAACTAGTCTAGCATGACGTTTAAAAATGTAGCCTCAACGTCGATAAAACGGCGTTGCATCGACGTTGTGGCGACGTTGAAGAGACGGCATGTACCCGCTGGTAGGCCTACCGTGTATTAATACGCAAAGTATTCGGACAAAAGACCTGAACAAACAGTGTAGACCCAGATCAGACGCTACGTTCTGATGCATCTGATCAGGGTCGGTCTACATTGTTTGCCACTCATCCAGCATTTCTAGACACAGGAACAAATAGTTTAAAATGGACTCGTTCAAATTTTTGAAGATAAGTATGGTAAGGAGTGAAGGTGGACAAATACCATTTACGTAGAGTAAATTTGGTATGATGCTATAACTTCACCTGCATTAACTCTTTCACTGCCACAGGCGATAATAATGGGCCCTCTCATCTGGATCTACTCTATTTGACATTCAGTCTATGAACCTTACATAAAAACGTCTTTCCAAGCGATAGTCTGGTAGAATAAAAAAAAAAACAGACGACAAATGTCGTCTGAAATTTGGCACCGAAAGAGTTAATGGAATGACATTAGTTCTTGGTTCTTAATTGGTCAATTATCATAAAGTATTGTTTGTTTGTTTGTGTTGAGTTTTACGGCCCAGTCAACCCAATGGGGTCATGTCGAGCGCGGTCAGTTTACCTAACCACATGTTCACTGGGCAGGCTTAGTCCTCTAAGCAGTTAACCAGTGTTGTGCACATTCTTTCGCCAGAAACTGACAATTGCCCTTCTTGAATCAGCGGAAGGGAGAGAATAACCGTAGAAAATATTTCATGATCAATCTCCACGAAAGAATGTTGCCGACCTCGGCGGGGGTCGAACCCGCGACCTCCTGGTCTCCAGTCGGACGCGCATCCAACTGAGCCACTGAGGCCGGCTATCATAAAGTATAATGAGAAATCAGTTCGGCGGTTCTTTGTTTGTTTTTGAGATGACCCCCCATTTTTAACATTCCTATCGATCTGAATCTCCAGGACGATTGAAAATACTGCATGTGTTAATGAGCGCCCATTGACATTGTGCATGCTCTCACCCCTTTAGAAAATAATGGGCCTGCCCGATGAAAATTTGGGCTCATGCTGCTACAAAAAAAAGCTCAGAAAATATACAAAGATCCGTTACGTAAGAAAGGACTACTTAGAGACGGAAGAAGAACACACGTGTAAGTTGTTTTCATTTTAAAACACGCATGGTGTCAATTTCATGCTGGAATAGGCCGTCGAACATACCCGATGGAGAGAATTTTTTGATTCAACGATTCTTTGAATCGATTCACTCATTTTTTTCAACCTTGAAAATTTTAGCAAATTTTATTGATTTCTTTTCTCCCATGCGGGCACTTGTTAAGGGTAACATTAATAAATAGACATAGAATTGTTAAGACTTTACAGCTCTGCCAAGGAATATTTCATACATATGGAAATTCAATTATGTTTTAAAGAGAATGGAGTTAAAAAATCAATATTTTTATGCCTAAACCACGAAAATATTCAAAATGGCGGCCACGATTTTTTTTTATTGAAAAACAGACTATTCCATTTAATTGAAAAAAGGTAGCGGTTAATGGGATTGACCATGGCAAGAAGGTGGTTTGTGGTTTTACGGCCCTTCAACATTACATTTATTTTCGAAAATTTCTATATCGGTGTATTGTCTCTAAAGAAACAAGGGGAATTCAATGAAAAAAAAAAAATTAGATATGTGGGTGTGTTTTAAATAGTTTAGCAAGTACAAATTCTCAATATTATCTTGAGTTCACAATTTCACATCCTTAACCCATTGTAGTCAAGAGACCCCTAAACGGGTAATTGGCAAACAGTGCAGACCCAGATCAGACACTGCAGAACACAGCATCTGATCAGGGTCCCCTCTGTTTGCAAATAGTTTAGCCTTTTTTCTATAGGAATATCTAAATCTCATAGCCAGACGTACCTAAAATTGTAATTGGATTCTTCCAATAAATAGTGTGGGAGATTCCATTCAGTATACAATGGGTTAATAGCTCCAAATATGGCACTTTTATTTTCTAAAGAAAAAGTACTGATATTTTATTTCTCCACAAAAAACGTGTCTCTTTAGAGGTGCCTCACCGGGGTGCTTCTCAACCCATGTTTTTGTGGAGAAATCCTGGGCCCAGTTGTTCAAAGCATCATTAGCTTAACGAGCTCGTTAAGGGTCATTTCGTTAACTGTTTTAGCAGATTCAATATACAGTATTATGATATTTTTTGCTGAAAAAATGTGAGTAGCTTTTGCAATGCAATGCAAAAGCTACTCACATTTTTTCAGCAAAAAATTTCAGCATATTTGAGTATCACTCGATTAAAATTTTAACGAATCGTTAACTAACAACGTCGTTAGCTTTGAACAACTGGGCCCTGGTATCTGTACCACATTCTATACAGAGACAAAAGGTTGCATGTCTTTCACCTGAAACAGGGTAAGGACAAACAGGCTGATATCTGCCACCATTATTCCTTCGTTAAAAGATTAAGCTTTAGGAATAAGATCAACAAAATAATAAATGAGATTTAGAACATTAAAATAATTAAAACTGTTCAGTTTATACAATGAGCACGCATGAATGATATATAACTATGGTTTAACAAATTGATTAAAGAAGTTTATCATATTAAACTTTGGACTAGAAATTATAAATTTAGAAAATTGGGCTAGGGTGCCAGCACCTTATCACATCATTAAAACTTAAAAGTTTATGATCTTAAAACCTATGGAGAGCCCATAAAGCCACGTGGCTTTTTCCAATGGGGTCCATGTGTAGCGTGAAACCAGGTCTTCTGTGAAGTCAAGCACTACGGTCACCCATCCAGGTACTAACCAAGATGTATGTTGCTTAACTTTGTAAAAAAAGCCAACCACTCTACCAGTGTCGCCATAAAAGCTGGCTTCCACAGTGAGGCTGTTGAAGTGATATATATATATATACCTAATCCGTTACATTTCTCCCCGTCTCCTTGGAATGAATGAAGTCACACACGCCTCACTAGGCGAATCCAAGGGCGAAACCTGTGCAGCACACTACGGACACTGTCTTCCATCCCACCGCTGCCCCCAATGTAGCGTGAAACAGGGTCTTCTATGAAGTCAAGCACCGAGGTCACTCATCCAGGTACTAACAGATGTACATTGCTTAACCCTTGTCCTGCTGAACCCGGATATACACTGAAAAACCGTGTAGATCCAGATCAGTTGGCTTCTGAAGAAGCCAACTGATCTGGATCTGCACAGTTTGCCATTAAATATGTGAATTTGTAGAACAAGCTGGATCAAGTAATCTGATTGGCTGAAAATTAGAAGTAGGTGTGGCATCTAAATTTATTTAGCATGACAAGGGTTAAACTCTCATTTTTGGAGTAAAACCGCCATTCTGAAGCTAAATAATACATAAATTCATTCTAAATTTTTGTTATAAACGACTGAATATCTTTAAAAATTGGGAGTCCTAGACTTCCTGGCATTGAATTTGGAAGTCCCAGGGCAATTTTGGGAGTGACTCCCAGACTTCCCTTAATGCAAGCACTGCTATTGATACACATCTTTCAAAGGCGCAAAATCATTTATCAATATTGACAAAACTTGAAAAATTGTAAAGATACTGAAAAAGCAATTACTGTTGGTGAGAGGGAATAAGATGTTCTTTCTTTCTTTGTGTTGAGGTTTTATGGCCCATTCAACCCATTGGGGTCATGTCGACTGCGGTCAGTTAACCTAACCCCACTTTTACTGGGCAGGCTTAGTCCTCAAAGCAACTAGTTAACCAGTATTGTGCATATTCTTTTTCCAGAAACTGACAACTGCCCTTCTTGAATCGGTGAAAGGGAGAGAATGGCCATAGAAAATATTTCATGATCAATCTTAACGAAAGACTCTTGTCGATGTGGTGGGGGCAGAACCTGCAACCTCCTGATCACCAGTCAGATGCATATCAAACTGAGCCGCTGAGGCCGGCATAAGCTGTTCTTATGCTCATTATTAGGAATTAATGAATCTAAACATGTACAATGAACATGTATATTCTTTTTAACCCTAGTCCTGCTGAACCCGGATATATCCTGCTTTTGCAAACAGTGTAGATCCAGATCAGTTGGCTTCTGAAGAAGAAGCCAACTGATCTGGATCTGCACTGTTTGCCATTAAGTATGTGAATTTATAGCAACAATCTGGATCAAGTTATCTGATTGGCTGAAAATTAGAAGTGGGAGTGGCATCAATTTATTCAGCATGGGTTAATGTCCCAACTAAAATTTGTTACTGTAGTGAAGAAAACCAATGTTATATACCTCCATTGAATGAATGAGACAATATGGTGGATTTCATAGCTTTTTAGGGTTTCTTTTGCCCGAAGTATTCCATGAGGATCTTTCCTAGATACATTTCTGAAACATGTCTGTTTCTCTGAATTTACCTAATTATCCCCACGCTTTTTATGCAAGCGTTTGAAAAACAGGACGTATTATGCCCCTCTGCGTCTGTCTTGTCTGTCCATCCATCTGTAAACTTTTAGTTTCCGGATGATTCCTCCCACTGGTTACATCTGATCAACCTGAAACTTGATATATAGTTAGACCATGATGTGGAGCAGCACATATTGTAAATGGAGGTTACAACCGTTACAGTCCACCAAATATAAACAGAGTTATGTCCCTTGCAAAATTTTTGTAAACATTTTGTTTTCGGCTAACTCGGGTACAATTTACATCCAATCCATCTTAAACTTGATATACAGTTAGATCATGATGTGGAGCAGTGCATAGTGTCTCGATGTTGCAGTCCACCAAATATTTAAAGTTATGCCACTTTGAATATTTCTGTAAACTTTTCGTTTCCAGCTGACACATACAGTTTATATCAGATGGACCATACACAGGATTCATAGTTAGGCCATGATGTGGAGCAGGGCATATTGTTTCAAGGTCACAGTTCACCAAATATTGAAAGAGTTATGCCCCTTTGAAATTTCTGAAAACTCTGCTGAAAAAAGCTGAAACTTTGTAAATAGTTACACAATAATGTGGTGCAGTGCATATTATTTTGAGGTAGCAGTCCACCAGATAGTAGAGTTGTGTCCCTTTGAAAATTTCTGCACATGTTTTGTTTCTGGCTAACTCCTCCTGCAGTTTACATTCGATAAAGGTGAAACAATTTATAGTTGGACCATGATGTGGAGCAGCACATATTGTTTTGAGGTTACAGGCCACAAAATATTAGCAGAAATAAGCCTCTTTGAACAGTCAGGAGCATAACTTCTACAAGTTATTTTTTTTTAACTCAAAAGAATTATCAATTTTGCTACAATTTGTGAATTTAACTTGTTTCAGTTATTTTTTAATTTGAACCATTTTGTCACCTTCTGATTGTAGACTTACAGCAATTTTCATGGACAAGTGGTTAAAATTGTATGAAAGATCTGTTACATAACTAAACTTTATGATCAAGCAATAAAATTTTGTATGCATCGTCTAGAAATATGTACGTACATGTAGGGCCTTTGATGTTAATGAAAAAAATATACTTTTTAACTTACTTAGATTATTTTCAAAATATTTACAAATTTCAGAAATAACCTAAATAAGTTAAAACCTTCAGCCAAAGGAAAGTTAACTCTTACACTTTGGAAGGAAGGTTACTTTATAGTTGAATTTTAACATAAAGTTATAAATCTTCTCAAAATTTTAACCTTTAAAAGTTATGCTCCTGACTGTTGAAAATTTCATAAGCTAACTCCTCCTATAGATTACATGTACATTAGATCAAGCTGAAACATTGTAAAATGTTACATCATGATCCTTATCAGAGGACTTGTTAAGGAAGAGTATTTGATGATAATTCTGGCATAATTTTCCCCAGTTCTCCATAAAAAAAACAACATATGTTGTGGGTACTCATTAGAAGTGCCTCACTGAGGCGCTTCTAATGGGTACCCACAACATATGTTTTTATGGAGAAATAAGAAAAATTATCCCTGAATTGTCTGCTCTGCAGAAATACTCTGCTGTTCTTGACATGACATTCCTTGTTTCAAAGTATTCATCAATAGTTCTAATTTAGATGGTTTACTTAATATTTGCAGATTAATCTGTAGGCCAGAAGAACTATTTAATGTGTGCTGCCATAATTGCTGTCCTCCACATTTTTAACATGCGATTGCTGTAGTGTCAATAGTGGGGACGCTGTAGTGTCAATAGTAGCGAGGATGAGTGTAGAAGGCGAGTCCATGGACATGGCATCAACTCCGGCAAAAAGGAGTTACCAGCAGAATCTTGTGGAGGAACAAAAGAAATTGAGTCGTTTGGTTCAAGATCAGCGACGAAGTGTTGGTAGAATTAGGATACCAGGTGAGCTGGAGAGATGGACAAGAGTTAAGGACGAGCTTGGACTGACATCGCACGAGGATGTGGCCACAATGTTATTAGATTCCTAGTAAGTGTAGTCATTTACCGCATCACGAAAACATGCCTATATAATTTTGGCCTTAAACCCAACTTTTATATAGTAAAACGGGGGTTTACGGGGGTATACATAGATTGTAGGTACTCATTAGAACTGCATCACTGAGGCAGTTCTAATGAGTACCCACAATCTATGTTTTGAGCAGAAATATGAAAAATATCGGAATTTTTCATCTGAAAATTTTCATTTTTTTTTTTTTTTGTAAAATTTTCAGTATATTTGAATAGGCATATTTTCATAATGCATAGCTCTTAGCCTCTAGACAGTCAGGAGCATAATGCCTAAAAGTATTTTTTTTTTTTTTTACTTGATACGGAACCGACTATCCGCCAGTAATTTCAAATTGAGGTTGTAGGAAATAACTTGTTTAGGTTGTGTCTCAAATTATTAATGTCAATGTAAAATTAGTAAACCATTCAAAAAATATTTTTAATAAGTTATAAAGCATCATTTTTCCTGATCTTCAAGATCCCCTCCGATTTGGAGCTGTGCTTTTAATTTCTAATCTGACAACCTAATTGTTTACCTTACAATTTACTTACTATAAAATTTGAATTGGCCATTTGGACTACCGAATAATGTGTCTTAACCCTTAAAGCGCCAATCACAACAATTGTCGTCTGCTTTGTCTTCTGCCGGTTACTTTAAAAGTCATTGTTGCAAACAGTGTGGACCCAGATCAGACTGCTTTAGGAGCAGTCTGATCTGGGTCCACATTGTTTGCCTATATGCAAAATGTAAGTTTGAAAAGTTTGCAAGAAGATGCAGCAGACAATATGAGCAGACGACATTTTCAGATGCAGATTTTCTTGGCGCTTTAAGGGTTAAGTGCACTGACTGAATAGCAGACAGAACAGGTCCTAATCAAACTGCTATTTAGCAGTTTCAGAGGTCTAGCTAAGAGTGGGTATCAGGTTAACATTTTTCTCATTTCTCCACAAAAACATATGTTGTGGGTATTCATTAGAAGCACCTCACAGAGGCGCTTCTAATGAATACCCCAGCGTCTGTTTTTGTTGAGCAATAAAAAATGTCAATACTTTTGGATTGAAAAAAGCATCCCATCAAGAATTATGAGATTGATCTGGGTCTACACTGTTTGTGCAGGCCTGTCTGTCCGAATATTTTTGGTCATATCATAGCTCCATAGTCTATATAAGAGGCAGACATACATTCCATATCTCACACTGTGAGATAAAATCTGACAGAATTTTGCCCTTCTGGAAGGGAATTCCCATTCATAAATTCAAAATCACAAAATTTTCGGACCATTTGACATCTACAATACATGAACTCTTCCGTCATATGCTGCAATATCCGCTTTACTTGCAGCACATAATGGAAGAGTTCAAGTATTGTTACCTCTGAAATGAAAAGCTAAAAACTTTGACTGCTTTACTTTATTAAATCTCCCTGATCTGCAAAGATGTCTCTATTTTCCCAAGGTCAAGGTCATTGACGTAGAAATTTTTCAAACTCAGAATACTGTAATAATTTTTTGTGTTCCAGATTTTTAAGCTCTCTGTTTCTGAATGCCTGGATGGATTAAATTGATTCTTTGACAGATGTTAGATACTGCTATAAATTTTTTGTTCAGTGCAAGAACGATGCCATTGCAGTGACGTTGAGATCTAGATCATCAGCTTAAAAATGTTTCATACCCTGCCCTATGACAGATCTTGTTCTCTTCAAACATTTCCAGTTCCACTTCTATTTTTGAAATTTTGCTTGAGGCTTTGCATGGTGGATAAGATTTTCAGCAAACGACATACATGTATATGTATTTAAATATTTTTATTTTTACCTCAAAAAGCAAGTATTGACATTTCATGCAAATTGTCTCCAGAGAGACAATATGCATGAAATGTCAAATCTTGTTTTCTGGGAAAAATACAGTCAATTTGTTGTCTTCTGAATTTGCCCATAGAATGGAAACTTAAATTATGTCCAAAGAAACAAAAAGTTTCCAACAAATATGTTTTTTTATATATATATATATATATATATATATATATATATTATTTTATTTCACAGTGTCAAAGTACAGGAGATAGAGGAACAGTGCATTCAGGTCAACAAGAAAGTCATAGCAAAGTTTGAAGATTTCAAGGTCAAGGTTGGTTTGAATGCAGATGAACTACTCAAGTTCTTCCTATCACTTGATGTGTTGCCAGGGCAACAGTTGATAGCTGTGGACAGTGATAATATGAAGATGTTTGATGCACTGAAAACTAAATTGTCTCTGAACTCAAACCAGCTGATGAAATTCTTATTTGATCTCTATGAAGGGTAAGTTATCCCTTATCATGCTGAATAAATTAAGATGCCACGCCCACTTCTAATTTCCAGCCAATCAGATTACTTGATTCGGGTTTGTGATAGAAATTCGCATATTTAATGACCAACAGTGCAGATCCAGATCAGTTGGCTTTTTCAGAAGCCAACTGATCTGGATCTACACTGTTTTGCAAGACAGGGCATGTCCTTTTCAGCAAGAGAAGGGTTTATAGATAGTTGAATGATTTAAAACTCTGTTGACATTTAAGAGTTGAATAAGTTTTAGGCTAAGTTGGTGGGGAGTTGAATAAATTAAAATTTTGTTCAGTAATGATTATAAGAGTAAGTTGATAAGGAGTTGAATAAAAATAAAGTAAAATTCTGTTCTTTTTAGGAGATGAAAACATTTTAGGGTTAGTTGATGATTAGTCAAAATTATTCAGTTAAAATCATAACTCTTGATAAGATGTTTTTTTTATCCAAAAGTTGGCCTCGGCGGCTCAGTTGGATGCGTGTTGGACTGGTGATCATGAGGATGCGGGTTTGACTCATGCCGTGCTGGCAACATTCTTTCGTGAAGATTGATCATGAAATATTTTCTATGGTCATTCTGTCCCTTCCGCTGATTCAAGAAGGGCAGTTGTCAGTGTCTGGCGAAAGAATGTGCACAATACTGGTTAACCGCTTAGAGGATTAAGCCTGCACAGCAAAAGTGTGGTTAGGTAAACTGACCCTAATGGGTTGACTGGGCCTTAAAACCTCAGCTCAAACAAACAATCCAAAAACATTGATATTTTTCTTATTTCTCCACGAAAACATGTTGTGGTACTCATTAGAAGTGGGCCTCTGTGGCTCAGTCAGCTGCGTGGCTGACTGGTTATCAGGAGGTCGCGGGTTTGATCCCTGCTGGGTCCAGCAACATTTTTTCGTGGAGATTTATCATGAAATATTTTCTATGGTCAGTCTCGCCGTTCCACTGATACAAGAGGGGCAGTTGTCAATTTCTGGCTTGAGGAGTAGCGCAAGTACCAGTTAAGCACTTGGAGAACTAAGCCTGGCCAGGAATAAGTATGGTTAGGTAAACTGACCGCACTAGACACAACCCTAATGTGTTGACTAGGGCGTAAAAGCTCAACACAAACAAAATCATTAGAAGAGGCTCAGTCCCTTCTAATGAGATCTACAACAATGAACATATGTGTTCATGGAGAAGTAAGAAAAATATTTACCTGATCGGGTGGTGCGAAGGTGTCGTGTATCTTGCGTTATCGGGGCGTCCAACTGATATTGGCTTACAGTTGGGCAAGGCCTGCTATCCTTGTAGCAGGTAAGGGTAGAGGGTGAATGTTTTTATTTCTTCTATTTCTTCACTTTCATTCCTGTTCCTCTTCTTTCTCTATTCCTCTCTTTCATCTCTTCTACTATCTCTTCTATCTCTTTTCTCCCTTTCTCTGGGAGACGACACAAAATGACCCACAAGGGTTGACGTGTCGTTAAACCCCAACTCAATCAAAAATCAAAGACCTATATAAAATTCAGTTCATACTTAGGTCTGTAGGTTAAGCTGGAGAGTTTGCCATCATTTTTGAAAGACAGGAATTTGCTCCATCCTATTTTATTCCTTTCAAACATGTGGGCAACTTTTCAAGAAAAAATATTGCTGATCAGATAGTGTTGCCAGTGATGATTGATTATATGCTTCTTGTGACTGATGATCGCAAAGATTTTTATGGTCAACTAATCGGAAAATTCTCTTTTTAGAAACATAGTTTCCTCTCGTTTTCTATAGGCAAGTTATAAAGGAATAAAATTCAAAGCTGTCTGTTTGGGTCATTCTAGATTTGTGGTCAATAAAAGTGAAGATAATGATAAACTGGATTTAAAAAGTCAGCCCAAAAGTACTGATATTTTTTCTAATTTCCCCATGAAAACATGTTGTAGGTACTCATTAGAAGTGCCTTGCAGAGGCACTTCTAATGAGTACCTACAACATATATTTTTATGTCAAAATAAAAAAATTTTATCTGGATATCCCTCTTATTGATCTGGAGCAATGAATAAGGATACATCTAGAAGAGGGCTAAATTAAGAGTGAATATATTTTCTACAATTGATGATCAGTAGGCTTTACAAAACTGATGATCGACTATGAAATTCTTGCCGATTCCCAACACTATGATCAGACCAAGCAGATGCACAGACTTAGCTGGGCATATCCCGGCAGGCACATGACGTAAATATAACGTCGCCTCAACGTCAATGCAACGTCATGACGTTGCATCGACGTTGAGGCGACGTTATATTTACGTCATGTGCCCGCTGGGATCATTTATTCATGTATATTTTCTCTCATTGCAGCTCACTTATCCCTTTACCCATATATGCCAAATGGACTTTTCTACCTTCACTCTTTCGACCAGTCCATTTCCACCATAAGGGGTGTCTGGTTAATTTTTATTGTAACTATGGTTTAGAGAAATTCTTGTTTTTAATGCAAACGGTGGAGACCCTGACCAGAAGCGGCAGAACACGGCATTTGATCTGGGTCTACACTGTTTGCTAGTGTCCCTTTTGTGTGAAGCATTGGGTTAATGCTTCACTCACAGCTTCTGCAGACAACATTTTGAATTTGTTTTTTTAATTTCTTTCAGAAAAAAATAAGGCTTCACATTTAATGTTAAGCTTTATTTTCTCTGAGAAGAATAATAATGATAAAAAGAATGTCATCTGCTTCAACTTTGCTTGGCACTTTAAGGGTTAAATTGTATTTTGTTTTTAGATCTGGTATCAAGTCTTCCCCACCCAAGCAAGAGAGTTCTTTTTCAATAAACCAGACAGTACGTCAAGCTGTAAGAGAGGAGATAGGTTCCTTAATTAGAGAAGGTCTAATACCTACCAGACAGACTGAATGTCAAGCTCCCTTAAATAAAGATGGACTGGTTTTGCCCACTAGACCAGCAGAGTACCAACCTTCTGTAATGAAAGATGTACAGGTTCCATCTTCAGAACAAACAGGGTACCAGACTCCCTCAGTGAAAAGTGTGCAGCTTCCTTCCACTAGACAAACAGTGTACCAGACTCCAACAAGAAATGGTGGACTGGTTCCTGTCAAGGATACAGGGTATCAAGATGGGCAGTCTGAACAGAAAACTGGGAGCCAGGGATTTTATATTCCTGAAGGAGGAGGTGTGTGTGAAAATTTATGCTTGATCCATGTTTTTAGCCCACAAGGACAATGAACAACAAACAATCACAATAGTTCATGAACTATTGTGATCGCTTGTTGTTCATTGTCCCTAGTCTGTTAACAGTTTTGAACGCATTTGCCTCGAAAAAAAAAATGCTGGACTGATTTTCACAAAATTTCATATGGTGGCTTAAAAATTTGTCGAAGGGTGATTGAAATTTGTTCAAATGGTCACTGTCCATCGACCAAGATGGCTGCCAAGTCACCGTTTGGTAAAAATGCTTTAAAAATCTTCTTCCCCAGACCCAAGAAAACCTTTAGGCTGAATCTAGGTATAAGTATAGAATTGTAGATGTGAGGTGTACCAAGTTTGTACAAATGGTGATACATGTACTACATATAGACTGACAATGGACCTGTATGGCAAGGTCAGATTTGCTTTCCTATAGCAGACACATTTTTTATGTTGAACATGTTGAAAAACCATCTGAACATGTATGAAAGAAAAAAAACTATGTACAGTAGAACTTCAGTGGGTCAAACCCCGATGGCTTGTTTACCATGGATCATTCTTGAGTCTGCAGGGATTTTCTCCAAATACGATATACGGATAATTTAGGGAGATTTTCTTCTTTTATCTTGTAAATGTATGCTGTGTGTACTCATTAGAATTGCCTCTGTGAGGTGATTCTATTGAGTACACACAACATACATTTAAAATATAGAACACAGAAAAGATATCCCACAATTATCTTGGTGTGGTCGGGTGGTGCGAAGGTGTCGTGTATCTTACGTCACTGGGGCGTCCAACTGATATTGGCTTACAGTTGGGCAAGGCCTGCTATCCTTGTAGCAGGTAAGGGTAGATGGGGAATATTTTTTTTTCTTCTGTTTCTTCACTTTCATTCCTGTTCCTTTCTTCCCTGTCCCTCTCTTTAATCTCTTCTACTACATGTATCTCTTCTATCACTTTTCTCCCTTTCTCTGGGAGACGACACAAAATGACCCACAAGGGTTGACGTGTCGTTAAACCCCAACACAATCAAAAACCCACAATTATCTCCATTGCGCCTCTTGGTGTGGCACTAATAGTAACCTTCCGAGGCTCGAACTACTGCTGTCTCAAACAAATTTTCATGGTCCCAAAGGGGTTCGAGCCATCGAAGTTTGACTGTATAATCAAAGAAGCAAAACCTTTCAGCTGCAATCAAAATTGTATCTACTGGGGGGTATCTGCCCCTGCCCGTGGGCTGTATACAGGTATAAAATCATGAAATCTTTAAATGACTTCTCAAAAACTGCTGGGCCATAGCCCAGTTTTCGCGACATACCATATAAAGACATCTATCAAAGGGGAATTGTTTGTTAAAATGCTCACATTCTATGGATCAAGATTGCTACCATGCACATATATGGTAAAAACTACTTGAAAATCTTTTCTCTGAATCAAGACCATTTAAAGACTGAATCTTGGTATACAGCATTATGGATGTGAGGTCTATCAAGTGTGCTGGCCTCGGTGGAGCAGTTGGATACTCATCCTGCTGGTGATCAGGTCGCGAGTTCGATCCCCTCCGGTTCTGGCAACATTCTTTCGTGGCGATTGATCATGAAATATTTTCTGTCATACATTGGTATGTGGAAAATGTTGAAATGTTATTTTTTCAAAATGATGAAAGGCTTTTGTGGGAAACTTATGATATATGATCATAGTAATAAAACTTCAGTTACAATAAACAGTTCATCCCTTTTGGATAGAGAGTTTGTTTAAATGGTCATGCTGCTTTAACCAGTATTAGCATGTGGTATGTTTAATGCAACAGGCATGTAAACTAAGCAAGTAAATTTATCTGCTGTTAATTTTTTGGTAGTTTAGAGGTGTCAAAGTTTTGACAAGAGTTTTATTTATAGGTAGAGAGATATTCACTGTATAGGTTCATCAGGATAGAGTATCACATTAATCAAAAGACTTCTTTTGATCATATCCAAGAAAGAATTTTCATTTATTGTGACAGTTTTGGTTCACAGCAAGAACCATCATCAGACTATGATCTTTGAACTCATGATGTCATGGGACTTGGGCTGCTTACTAGTTGTTAGAATTTATACACCACACAGTCAATGCACACTGCACAGGCTGCACTGGGTTTTTGCTGTTTGCTGCATACAGGATATATATGGTTATTCAGCATCATACATTTGTTTGTCAATTTCAGTGAATTCACCATTGAATCCAAACTCAAGCTCTGAATCTGGCAGTAAGAGAAGGTCGAGGAAATCTCAGCCACAGAGAGTGATAGTAGAACCAGAACCTCCAGTCATAGACCTAGATGCAGAAGAAATGGAAGAAGATAATGATCTTCAGTTAGTTAAGAGTATTAATGGTGATGCTCTTAAACCACAACTTATAACTCCAACTAACAGTAAGTTATAGAAGATAAAGAACTTCAGCTTGTTAAGAGTATTAATGGTGATGTTCATAGACCACAACTTATAACTCCAACTAACAGTAAGTTATAGAAGATAAAGCTCTTCAGCTTGTTAAGAGTATTAATGGTGATGCTCTTTAAACCACAACTTATAACTCCAACTAACAGTAAGTTATAGAAGATAAAGATCTTAACTTAAGCTTGTTAAGAGTATAAATGGTGATGTTCTTAAACCACAACTTATAACTCCAACTAACAGTAAGTTAGAGAAGATAAAGATCTTAACTTAAGCTTGTTAAGAGTATAAATGGTGATGTTCTTAAACCACAGCTTATAACTCCAACTAACAGTAAGTTAGAGAAGATAAAGATCTTAACTTAAGCTTGTTAAGAGTATTAATGGTGATGTTCTTAAACCACAGCTTATAACTCCAACTAACAGTAAGTTATAGAAGATAAAGATCTTAACTTGTTAAGAGTATAAATGATGATGTTCTTAAACCACAACTTATAACTCCAACTAACAGTAAGTTAGAGAAGATAAAGCTCTTCAGCTTGTTAAGAGTATTAATTATGATGTTCTTAAACCACAACTTATAACTCCAACTAACAGTTAGTTATAGAAGATAAAGCTCTTCAGCTTGTTAAGAGTATTAATTATGATGTTCTTAAACCACAACTTATAACACCAGCTAACAGTAAGTTATAGAAGATAAAGATCTTAACTTGTTAAGAGTATAAATGGTGATGTTCTTAAACCACAACTTATAACTCCAACTAACAGTAAGTTAGAGAAGATAATGATCTTCAGCTGGCAAAGAGTATTAAAAGTGATGTTCTTAAACCACAGCTTATAACTCCAACTGACAGTAAGTTATAGAAGATAAAGATCTTCAGCTAGATAAGAGTATTAACGCTTCTCCTGCTGAATAAATTGAGATGCAACGCCTCCTTCTAATTTGCAGCTAATGAGATTACTTGATCTGGATTGTTGCTATAAATTCAAATACTTAGTGGCAAACAGTGCAGATCCAGATCAGTTGGCTTCTTCAGAAGCCAACTGATCTGGATCTACACTGTTTGCAAAGGCAGGGTAGATCTGGGTTCAGCAGGACAAGGGTTAAAGGTGATGTTCTTAAACCACAACTTACAACTCCAACTGACAGTAAGTTATAGAAGATAAAGATGATAAAGATCTCCAGCTAGTTAAGAGTGTTAATGGTGATGTTCTTAAACCACAGCTTTTTACTTCAACTGACAGTAAGTTATAGAAGAGAATGATCTTCAGCTAGTTAAGAGTATTAATAGTGATGTTGTTAACCACAACCTCTAACTAACAGTAAGTTTTAGAAGATAATGATCTTGGCTTGTTTAGATTATAAATGGTGATGTTGTCGGCCTCATTGGCTCATTTGGGTGCGCGTCCGACTGGAGACCAGGAGGTTGCGGGTTCGACCCCCGCCGAGGTCGGCAACATTCTTTCGTGGAGATTGATCATGAAATATTTTCTACGGTCATTCTATCCTTCCACTGATTCAAGAAGGGCAGTTGTTGGTTTCTGGCAAAAGAAATGTGCACAATACTGGTTAACTGCTTAGAGGACTAAGCCTGCCCGGTAAAGGTGTGGTTAGGTGAACTGACCACACTCGACATGACCCATTGGGTTGACTGCGCCGTAAAAACTCAACACAAACAAACAAATGGTGATGTTCTTAAACCACAACTTATAACTCCAACTAACAGGAAGTTACAGAAGTTGATGATCTTCGGCTTGTTAAGAGTATTAATGGTGATGGTCTTGAATCACAGTTTATAAATTTATCTCACAGTAAGTTATAGAAGATAATGATCTTCGGCTCGTTTAGAGTATAAATGGTGATGTTCTTAAACCACAACTTATAACTGCCAACTAACAGTAAGTTATAGAAGATAAAGAATTCAGCTTGTTTAGAGTATTAATGGTGATGTTCTTAAACCACAGCTTATAACTCCATCTGACAGTACATTATAGAAGATAATAGCTATTTAAAGGCTCCATATTTTTAAAAAAAATAGACTTTTTTTTACCCAAGAATGGTTTAATGAATAGATATATAGTATTAATAGAATCATAAAATGTGGCATCTGACAGCCTGTAAATTTTCAGTTAGTCTCTAGTTTTTGAACTGGATCAAAATCAAATCATATCTCTGAATTAATGTTGGCAACATTAATTCAAAGATACAATAAAAAATCATTTCATTTCAAAAACAAGAAACTAACTGAAATTTTAAAGTCTGTCAGGTGAGATATTTTATGATTGTATCAATACCATATATCAATTTATTAAACCCTTCTTGTTGGATAATAAAATGTCTATTTTTGAGGAATATAAAGCCTTTAAGAGTATTAATGGTGATGTTCTTAAACCACAGCTTATAACTCCAAATGACAGTGAGTTATAGAAGATAGTTATCTTCAGCTAATAAAGAGTTTCAATGGCGGTGTTCTTATACCACAGCTTATAACTCCAACTAACATTAAGTTATAGATACTATAATATTGTGTTGTACATACTATAATATTGTGTTGTACATAACTCTAGATAAGATGGGTATTTTGAGAATAATTTTCTTTTTTCTCCACAAAAATATATGTCGTGGGTACTTATTAGAAGTGCCTTGGTAATGTGCTTCTGATAAAAATGAGTACCCAGAACATATGTTTTATGGAGAAATAAGAACTATATCAATACTTCAAAGGATCAGGGATAGGCACAGAGTAAACAACCAATTATTAGAGTGAGTTTAAGTGTCAGCCAGTTTCTCTCAAGACCTATTTCAAGACAATGTATTCATTCAAATATTTTACTGAATTAATAAATATCAATACTTATTGTTGAAAAAAGCACCTTATCAAGAACTTGAGGCTATATTTGGTAATATATTTCTGATTCTTAGCTGAACATTGCAAAATCTTTTCTGAATGTTTCAACTATAATCCATTCAAAATGATGTCCAGATATATTTCATGTTTTCAATATTCCTGTATAGAATCAATGAGGGCTTTTATGGTGATATTCATAATCAGTAATAGATTACAAAATAGCCGTCAAGCAGTTTTAGTAAAGCCATGTTTGGAAATCTTTAAGATTAGCATCCAGTGAAAGGGAGCTAACTATTTTCATGTCACAGTAATTTCCTTTGAAGATGTATCCAGTCCTTAAATTCAGTACACCATTGCTCCAGATAGAGGATTTCACTCGGTTCAAGACCCAAAACATACACCGTTGGTACTCTTTGAAATACCTCACCTCTGCAATTTCATTGAGTACCGCAAGGTAACTTTGGTACAAAACTAACAAAAATTGTCTTAATTAACCCTTGCCCTGCTGAACCTGGATAACCCTGCCTTTGCAAACAGTGTAGATCCAGATCAGTTGGCTTCTGAAGAAGCCAACTGATCTGGATCTGCACTGTTTGCCATTCACTATGTGAATTTATATCAACAATCTGGATCAAGGAATCTGATTGGCTGACAGTTAGAAGTGGGCATGGCATCTTAATTTATTCAGCATGACAAGGGTTAATTTATCTCATTGTCTGATGCTATACACGTGTTAATATTATGTAATAATTCTTTTACAGGTGGGAATAATTCACTTGTTGTGTCTTCTCAGTACCAGTATGTCTTGACCCCCGGGACGGACAACAACACACCAACCAGTCTACCTGGTGTAGTCAACACAGTCAACATGTCTTCCCTGCAAACATTAAACCAGCCTACCAATGCCACAGACGAAGCAGCATGTCTTCTCAATTCACCAGACTCTTTAAATTCAGATGGAACAAGTTTCTTTTGTCCATATTGTACATACAGGACTCCAATTATTGCGCGTCTGAAGCGGCATATGACACTTCACACCGGCAAGGTATACAAATGTTCAAAATGTGAAAAGAGTTACACAGAGGAGTACAAACTTCGAGAACATTTCCGTATCAAGCATGAGAAGAGTGTTCATTTTGAATGCGAGTCCTGTAAACGAGATTTTACTTCCAAAGGTGGGCTCAAGTATCACACAAAAACCATGCACAGGAAAGAATATGATTACTGGTGTGATGCATGTTGTAAAGGCTTTAACGACTCGCATACATACGAGACACATATAGAAATCAAACATACAAGAGTACCACCATTCAACTGCAAGAACTGTTCTAGTCAGTTTAAAAATTTAGCTAGTCTCACGATGCATCAGAAATCCTGTATCGGAAGCGAGAAAAAAGAGAAGATGAACTATTTTAATCGTTTTCCATGTGAAATCTGTCCCGAAAAGTTTTCGTCTTTTCATGAGCTGAAAGCACATTCAAATGCTGAACATAGTAATATCTCGCGATACCGTTGTTCCTGTGGTCTGGAGTTCAAGTTACGCGCATCATACAATGGACATCGGCATAACTGCAGGATTGCTATAGCACTAGAGAATGAAGCAAAAGCAGAAGGAAAGAGATTGAATGATGGACTAAAAAATGTTGCCATTGTCAATGTCGAAAGTTTGAAAGGGAAATTTGAAGCTAAGTCACTTAATTTTGGGGCAGAAACTCCCGGTGCTTCGGCTTCTTCAGTATCCCAGAAATCTGGAACTGACTCTCCAAAATTATCTGCCAAATCCACTAACACTGAGATTGAAAATGGTGCTGTATCCGATGATGCCCTTGCTTCAATACAGATAGTGAACATGGAATCAGGCGAGCAATTCCTGCTTACTGATAAAGAAAAGAATGGTACAGCGGAAATAGTCTCTGACAACATTACAGATGAACCTGTTACTATGCATAGTTGCGAGTTCTGCGATTACAAAACTCCAAAATTATCACACATAAAACGTCATAAGATGATCCATACAGGAAAGAAATTCAAGTGTGACAAATGTCCCAAGAGCTTTAATGAGAAAAATAAACTTAAGGTTCACATGAATTCTAAACACAAAGGCCATGCTAAATATAAGTGTGAAGTTTGTCTCCGGACTTTTTCGTCCAAAGGTGGCATCGTTTATCACATGCAGACAAAACACAATAATACACATAAATATCAGTGTGAGGTGTGCGAGAAGGGCTTTAATCAACTGCAGCATTATATGGGCCATAAGAACACACACAGCGGTATTCGTCCATATGTCTGTGACATTTGTAACAGAGGGTTTTCCTACCCGTCAGTTTTAACATCACATAGAAAGATCTGCAGAGGGAAGGAGGATGAGAATGCAATGGAGGAAGTACTGTTTCATCCATGCGGACAGTGCGGAGAAAAGTTCATCATGAAGCTCAATCTGGAAGAACATATAAAGAAAGAACACAGCAGCGAGTTTACTTCCGTCTTGTGTGATTGTGGAGTTGTGTTTACTGATGAGGATTTGTACAAAGAACACAAACCAACATGCACTGGAGCAACAGTGTCTCAGCTGTTCATTAAAACAGATACAAATGATGAAGTTGCTATGGAAAGTAATGATGAAAACACAGATTTTAAACAGATTTCACCAGAAAAATTTAATGTGCTTATTAGTCAGCCAGTTTTCCCAACTTAATTTAAGTATTTTTAACCCTACTGTCTTCGCCATCCTTTGGAAAGGTTTTTTCATATGGTTTTTTTTCTAAATGAAACTGTTTTGTTATGATTGACCATATCTTATCAGGGCCCATTTGTCTTTTCTGTTTTCCCTTTTTTTTCAAATATTAATTGTAAAATTAATTTTACGGCCAAAAATGGGTTGTACCTATGCAATTTCTATAGTAAACTAGATTATTTGGAAAGTTTCAATTAAAAAATATTTTTTGCTTTCCTTCATTGATTTTAAATTATTAATGTTCCATAATAGTATTGTGAAAATTTCAGAAATTTGAACAAGTGGAACTTTTTGAAAATCTTCATCGAAACTATCTACCCTATTGAGTTTTTCTATTTTGCACCCATTTTTACCATAGGAAAAAGTGAAAATATTTTTTTAAAAACATTGAGAATGAGTAGAATAAAACTTTTTGCACAAGGTAGTTACGATAAATGGTCTTGCATTAAATCATGCTAGAAGTTTGCAAATTCACTTCTTCTGTGTAAAGTGCCAGGTAAAAACGACTTTCTAAAAGATGTCGAAAGGAGAGTCGACTTTCTAAAAGATGTCGAAAGGAGAGTATTTCCAGATAAGGTGCTTTTTTTTTTTCAGCCAAAAATTGTTATTTTTCTTATTTCTATACATGTATATAGTTAAACATGTTGTGGATAATGCCAAGGTGCTTCTAATGAGTAATGTACATACACCATAACCAATTCGACTTAATTACAGCACATACTCCTATAAGCACACATTTGAAACCCGTGTATTTGTATCTACTCTTTATAAAAGCATATGTTGTGGGTACTCATTTGAATTGCCTCAAGTTGAGGCAATTCAAATGAGAACCCACAACATATGCTTTTATAAAGACAATCAGAAACAAACGTCACGTAAGCATAATTAATAATCCTCTTATGAAGTCCTCTGCTAATATTTCTTTAAAGTGTGACTTATTATTTTTCTAAAAGGTTTTCTCAGTAATTTTGAAAAATCTAAGCGCACCGTGCGGTAATTAGATCGAATACAGTATGTTTTCATGGAGAAATGAGAAAAATATTTTACCTGGTACCCGCTCTTATCTGGAGCTATCTATGTTTAACCCATTTTTGTCAGATGACCCACTTAACCCATTGTAGTCTGGAGACCCCTAAAAGGGTAATTGGCAGACAGTGCAGACCAGATCAGATGCCGCACAATGCAGCATCTGATCAGTGTCTCCACTGTTTGCAAATAGTTTGACCATTTTCTCTCTAGGAATATCTAAATCATATCACCCGACATACCTAAAATCTAAATTAGAATCTTCCAATATATAGTATGGGATAGTTCATTCAGTCTACAATGGGTTAATAGATTTTGACATATACCATTGCTCCAGATAAAGGGGTATCCAGATAATTACAGAAGCATCTGGGAGGCTGAGTGGTTAGCACTCCCTACTTCAGATGTAAGGTCCCGGGTTCAAATCCTGTTGTATTCATCTCATGACTGTATGGCATTTCGTTGCAAAGAGGCTTTCATTATCATTTCAACATATACCATTGCTCCAGACAAAGAAGCTTTCATTATCATCTTTCCATCATCTCAATATGACTTAAACAATGTTGAAAGGGATGTAAAACACCAAATGGAAAGTGTTTATTTGTCCTCAGGGAAGGTGGACATGTTGGGCATGGTGTCTCCTAGGGCTGGCTAATCAGAGCTTAATAATCGATTATCAGTCCTGCCATTGTGATTGATAATTAATTAGTAATCGCTGAAGATTTGATCTTACCTATGATCCTTACATATGTTATATTGAGCAAACAGTGTAGACCCAGATGAGACGCTGCAAACGCGGCATCTCATCTGGGTCTACACTCTTTGCCACTAACACAGCTATTTTAGACATAACAGTGGGTAGTATATTGGACTTGTTCAAATTTTAGATAAAAGTATGATAAGGAGTTGAGGTGTCTGAATACTAAGGGTAAATACAGTAAAGTAACAAACACAGAAATCAAATGATCGATTATTAGCAAATCTGTAATGATAGTCATTTTTGTGGAATTTATCGATCAATTAATCGATTATCCGATTAATTGTGCCAGCCCTAGTGTCACCACAGCCCTACATAGTGTTTTCATGAAGAAATAAGAAAATCAATACTTTCGGTTGAAAACAGGGCTTGTTCTGGAGCTATGAAATAGTGTAGACCCTGATCAGATGCCATGGAATGTGGCATTGCTCAGGGTCTGCACTGTTTGTCATTTACCCGAGTCCTTGTGTAACCATGATATGCCCTGCCTTTGCAAACTGAAGATCCAGATCAGCTGGCTTCGAGCCATCAGGCCTCGGTGGCTCAGTTGGATGCGCATCCGACTGGTGATCAGGAGGTTGCGGGTTAGATTCCCACTGGGTTGGCAACATTCTTCGAAGGTGCTGTGTATCTTACATCACTAGGGCGTCCAACTGATATTGGCTTACAGTTGGGCAAGGCCTGCTATCCTTGTAGTGGGTAAGGGTAGAGGGGGAATGTTTTTATTTCTTCTGTTTCTTCACTTTCATTCCTGTTCCTCTTTCTTCCCTGTACCTCTCTTTCATCTCCTCTACTCTCTCTTCTATCTCTTTTCTCCCTTTCTCTGGGAGACGACACAAAATGACCCTCAAGGGTTGACATGTCGTTAAACCCCAACACAATCAATCAATCGTGGAGACATGATTATGAAATATTTTCTACGGTCATTCTCTCCCTTCTTCTGTACACATTGGCTCCTTCTGCTTGATTCAAGAAGGGAAGTTGTCAGTTTCTGGCAAAGGAAAGTGCACGTTACTGGTTAACCACTTAGAGGACTAAGCCTGCCCAGTCAAAGTGTGGTTAGGTAAACTGACCGCGCTCAACATGACCCCATTGGATTGACTGGGCCATAAAGCCTCAGCACAAACAAATTCAGAAGCCAACTGATCTGGATCTGCATTGTTTGTCATTAATTGTGGTATGTGAATTTGTATCAACAACCTGTATCAAGTAATCTCAAAGTTGGGTGGGGCATCAATTTATTCAGTATTGCAAGGGTTAAAATACATGTACATGCAAACTACCGTAACTACCGTACCATAATGACCCAGTCATGCTTAAACATGTCTTCGGGCACATGTTGACAGCAAAGGCCCAGATCAGACTGCACCTCTGCTAACAGAATCATTGGATACTGTAGAATACCGTATTTGACCTAATTACTGCACTGTGCGCTTATCTTTTTCAAAAGCACTGGAAAAACTTGTAGTAAAACCCACCTAATAAGAGCACACTTGAAAGAAAGATCAGCAGAGGACTTCATGAGGAGCATATTTAATGATGCTTATGCAATTGTATATTCTGATTTTCTTTCTAAAAGCATTTGTTGTGGGTACTCATTTGAATTGCCTCGACTTGTCGAGGCAATTCAAATGAGTACCACAACATAATGTTTTTTATGTAGAAGATAAAAGTACACTGGCTCTAATCTAAAGAATACTGAATTGCTTGACTGTGCGCTTATAGGAGCATGTGCGGTAATTAAGTCGAATACGGTATATCTATGTACAATAAAGATCCCTATCAGAATGTGCTGGTTCGCTGGCTGATCTGAATCTTTACTGTTCAGTTCTCATATGCCCTGAAGAATTTCTTGGCACGGCCAATATGAGGCCAACTTCCCAGATGGAAGAATCTTCTATGCATGAATCATAATGAGTTAAACACAATCCAGCAGGTGAAAGAGGTTGTAATACTCGCCATGGCTTCAGAATTTCTTTCTTTTTTTTTTAACTGAAAATTGTTGATATTTTCTATTACTGCTTGAAAACACAATGTTGTGGTGCTTATTAGTGGTGACTCACTGAGGGGTTTCTAATGGTACCCATGACACAGGGATAATTCTTACTCAGAATATCATGGGAGAAAATGTCAATCAGCCAAAACTGACAAGAAATAAATTGTCAGTGAGAAATTTTAGAAAATCTGTAGCTGAATTTCATTTTGCTCTCAGAGTTTTCTTCCTATTTAGGAAATTTCAGTGGGATTTTCGACAAACAGAATTAGCAAATCTCTCAAAAACTCACCCAAAAATGACCTTAGAAAAATTATCCCAAAATTATCAACAAATACTACTCCTTATCAATGCCTCGGGTAGGGGTCCTATTTTTCTGCCTGTCCAAATGTTCTTTTATCTATCCATCTATCCATAGTTGTGTCAATGCCAGCCCCACAATAACACTTTAACTAGCACCTGCAACCATGAAATCTTAGTCTTCCAAGATATACTCCCAACTCTGCACTGTCTTTGACTGTGCAGTTGACCTATATTTCATGCTGTACTGATTTGAAAACTTATGACACCTGCTATAGGTGTGACAGGGAGAAAAGTACATAGATCATTAATACAGCCGTGCTGTATGAGCTAGCTTTTATAGCGACGTGGTATGGTGGTCTGGCTTTTCTACGAAGTTAAGCAACGGATGTCTTGGTTAGTACCTGGATGGGTGACCCTATATGG
Source organism: Anodontia alba (assembly GCA_964016985.1). Taxonomy (NCBI): domain Eukaryota; kingdom Metazoa; phylum Mollusca; class Bivalvia; order Lucinida; family Lucinidae; genus Anodontia; species Anodontia alba. The sequence goes on along the minus strand of OZ024830.1, from coordinate 88,892,522 downwards.
GTGGCCGCTGCTCAACTTGGCAGAGAACCAAATCGCTCGGTTACATTTGGCTTTGCAAGCAGGGTTATGAAAGCAGGGTAATTCCCTGACCCTGTACACATTGGCTCCTTGCTCTGGAGTTTGCTTCCTTAGCATTCTCAGTTGACTTCGAGGGCGAAGTCAAAAGATGAGGGGGAGAAATGTGACAGGGAGAAAAGTACATAGATCATTAATACAGCCTTGCTGTATGAGCTAGCTTTTATAGCGACGTGGTATGGTGGTCTGGCTTTTCTACGAAGTTAAGCAACGGATGTCTTGGTTAGTACCTGGATGGGTGACCCTTTATGGGTTGCCACTGCTTAACTTGGCACTTGGCAGAGAACGAAATCGCTCGGTTACATTGGCATCTTTAATATAAGTTCTAGATAAATTGTTTTCTAGATGAGAAAATATATCAATATTTCTGTCTAGAAAACTTTGCTTACCTGGAACTGTGGCTAAGAGGTATACATTTTACATAGGGCTGGCTAATCAGAGCTGAAAAGATTATTGATTATTAGTCCTGCCATTGTGATTGATAATCGATTAGTAATCATTGAAGATTTGGTCATAATTTTACCTGTCTGAGCATGACTCTTACTCTATATTATACTTAATTGTACGTTTTTAGCCAGAGGCCTGAGCAAACAGTGTAGACACAGATGAAACGTTGGAAAAATGTGGCATCTCATCAGGGTCTATACTGTTTGCCACTCATTCAGCTATTTTTAGACATAACAGTGGGTAGTGAATTGTACTTGTTCAAATTTTAGATAAAGTATGGTAAGGAGTTGAGGTGTCTGAATAGTAAGGGTAAATATGGTATAAAAGTAACAGACACAGAGATCAAATGATCGATTATTAGCAAATCCGTAACGATCATCATTTTTGTGGAATTTATCGATCAGTTAATCGATTATCTGATTAATTGTGCCAGCCTTAATTTTACATATGGTAAATGTCCTAAAATTTCATACCCAAAGTGTCTGACGAAGTGGCATATGCAAGCAGTGTAGACCCTGATCAGACTGCTCCTCCTTCAGGAGCAGTCTGATCAAAGTCTACACTGTTTGGCATTCCACTAAGCATTTTGAGAAACAACTGCATAAAAAGCAAAAAAAAAGTATGGAATAAAGTGTGCGAAATTTTAGGATATTTACCATAGTGCTTTTTTTGGGTTGGTTCATTTCTCCCAAATTTTGGAGTGAATAATTTGTACAGTGTTTGTTAAATTTCCATAAAACTTCACAGAAATGCCCAGCATAATAAATAGTAGCATGCAGAGGACTTGTTAAGGAGGAATATTTGGTGATAATTCTGGGATAGTTTTTTTCTTTCTTCATACAAATATATGTTGTGGGTACTCATTAGAAGGGCCTCAGTAAAATGCTTCTAATGAGTACCCTCAACATTTGTTTTCATGGAGAATTAAAGAAGATTATCCCAGAATTTTCAAATATTGCTCCTTAACAACTCTGGTAGCATGTCACTTTAAAAATAGTTTCATCTAGTTACTTTGCAGGAGGCTTATCGACTCTTGGCACTTTGTAAATTTAAAATACAGTGGACTTTCATTATCTCAAATTACTAAATACTAAAGTCAAAGTACATGTAAGTAAAGGGCAATATTGGTTTGATATGCTATATGTTCCTTATATTTTACCTTTTTCGCAAACTACTATTACCAAAAATCCTGGTCCCTTGGAGTTTGAGACAATTAGAGTCACCTGTATTGATTTGTATATAGTCAAACCTATGTTAAGCAAGCACCTATGGGAAAGCCAAAAACTGGTTGCTTAAGACAGGTGCTTGCTTAATACAGGTAGATTTCCACTTCTCTGCCTTTAATGGGACCAGAAATTGTGGCCTTTAAAGGCAGGTGATTGCTTAATACAGATGGTCTTTAGGACAGGTTTGACTGTTTGTTTTTGAACAATCTACAGTGCTATGGGGGAGGGGGTATTAATCATGTTCAGTGATAGCTAGTTGATTTTTTCTTTTTTTTTTTTTTTTTGCTGTTTTGCAACAAAACCATGTTTGCCAAAATAATTATTTAGTATTGTGAAATTATTATATTACCAAATTAAATGTATATGCAATCTTACGTGTTTCAGTAGTTATAGTCAGATGGAGGGCACTTATATGAATTTTCATGTATGATATAGTGTATGATGTAGATTATAGTTAACTTGCTCGATGTGACCTGAATAGTGTTGAGTGTGCTGTAAAAATCAAAATCAAAATATTGTAGTTAGGACCCTGATCAGAAAGTTATGGCAATTACCCTGTTTACCTGATACCCCAGGACAGACAGACCTGAAAAAAAAAAAAAAAAAAAAAAAAACAGTTTAGACCCAGATCAGATGCCACAGAATGTGGCATCTGATCTGGGTCTACACTGTTTGCCACTCATCTTGGTAGCTCTGGATAAGAGGGAGTATCAATGAAATAGTGTTTCTTATTTCTCAACAAAAACATATGTTGTGGGTACTCATTAGAAGCACCTCATTGAGGTGCTTCTAATGAGTACCCATAAATATGTTTTTATTGAGAATTAAGAAAAATATCAATTATTTTTGGTTGGAATAAATAAAAACATAAAAAAAAAATCTGGAGGTACGCAACTGTTACAACAATTATAGTAAGGAATTATAATGTTTTAATATTTAGGGTAGATATGGAATGCTGAGCTAATGTTGTCTGGTTCCCTGCCTTAGGTCCTATGACTGCTGGTCAGGCTAAAGCAGTGGCTGTAGATGAGTACCATGATTAATTAACCATTTGGCCATTTAACACATTTTAGATTGAATAAACTCCCCTAGGTTATATATAGAAAGAGTCCAATTTCAGTTTTAGATATGCCAGGCTATTTGATATGGATATTCCTAGAGAAAGTGGCTAAACTATTTGCATACATTGGAGACCCTGATCAGATGCCTCAGAACATGGCATCTGATGTAGGTCTGCATTGTTTGCCATTTACCCATTTTAGGATTTTCATTACTAAAATGGTTAATAATTGAAATTTAGATAATTATTTTCAGAGGACTTGTTAAACCTTAAAATGCTAAGAAAACCTGCATCTGAAAATGTCGTCTGTTTATGTCGTCTGCTGAATACTCTTGCAAACTTTTCAAACCTATTTTTGCATACAGGCAAACTGTGTGGACCCTGATCAGACTGCTCCTAGAGGAGCAGTCTGATCTGGGTCCACACTGTTTGCAAAAATGACTTTTGAATCACAAGCAGATGACAAAGCAGACGGCAATTGTTGTGATTGGCTGTTTAAGGGTCTGATCTGAAGATAATTCTGGAATAATTTTCTCAGTTTCTTTGTAAATAAAAACATGAAATGATAATACCTCCCATTATAGTGTCATGGGGAGATAACTCTGTCAGAAATTGATGAAATGTACCCAGTAGCAATTCCAAAGCGATCTCCACAATATCATTGCACATATCAAGTTGGGTGAAAATGCGATGTGATTTACTCTAGGTATTGGCCTGAAACCAAAATATGGATGTGTCGTGGGCAGATAACTTGTCAAAAGTTTACGGAATTTGCCGGTTAGCAGTCCTGAACCAGATCTCCATAAAAGCAATGCACATACCAAGTTTGGTGAAAGTCCATTGATATTTACTCAAGTTATCATCCGGAAACGAAAAATCAGATGTGTGGTGGGCAGATAACTGTCAAAAATTGATGAAACTTGCCCCTTAGCAATCCCAAACCAGATCTCCACAGTATTAATGCAGATACCAAGTTTGGTGAAAATCCATTGACATTCACTCACTCTATCATCCGGAAACGAAAATATGGATGGATGGATGACAGAAAGACATACACACAGAAGACCAATGTGAAACCGTAATACCCTGCCACTATGGTGTGGTAAGGTATAAAAACATGTTTTGGTTACTCATTAGATGTGCCTTAACTGAGGCACTTCTAATGAGTACCCAAAATATGCTTTTGTGGAGAAATTAGAAAAACTGTCCCAGAATTTTCACCAAATTCTCCTCCTCTATAGTTCCTCTGAACAGTTGAATCTTAATTATTTGACAACTGAATCTGAGATGAGTAGATTAATGTTTAAAAATTCGATCTAAGATAAGTAGATATATGTTCGATATGTAAATGATGTGTGTGAAGTTTATTTATAGTGTGCTGGTTTGGGTAAAAAATGCAGATAACATGTATGTGTAGTTGTGGATAAATCAGTTTTTGTTTGTAAATGTAGCTTAATTCATAGTTCCAGATAGGGCACTTTTTTAAGCCCTAAAACTATCAATATTTCTCAACAAAAAACAATGTTGTGGTACTCGTTAGAAGCGCCTTATCAAGGCACTTCTAATGAGTACCCACAATGTTATTATTGAGAAATAAGAAGAAAAAAAAACAAGAACATGCTGATGCATTCTCTTATCTGGAGCTCTACTCATAATTTATGCTAACTTGTTTGTGTTGTTATTGTGACAGGGCAAAGAATATTTTGCGGTCTACAACTAGATAATTTAGGGCCCTTGGTAAAAGTACTCTTTAAGTATTACTTGCAAAACACACACAAACACACACACCACAGACAGACAGACACACACACACCACAGATACAGACACACACACACATGGACACTTCACATAAAAATATCAAGCCTAATTTCCTTGGAAAAAAAAAAGAATGTTGTCTTGGGTGCTGTGACTGGCACTTCATCTTGAGCTATGAAAGAGCCAGATCAGCCTGGACATCCAAATCATTCTCTGTTCGTCTACAGAAGTGTGTAAAATTTCAGGGACTGGAAACACACCTCGAGAAGAACTCTAAAGACATGTAAATACATGTATTTGCTTCACTTCTTATTGGGTCTACCCTTAAAGGAAAGAATTTTCTCCCTGAGTTTTGCTTTGGCTACAACTTCCGGTTTACAGAAGTTGCCTCCCTTTGCACAACGAGGGCCAAAATTGTATCCATTCCTTATACTACAGTGAACCTTGTTACAACAACAACATTTGTTCCCAGGCGTTGCCATTAAAATGAATTTGCTGTTGTACAGAATACTTAATGAGCAGATTGATGAAAGGTCTTGTTTTGTTCTTATTTCCTTGTACAATAAACATTTTTGGACATTTGTTAGAATTGCCCCATTGAGGCAATTCTAACAAATATTCAATTTCTATGGTCATTCCCTCCCTTCTACTGATTCAATAATGGCAGTTGTCAGTTTCTGTCAAAAGAAATATGCACAATAATGGTTAACTGCTTAGAGGACTAAGCCTGCCCAGTAAATATGTGGTTAGGTAAACTGACTGCGCTCGACATGACCCCATTGGGTTGACTGGGCCGACAACCTCATCACAAGCAAAAACAAATATTCAAAAATATGTTTCTTTAAAGTATTAAATACAATATCCTAGCATAATTTGTTACTTAAGCGAAGGTTTCGTGACAGTCAAATAGTCATTATAACGAATTTTGTCGTTGTATCGAGTGTCAGTATAAAGAGGGTTGTCTGTATCTACAGACCCTTGTCAGTAAACACAGATGACGCCTTTTTAGCTTAACACTGCTCAACTAAAGTAGAATTTCTCATAGATTATCAGAAATCCATTTTGCTCTAAAACATGTTTATTCCAACTCACTATATGATAAGTGATGTATATATCCTAAATATGAGGACATCTTAACCCTTAAACTGCCAATCACAACAATTGTCATCTGCTTTGTCATCTGCTCGTGATTTTTTAAGTCATTTCTGGACCCAGATCAGACTGATCCTTTATGCCTGTATGCAAAGATAGGTTCAATAAGTTTGCAAGAATATTCAGCAGATGACTTTTTCAGATGCAGGTTTTCTTGGTGTTTTAAGGGTTAACAGCCAATGTTTAAATGTTCCAAAATCTGAGCGTCAATTTTACTGTTTGTTGCTGATGCATGTGAAAAACTGCAGACTGAGTAGCCAAGTGAAGACCCTGATTAGATACTGCGTTCTGTAGCATCTGAGCTGGGTTTTCATAGTTTTCTCAGCCTGTCTGTCCCAATATTTACATTACAGTGGGTAATTTACTCTTTTTAACTTGTATGTAAGTACATGTTGTAATTTGTCTGTTGAATAATTTCTAAATTTTTTTTTGTTTTGCAGTACTCATTATTACATACAGAGCAGTGCACTAAGACACAAGAAAAGTTGCACTGGTCAAAGCCTTGCCTGTTAGCAGATAAAATCAAAACTTTGCAGTGTAAACACTGATTGGAAGGAACAGCGATGAACAAGACAACTTGTGTAAACTTAGACCCTTCTTAAACAAATCAAAACTTTGCAGTTCATGTACAATATAAATATTGAGTGGAGAGAACACCAGTTAACCCATTTACATCGAGTGGACTCTTCTAACAAAACTCTTGGACTGGTTTGTTACCAACAGCAAGGTGTCTGGTTAGTTTTTATTAAACAACTTCCTGTTTTTAATGCAAACAGTGCATACCCTGATCAGGCACCACATTCTGCGGTGTCTGATCTTGGTCTGCAATGTTTGCCAGTTGCTCCTTTTTGGGGTCTCCAGGCTAAAATGGGTTAAGAGCACAATAAACAAGACAGCTTGTATAAATCGTTGATCTTTGCAGATAAAATCAAAACTTTGGAGTCTGAACAATGAACTGTTGAGAACACCAATTAACTAGACAGCTTGGTCTTTTGAAGAAAAAAAAGCCAAAAAAAACACTGCCGTCTATACACTGAACCTTTAAGAACAGCGATGAACAAGACAGCTTGCATAAACCTTGGTTCTTTGCAAACAAAATCAAAATATCACAGTCTATACATAGAACCACTGAGAACAGCGATGAACTAGACAGCTTGCATAAACCTTGGTCCTTTGCAAATAAAATCAAAACATTGCAGTCAGTACACTGAATCTTTGAGAACAGCGATATCGTTGCAGTCTAAACACTGAATCACTTTTTATACCCCTAAAATTGACAGTGGCAGGTTATTATGTTTTACCATGCGGGTGTACATCCCTTCGTCTTTCGGGGTTTTTTTCTTTTCTGATCTCTAAATTAAGTAGTTTTTATGAATAGTTAAATTAAACAGAGTTATGGTTCTTGATTGATGTCAAAATTCAATTTGCATTATATTTTGAGACTGAATTGATGGATGTTGATCAAATTTTATGTACTCATATTGACTAGAATTATGTTGAGATAGAAAATGGGGTTATATCTTTACTTTTCAACGAGTTAGGCGTTTCATTGTCAAAATTGTGATTTTGCTTAATATCTTGAGAAAGGTTACATACTTGTCACTCCCACTGGGGGTATTGGTATCATGCAGGGTCTGCAATGCCATCACGAAAACATGCCTATATAATTTTGACCCCCTTAAACCCCACTTTTATAAAGTAAAACTGGGGTTTACAGGGGTATACATTATTTTCCTTATTTCTGCTCAAAAAGTAGATTGTGGGTACTCTTAGAACCGCCCATTTTTTGGTGGTAAAATTTTTAGTATATTTGAATATGCAAGTTTTCGTAATGTTTTATTGCCATGACTACTGCTTAAGCAAACAGGGCCAAGTTGTTCAAAGCGTCGTTAGCTTAATGAGCTTGTTAAGGGTCATTTCGTTAACTGTTTTAGTGGATTCAATATACAATATTCTGATATTTTTTGCTGAAAAAATGTGAGTAGCTTTTGCACTGCAAAAGCTACTCCCATTTTTTCAGTAAAAAAAATTTCAGCATATTTGCATATCACTCGATGTAAATTTTAACGATACATTAACTAACGACATCGTTAGTTTCCAACAACTGGGCCCAGGAGCGACATAGGGATCATTTGTTGTCGTTGGCTTTAGTTGTTGTTGTTATTGGTGTCAACAATGTTAAGTCTGTGCATTTATTTCCATTCCTCAAAGACACCAAGGCATCTAGGCTAATGAAATTGCATCCATACATCTGCCATGATGCACCCTGGCCACTTCCATCGACTGTTACTGACCTTGACCTACTTTTCATAATTGTCTGAACAATATTTAGTCTGTTCATTTAGCTGCATTTCTTGACTACCACCAGCAGTCACAACACAGCTATTTGGCAAATTTCTTGTTTTGATTTTTATTCTGATTTACATTATTGTTATAATGAATGAATTTTTGATTTGTTGTTGTACTTGTTAATATTGTATTAGGTTTACAATTTTTCTTTCCTGATGCATTTCTTGTCATTTCCGTTGCTTTACATGTTGTTAAATTTACTAGCAATAAAATTCTTGGCATAATAATGTTCTGGTTGTTTTATATACTGTACCAAAAAAAAAAATGCAACTCCAAATTGAAAATGATGCATTTGATGAACAAATCTTTGTCATTATCCCTTTAGCACAAAACTAAAATAATGGCACAATTCTGTACTCTTTTCCAAATGTAAACACTAAAGGGATTTTAAATTTCAGTCCATAATGTAGCCAGAGTCTGTAGTCATTTTAAAAGTTCAAAAATGCCTGCAGTTTACAGTGGGTATGACCTCCATTTGTGTCCATTCCTGCACATACCAATCTGGGCTTATTGAATAGTGTCCCATTCCTGTTCGAAAGCGTGACATACCGTTTGAAGCAGAGCTGGTGGCTGTGGGTCAGTACACACCTGTCCTGGCCCTTAGGTGTTCTACAGGAGAGAGATCAGGGCTGTATAGCTGGAGGCCGGGGCATGACATGGACATCTTTTTGAAGAAAAGTCCTGCTAGATGCAAGCAGACATTATCCTGCTCCAATGTAACATTCTCCTGACACTAAGACTTATTGATTGTTGTATTTCTGAATAAACTGGGCAGTTTAGATGACTGTACAGAACTCATTACGTAGATAGGCAAGTTATATAAATCCGTACTGTCGACGTGTTGTGACATGCAGACGTCCACTTCTGGACCTATCATTTGTCCTTCCTGTCTGACACGGACGCCAATACAATTGCGATATCAATTTACTCAATTGGAGGTTGCTAGTGATGACACTGAGATGTCCCGAGGAGAAGCATCTTAACCTTTGTGTTACATTGATTTTGCATCAAAGGTATCATTTTCCAGGGTGAATTATCACCGGCCTTTTGTGGGTCAGACGTCAGGCTATAACATATACCAAACAGTTTTAGTTCCTGTGTACAGTTTATCACTCTTTTCCACTGAAAAACATGCATTTAGATCTCTGGTTTTACTTGACACAGTTATTCTTATCTTTGGCCCTGAGGTCAGACTTTTCCATTGTTTATATCCCTGATTCAAGATGATGTTGCGGATAGTAACTCTTTCGCTGCCAAATGTCAGATGACATTTGTTGTCTGCTTTTTTTTTTTTTTAAAAAACTATCGATTGGAAAGATGTTTTTATATGCGAAGTTGAAGAACTGAATGCTAAACAGCATAGATACAGATGAGATGGCTCATTATGAGCCATCTCATCTGTATCTATGCTGTTTGCAAGAGCCTATTATTATGGCCTTTGGCAGTGAAAGCGTTGATATGGTATTAATAACTTAGTTTTCATTCCAGGGATGGTATAGACATCCGGTTTTATATCCTTCTATGTATCAGCATTTGCTATCACCTAGTATTCATTGCTGAATAACTTACCATATTTACCCTAAGTATTTGCACAACTCAACTCCTTATCATACTTGATCTAAAATTTGAAGCAGTACAATTTATCACTCGATGTCTAAAAATGCTGGATGAGTGGCAAACAGTACAGACCCAGATGAGACGTGTTCTGCGGTGTCTAATCTGGGTCTACACTGTTTGCTCAGGCCTGTCTGTCCGAATACATATGATAAATATCGTACACCTACAATCATCATACCTGGCATACACTTTCTGAATAACAAGTACTCAAACAGTAAGGCATCATTTTATGAACATGACTTATTTTTCATGGTCTAAAGACCTTGGCATTTTTTTATGTCAACCCTAGCCTTTTAGCTCCATTTCTGATTAAGTTTAACATCTACAATCATATAATATGGCATAAATTTTCTCCCTTACATACTCAAACACTGCTTTGTCATCTTATGACCCCCAGGCTAGCTGAATGACTTTGTTAGTTTTACTTCAAACCTTGTGTTTAGCTCAGTTTCTGAACTGGAGCTAAACCGGCACAGTGGCTCAGTGGTAGAGCGTCCGCTTTGTGACCGGGAGGTTGCGGGTTCGATCCCCGGCCGGGTCATACCAAAGACTTTAAAAATGGTACTAGCTGCTCTTTCGCTTGGCGCTCAGCATTAAGAAAGTTGAGCTAGAACTGGTCAGCTCAGTGTCAGTATAATGTGACTGGGTGGAATATCATGTCAAAGTGTCTGGGGCGTGATATTTCAGTGAGGCAGCACTCTAAAAGTGAGCATTGAGCTCCCTGCCACATCCAGACACCGTCGCGATATGACTGAAAAAGGTTGAAAGCGACGTTAAGCCCAAATCAAACAATGAACTGGAGCTGTCAGAGGATCTGACTATAGCCCTGCTACAGCACTATCAGAGGAGAAATACCCATAGTGTTGAAATAGTTTGAATTCATGCTTACCAGATAACATCACTGTAGGACATGGTAATATGGCAACGTAAAACCTATTAAGGGATTTAAATCCATGAGTTATGGTTTGTTTGTGTTGAGGTTTTACGGCCCAGTCAACCCAATGGGGTCATGTCGAGCGCGGTCAGTTTACCTAACCACACGTTTACTGGGCAGGCTTAGTCCTCTAAGCGGTTAACCAGTATTGTGCACATTCTTTCGCCAGAAACTGACAACTGCCCTTCTTGAATCAGCGAAAGGGAGAGAATGACCGTAGAAAATATTTCATGATCAATCTCCACGAAAGAATGTTGCCGACCTCGGCGGGGGTTGAACCCGCAACCTCCTGGTCTCCAGTCGGACGGCGCATCCAACTGAGCCACCGAGGCCGGCAACCATGAGTTATGGGCCCTACGCCCTAATTCAGGTATACACAATACATCAGCCCACTTTCCATGTGTGTACCTTCATATTAACCCTTCTCTTAGTAGACAGTGAAGAAGCCAACTGATCTGGATCTGCACTGTTTGTCATTAAATATATGAATTTCTATCAAAAACTCATATCAAGTAATCTGATGGCTGGGAATTTGAAGTGGGCAGTAGACAGTGTTGATGGGGGGTAACATGATAACTGTATTATCCCCCTAACACACACACACACACACACACACACACACACACACACACACACACACACACACACACAGAGTTTGCAGGGGGTATATATTAATATAAAGTCAACCAAATAATAACAATCTTGTAATTGTACAAAAGTATTCAGAAATAGATATATTTGTACATAGCAGGTCAATTATTGAGTCAATAGTCACAGCAAACCAATGTTTAAGGGCAAATTCAGCAGACGACAAACTGATGACAATTTTCTTATTTTTCCTAGAAAATAGGATTTGACATCTCATGCAAATTGTCTGCTTAGAGACAATTTGCATGAAATTTCAAATCATATTTTCTGGAAAAATTAAGAATTTCTTTTTGAAAAATTAAACATATATTTCAGACTGATGTCTGCTGAACATTAAAAGTGGTTTCAGCTCCAGGGTTAGCATATACCTTTTTTTTTTTTTTTTTTTTTTTTTTTTTTAGCATAACAAGAAGATTATCTGAGTGAATAGGGCATGTTCCACTAGACTAGGCTGTACTGAATATAGCTACTTAGACTATACTAAAAAAAAAAACAGGGTTGGGTATGGATTAGATCATGCATATTCAAACCACAAAAACATGGCTGAAAATGTGAGAATTCTAATATTCATAAAGTTGTTTTGTTTAGACACAGTTTTCAACTTCTGTGTATTTGTGTATATACAAGAATTTACATCTAAATCCAAGTTTTGAGATACATTGCTTGATAGCTCTAGATAAGATGTTTTTTGTTTTCAACTAAAAAGTATTTTTCCAACTTGACCAAGAAAACAAATGTTGCAGTACTTACTCATGGCAGGTAAACTCTCAATTCCATTCTCACCGAAAAATTGATAAATGATAATACCCCGCCATTATTGTGTTCCAGGCAGATAACTCTGTCAAAAATTGATGTAATTTGCCCATTAGCAATCCCAAACCAGATCTCTTTAATATCAATGCCTGTAGCAAGTTTGGTTAAAATCCATTGACATTTACTCAAGTTATCGTCTGGAAATGAAAACATGTGCCTGTCTTGTGCAGATAACTCTGTCAAAATATGACGAAATTTGCCCATTAGCAATCCCAAACCAGATCTCCACAAAATCAATGCACATACCAAGTTTGGTGAAAAGCTATTGTTGTTTACTCAAGTTATTATCCGGAAACAAAATATGGACGGACGGACATTCTAAAGAATTGGGTTTATGCGGCTTTTTTTAGTACAGATAGTTTTGATTGTGTTGGGGTTTTACGACACGTCAACCCTTGTGGGTCATTTGTTTTTGTTTGTGTTGAGGTTTTACGGCCCAGTCAACCCAATGGGGTCATGTCGAGCGTGGTCAGTTTACCTAACCACACGTCTTGTGGGTCATTTTATGTCTTCTCCCAGAAAAGGGAGAAAAGAGATTGATAGTAGAGGAGATGAAAGAGAGGTACAGGGAATAAAGAGGAACAGGAATGAAAGGGAAGAAACAGAAGAAATAAAAACATTCCCCTCTACCCTTACCTGCTACCAGGATAGCACGCCTTGCCCAACTGTAAGCCAATATCAGTTGGACGCCCTGGTGATGTAAGATACATGGCACCTTCGCCACACCCAACCACCCCACGGTACAGATGGTAGTTATGTCACTACTGATAGAAACACAAGCCCTAAAAATTAGCTACACAAGCCCATTTTGCCACATAAATTTTCAAACATTTAAGTGTCTAAGGAATAAATCCCATTCAAATACATAGAGATCTGTCCATAGACAGGGGTCATCCTAGAGTTTTCAGGGAGGGAGAAGTTTTGCAACATATTCAGGATTTCAGGGAGAAGTTTTGGTCCAAATTTTGGATTTTCCTATACATTCTATACATTTCCACTTCTCCCTCAGCACAAGATAGGGAGAAGTCAGCCAGCTTAGGGAGACTTTTTCTCCCAAATTGCCCTCTAGGTTGACCCATGCACAGAGTGTCCAAACCTTGTAGACCTGCAACTCATTTTGTTTGCTTGGACAGACACACGGATGTCCAACGTGAAGCTGTAACACCCTGCCACACAATAGTGGAGGGGTATAAAAAGTTAAGATTCTGTAGACTGTAAAGCTAAAATATAAAATTGCATTCGATTCCCATGTATGTAAAGTCTAGTTATGCACTATTTTAATATTGTAATGGAAGAACTGGTAAAGTTAATGCAAATCTCACACAATGGACCAAACCAAAGTTTTGGTTTGAACACTTGTAGGAGACATGAGATAACACCAACAGTTCATCTTCTTCAAAGCTTACATTTTGCACTGATAAGCTTTCATAGCTTTTAGGTTGAATAGCGTCATTATATTTTGGCTTACTATTTACAGGATCTCTAATTAAAAAAAATTAGGATGGAATAGAATTGTTTACCCATCCTGCTTACTGGTCATGGCATTGCCTTATAGAGGTGATTTTAATGAGACCCACAACATATTTATTTCATGGAGACATAAAAACAATGTTTATTTACTCATCTAGAGCTATGGGAAATATAAACCTGGGCCCAGTTGTTCAAAACTTAACAAAGTTGTTAGGTAACATGACATTAAAGTTTCTATTTTTTGCTGAAAAATTAAAGTTTCTATTTTTTCTAGTTTATAATGACATTAAAGTTTCTAATTTTTTTGCTAAAAAACTATCAATACATTTGAAAATACCTTAACTACAACAGTTAACGAGTTTGTCATTAACAAGCCTGCTTAGCTAATGATGCTTCGAACAGCTGGGCCCAGTCTAACTTCACTTGGGGTTTCTATGGCACACACTTAACCCTTAAAGGGTCACATTTAAATATTAGCAGACAATATTTTAAAATACTTCTTATTTCTCCTAGAAAATAAGACTTGATATTGCCATAGCTCCAAATAAGAGAGAGTATCCAGAAATTATTTTTTCTTATGTCTCCTTGAAAACATATGTTGTGGGTACTCTTTAGAAGCACCTCACTGAGGAAGTATCCATACCGAAAACATGCCTATATAATTTTGAACCCCTTAAATCCCACTTTTATTTAGTAAATCTGGGGTTTATGGGAGTATACATTATTTTTCTTATTTTGCTAAAAAAACATAGACTGTGGGTACTCGTTAGAACCGCCTCACCGAGGCGGTTCTAACAAGTACCCAGAATCTATGTTTTGAGCAGAAATATGAAAAATATCAGAATTTTTTATCTGAAAATTTTCGTTTTTGGTTGTAAAATTTTCAATATATTTGAATAGGCATGATTTCGAAATGAAAACCTTTTGGATGGAAAAAGCACCTTATATGGAGCTACGCATTCAATGTGACGTCTCACCTTTGCAGACAATTCACATGAAATGTCCAATCCTATTTTCTCAAAAAAAAAAAAAAAAAAAAAAAATCACAAAATTGTCTTGATAGGCATTCTAAGGATAAACCCTTAAAGTGCTAAGCAAAGTTGTAGCAGACGACATTCTAAAATATTTTTTGTTACTTGTCTGAGAACATATGACCTGGCATTTCATGAAAATTGTCTGCAAGACAGACAATTCACATGAAATGTTAAGCCTTGTTTTCTCTGAAAATACAAAAAAAAATTAAAATGTCATCTGCTGCTGTTATGATTAATGCTGTAATGGTTTAGTCCAGCTTAGCTCACATATTTGAAAATTCAGTTTTTCTCAGTTCTTTCTTTAATATTTTTCCAAATACTGGGTTGAATGGATGAGCATGGACTGCTGGCTGGTTGTTGCCATCCAACATAGGCCGTCCCTCATTGGCCCACTGAAAAATACTTCCCCACAGGTTGTACACTGCCTTCTTTTCTGCTATCCCTGAAATGATAAAAATGTCCCCTAAAATGATAAAAATGTCTCTGAAAATGATAAAAATGTACCTAAAATCAAGGTAAGAATGCTCACCGAAAATGTTTTTTAAGGGTAATGGATATACTTTCAGGGGAGACAACTCAGTCAAAATTGGTTTGCCTCCCTTCTGATAAGAGGTCTACTCTAAAAGGGCAGAATTTGCTCCCCATGGGAGCAAATTCTGTCCTTTTAGAGTAGACCCCTTTTCAGAAGGGACATGGTGTCACACAGGAAGTCACAAAAGTTATCTCCTTTTCCAAAAATGGCGGAAAATCTACTAGTGTATCAAGAGCCCTGAAAATCAGTGATAGGTCTCCAGTTGTAGATGGAGCTTTATGGCCTGGTCAACACTGTTAATGTCACTTTAGCTGGTCGGATAAGCTACTTACATTTTTCCTGGACAGTTTAGTCCTCTAAGCAGTAAACTAGTACCTGTGCATATACTTTCGTCAGTAAATGACAACTTCTCTTCTAGACTTCATGGAAGAAGAAGAATGATGTACCACAGAAATGATTTCACGATCAGTCACCACAAAAGTAATGTGGCCAAGCTAGGGTTCTAACTTGCGATCCCTTGATCTGCAGTCAGACATGCTACTGACAGCTCTACTGAGTACATAGGAATAACAAATTAATGTAACAGCAAGACATCTCTCCCTTCCACTGATTCAAGAAGGGCAGTTGTCAGTTTCTGGCGAAAGAATGTGCACAATACTGGTTAACCGCTTAGAGGACTAAGCCTGACCAGTAAACGTGTGGTTAGGTAAACTGACCGTGCTCGACATGACCCCATTGGGCTGACTGGGCCATAAAACCTCAACACAACAACATAACAGCAAGACAAATTGATGGACTGATGAATAATATATTTCTGTACATGTAAGTCTGGATTTGACTTGCACGCAATTATACATAAGTAAATGTACATCAATACAATAAAAGGTATCAGTTCAACTAAATGATGTAAATAAAAGGTAGGCAGTGCCTTACTCCACAATAAATGGTCTTATTTTTTTTTAATGGAATTTAATAGTTAAAGACCTGGTTGAGACATCACAAAATTCTGAAACTCTGGATCTAATTATGTAAAAAGAATAAAATATAGGCAAACTTTGGAATTTTTTAGTTGTCTTTTAATTAAGCAAATATCCAACAACAAAAAAAAAACAACAATTGCTATAATCAGCAAATTGTCTACATGCACAATATGCTTTTATTATTATTTGTTTGCCTGTCTGTGCGTCCGGCATCCCTCCATCTGTTCGTCACGATATCTCCTACTAAACTACTGGGCGAAATTTAACCCATCACGAAAACATGCCTATATAATTTCGACCCCATTAAACCCCACTTTCATATAGTAAAACTGGGGTTTACAGGGGTATACATTATTTTTCTTATTTCTGCTCAAAAACATAGATTGTGGGTACTTGATGGAACCGCCTCATCGAGGCGGTTCTAACGAGTACCCACAATCTATGTTTTGAGCAGAAATATGAAAAATATCAGATTTTTTTAAACAGAAATTTTTCATTTTTCGGTGATACAATTTTCAATATATTTCAATAGGCATGTTTTCATAATGAAACTTCCCCTCATAGTAAGGGTGTGCAAGAGCAAGCCCATCCATCCATCTGTCAGTCATGCTATTAGCAACAAGCGTGGGGATTGGTAATGATGTACCATAGACTCTAGTCTAGACATATCAACAAGAAGTCAAATGGACTCGTCAAATTTTAGGACAACTACAGTAAGGAGTTAATGGTATCCCAAATTTATGGTAAATACTGTATATCCCAAACATTTGTGATAAATGTAGTTATTTGCCTTTAACCATTGTCCTGCTGAATAAATTAAGATGCGACACCATTTTCAATTTTTCAGCCAATCAGATTACTTGATCCAGATTGTTGATATAAATTCACATACTTAATGCCAAACAGTGCAGATCCAGGTCAGTTGGCTTCATAGAAGCCAACTGATCTGGATCTACACTGTTTACAAAGGCAAAAGTATATCTGGGTTCAGCAGGACAAGGGTTAAGGGCACCCTCTTAAAGAAAATGCTACATCAGGATGCTTTCCAGTTTGAACTTCTGCATAAAGTCATGAGCATACATACCTTGCTTTTTAAACACACTCTCTAGCTTCTGAGCAACCATAGATGATCGAAATCCTAGTGCGCAGTAACATACCACATTGCTAGAACCTGAAATAGAACATGCTTGAGTAAACAGTGTAGACCTAATAGCTTCAGACTTTTGACTGTGTTGGAGTTTCACAACACGTCAACCCTTGTGGGTCATTTTGTGTTGTCTCCCAGAGGAAGGGAGAAAAGAGATAAAAAAAAGATAGTAGAAGAGATGAAAGAGAAGGACAGGGAAGAAAAAAGAACAGGAATGAAAGTGAAGAAACAGAAGAAATAGAAACATTCTCCCTGCTAACCTTACCTGCTACAAGGATAGCAGGTCTTGCCCAACTGCAAGCCAATATCAGTTGGACGCCCCTGTGACGTAAGATACACCATACCTTCGCCTCACCCGACCATCCCCGAGATAAGGCACTTATTTTCAATAAAAAAATTCCGATTTTTTTTTTTTTTTGCAAATTCTTTCTTTTTACTGCAGGTCCTTTCTGGAAAGGGATTTGAATTGTGCAGGAAAGTAGCTAGGCAATCAGAAAAGTTGTTCCCTTTAAAAAAACAGGTGAAAAAAGCTACCAAGTGTATCCGGTCTGTGACCGAACAATCAAGGTCCTTGTTGTTCAAATATGGGAAAATATTAGTTTTTTAAAACAGAATTCCAGGATTTCTGAAAATAATATGAAGGTCAATGATATGGCGTCTAACTAGCAAAAACTAGCTGGTCTAGCCCAGTAACCCTTGACAGTGCAGCTTCTTTAACTCTTAAAGCACCGATCACAACTTGAGCAGATGGCACTTTTGCATATTTATATATATTTTTAACTTTTCTTAGAAAATAAGTCTTCACATTTCATGTGAATCGTCTGCCGAGCAGACGATTCACATGAAATTTCAAAGCTTATTTTCTCTGATTTTTTTTTTTTTAATGTCGTCTGCTACAAATGTTGCTTGGCGCTTTAACGGTTAATTGCTCTCAAGGATCTTTCGTTTTAGAATTTACAAATGTATTTCCATTTAAAATAATAAAGTGTATTAAAAACAGATCCATGTTCCCATATTTGGGATAAACTTAATTTGCATTTTCTACATTCTCAAACAGCCGGGCTCCACAGCCCAGTCGGTAGTGCGTCAGACTGAAGATCCAGGTATTACAAGTTCAAATCCAAGCTCAGCCACATAACTATCCTGGAGACTGATCATGAAATAATTTCAACGGCCATTCTCCCATTGATTCAGGAAGGGCAGATATTAGTTATTAGTATGTGCAAAAGGTACTGGTTAACCACTTATAGATGGACCAAGTCTGCCCAGGAAAAAAGTGTGAGTAAATTAACTGACCTGCTCAACATGACCTTAACAGTGTTTACTGGGCCCTAAAAACTCTAAATCAAATGACCTTAAAACATATAGACTTACTTGGTTCTTGCAGCTGTGGCACTTTTGCTATGATTTCTTCAGGATTGGCTTTGAAATCAACTCTTACTGAACCAGGAATTCGGCTAATTACATACTCCTCAGGTGGTCGGCAATCCTACCATAAAATAAGACAAGTATAAAATGTACATTAACTTAAGGGCAAAGAATACACATTCAGGGAGGCAATTCTATTAACCCTTGTCCCTGGTGAACAAATTAAGACGCCACACACCCAATTCTAATTTTCAGCCAATCAGATTACTTGATCTGGATAGTTGCTATAAATTCAAATAATAACAAACAGTGCAGATGTAGATCAGTTGGCTTCTTCAGAAGCCAACTGATCTGGATCTACACTGTTTCAAAGGCAGGGTATATCAGGGTTAGGCAGGACAAGGGTTAAAATTGTGTTTTGCATCCCTCTTGCTTCTGAAAAGGGATCTACTTGAAAAGATAAGAATTTGTTCCCCTTGGGAGCAAATTCTTACCTCTTAGAGTAGAGCCCTTTTCTGAATGGGTTTGTGTACAGGAAAGCCAACAGGAAGTCACAAAAGTAATCTCCCTTCTAAAATAAAAGCACTGAACTTACATCTAGCAAGTGCCATAACTCTGTCAAAAATGAAATTACAGGGAAGGTGCAATAGTCTTTCCCTAAATAAAATTGACATGAATATATGACTCAGATGACTATTTTCAAAGTTCAAAAGACCATAACTCAAAAAGTAAGTAAACCAGACTTACGGTTCTTGATATCTGCAGATCCCCTCACGGTGCTTCACATTCTGTAAAGTTTACAACTATATCACAGGAACTGTTATTTTCAATGCTCAAAGACCCAAAACTCAAAACGTAATTAAGCTAGACTTATGGTTCTCATGTTCTACATGTCATCTTATGTTGTTTTACATTTTTCAAGGCTTCAAGAAAATCTCTGGAACCATTTTCAAGTTATAAAAAGGGCACAAGTATATGACTGGGTTCACTATTAACAATGTCCAAAGGGCGGTAGCTCCAAAAACAGGTAATTCAGAGTTATGGTTCTTGTGTTCTGCACATTATATCATGGTGATGTACATTTGCATAAAGTTTCAAGAAAATATGTGTAACAGTTTTCAAGTTACAGAGCGGACACATATATTACGTAAGTCATTATTTTCAATGTTCAAAGGGCCATAACTCCAGTAGTAGGTTAAGCAGAGTTACATTTTTTGTGTTCTTCATCTCATCTCATGATGCTTTACATTTGTGTGAAGTTTTATCAAGATATCTGAAACAGTTTCCGACTTACAGAGCTGACATGAGTACATGTAGAAATGGCTATTTTCAATATTTACTATGTTCAAAGGGGGGACTAAAAATCAGAGCTACAGTTCTAGTGTTCTGCACATCCTCTCATGGTGCTTTACATCTGTGAGATATTTCATAAAAATATCTCAAAGGTTTTCAACTTACAGAGTGGACACAAGTACATGGTAGAAATGGCTATGTTCAATATTCAAAGGGCAATAACTCCAAAAGTAGGCAAACCAGACTTTCGATTCATGAATTCTGCATGTCATCTCATGGAGCATTAAATTTGTATGTAGTTTCATCAAAATATCTGAAACAATTTCCAGCTTACAGAGAGTACACTAGTACATGGTAGAAATGGCTATTTTCAATATTTACGATGTTCAAAGAGCAGTAACTCCAAAGGTAGGTTAACCAGAGTTATGGTTCTTGTGTTCTGCATGTCGTCTCATAGTGCTTTACATTTGTGTGAGATATCAAGAAAATGTCTCAAAAATATCTGAAACAATTTCCAACTTACAGAAAGTACACTAGTACATGGTAGAAATGGCTATTTTCAATATTTACGATGTTCACAGAGCAGTAACTCCAAAGGTAGGTTAACCAGAGTTATGGTTCTTGTGTTCTGCATGTCGCCTCATAGTGCTTTACATTTGTGTGAGATATCAGGAAAATGTCTCAAACTGTTTTCAAGTTACAGAGCGGAGAAGAGTACTTGGTAGATATTGCTATGTTTAATGTTCAAAGAGAAATAACTCCAAAAGTAGGTAAACCAGAGTTATGGTTCATGTGTTCTAATTTCGTCTCATGATGCTTTACTTTGGTGTAAAGTTTTCATGACAATATCTCAAACGGTATCAGAGTTATGGAGTAGACAAAATTATGAAGCGCTGACGGTTTGTGTTGAGGTTTTACGGCCCAGTCAACCCAATGGGGTCATGTCGAGCGCAGTCAGTTTACCTAACCACACGTTTACTGGGCATGCTTAGTCCTCTAAGCGGTTAACCAGTACTGTGCACATTCTTTCGCCAGAAACTGACAACTGCCCTTCTTGAATCAGCGGAAGGGAGAGAATGACCGTAGAAAATATTTCATGATCAATCCCCACGAAAGAATGTTGCCGACCTCGGCGGGGGTTGAACCCGCGACCTCCTGGTCTCCAGTCGGACGGCGCATCCAACTGAGCCACCGAGGCCGGGCGAAGCGCTGACGGATAGACACTCAAAATTTTAGAGGTTATAACATAATAACTCGCCACTTTTTGTGGCAAGACATTAAAATGGTGGAAAATCTACCAAATGTATCCAGTTCCAAAAAAAAAAAAAAAAAGCTGCTAAATTCCTGTATGTTTTAATTATGGGGCCTGGATACAACTGGGCCCAGTTGTTCAAAACTTAATGAAGTTGTTAGCTAATGTGCAAAGCTACTCACATTTTTGCAGCAAAACATATTAATGCTGCAAAAGCCACTCACATTTTCACAGCAAAAAATATTAATGTATCTGAGAATACCTTAGCTACAACAGTTAATGAGTTTGTCATTAACAAACTCGTTAAGCTAATGATGCTTTGAACAACTGGGCCATAGTAGCTTTCTGCCATGTTTGACACGGGAGACAACTTCTGTGACTTCATGTTTGCTTTCCTGCAAACCAACTCTCTCCCAAAGAGGATTATATCTACAAGAAAAGAATTTGCTTCCAAGGGGAGCAAAGTTTTTTTTTTTAAAAGTACAGGGATTGTTCAAGGACAAGATTGTGAGAGATTTGCTCATTTTGTTGAAAATATCTCACTGAAATTTGCTAAAGGGGAACAAAATATCTCATAGCAAACTGAAATTTAGCTAAGGAGTTTGCTCAGATTTCTCGCAAAAATTTTGTAACTTCAAGCCAGTTTTGGCTGAATGAGATATTTTCTTCCATGATAGTCTGAGCCAGAATTATCCCTGAGAATATATTAATTTTAAGATATGAAGAAGGCTAGACAGTTTTGACAGAGTTCATCCGCTACGAGTGAATCCATTCCTCTTAAATAAATTTCATTACAATAAAATATCATAGGTACAGATGGGATGGACCTTTGCTTACTGCACAAATCAGTCATGTGTTTGATAACAAAAATGTTACTCATTACCCATATTATATGTTGAAATTGACATGGCTTGCATGGCTCCAGGTAAGATATCAAAGTAAATACTTTTTCTGGTTTTGTGGAACTTTTGCCACAAAAAAAACAAAAAAAAAACCATATGTTGTAGGTACTGTATTTACCATAATGTATTCGGACAAAAGGCGTCTCATCAGGATCTACACTGTTTGCCACTCATCCAGCCATTTTTAAACTCAACATCGGGTAATAAATTGTATGGTAAGGAGATGATGTGTCCAAATACTTAGGATAAATATGGTACTCATTGGAAGTGCCTCTGTGTAAGGAGTTGACAACTTGACATGACCAAATACTTAGGATAAATACGATACCCATAGAAGTGCCTCTTTGAGGCACTTTTAATGAGTATTCACAACATGTTCAAGAGTTATCTAGGCTAAGAAATACAGATTTTACACAGGTGTGTTAAGGCAATGTAAAAAAAATATAAACAATTTCTTAACCCTTAAAGTGCCAATCACAATGGTTAAATATCCTCTTATGAATCTGAAGCTGTGGTAATTTAAAAATGATAATGAGACAACTGTCAAACTGGTTTTTATACCAAAATTACTAAATCTCCTGCTGCTGCTTGTTTAGTCTCTTCAGTACCAGACTGGCTCTGCGACTGTGACTCTGTTTGTTTCATCCAGGTAGACAGCTGACCAGTGCTCACATTTTTTACAGATGGAAACTTCTGACATATTCCTGCAACAGTCAGTCTCATTCCAATCCCTGGGGCCACCGACTTATCATCTGTTCCAGAGTCAGTAGCCATTTGTAACCTGCAATGTTATAACAAAACATGTTAAAAGTCATATTTCTGCTCAAAACATAGTTTGAGGGTACTCGTTAGAACCGCCTCGGCAAGGTGGTTCTAACGAGTAGACACAATCTATGTTTTTAGCAGAAATAAGAAAAATAATGTATACCCCTGTAAACCCCAGTTTTACTATATAAAAGTGGGGTTTAAGGGGGTCAAGATTATATAGGTATGTTTTCGTGATGTTTATAAGCAAACAGTGTAGACCTAGATATTGCATGCAGTAACTGATCATAATAGTTCAGTCAATGTCTTTGGTTCAATTGAACTAACATTTATTAATATTCAGAGATAAACCTTTATTACAGCCAATTCTGGTTATCAATAATATATGTCAACCAAACAATGTAATTCCTACAGCCAAATGGACTGAAATGAACACAATATAAAAGTCAAGGTACGAAATGAAGAGGTAAATTAATTCAAGCAACTCATCTTTCTTCATTTTTTTTTTCTGGTAATATATCATATGAAATACCATAATATATCATGTATGTTTTACTACCATATAAATCTGTAAATTATAGCCTGAAATTTCAGAGAATCATCTTGTGTATGAAGATCACTGTAAACATTTCTGTGCAACAATGCTGGTTTCACTGGTATTGCACTTGACAGCCATCTCATCACATACAAGTCTGGAAACATAGCCACACAGATAGACTTCATCCTTTTCCGTAGGACCATGCGCAAACTTGTCACAGATGTAAAAGTGATCCCTGGTGAGGAAGTAGCTCTGCAACATCAGCTTCTTGTAAGTGACATGAGGATTGATGTGCCTCCAAAATCCAAGCGCAAGTTCACCCCTCGCCTCAAAGTTTGGAAGCTTAAAGACCCTCAGACAAGCAATCATTTCCAGGAGGTCTTCAACTTGCATGTGAGCACATCTGCAGGTGTAGCTGATGGGGCCACTGAGGATATCTGGAACAACATCAAGACTGGACTGCTCAAGACAACTGAGGAGGTATGTGGCACAACTCGGCCACACCGTTGGCATCGTGAAACCTGGTGGTGGAACGAACACGTGGAAAAGGC
This sequence comes from Anodontia alba, assembly GCA_964016985.1. Classification (NCBI taxonomy): domain Eukaryota; kingdom Metazoa; phylum Mollusca; class Bivalvia; order Lucinida; family Lucinidae; genus Anodontia; species Anodontia alba. Next base: position 88,868,613 of record OZ024830.1, on the reverse strand, counting down.
CATTGCTGCCAAGCGGACTGCTTTCAAGGCCTGGAAGGCTGGTAAAGGAACTAGGGCATCATACGATGCAGCCAAACGAAATGCCAGACATGCAGTGCACCATGCTCGTCAAGAAGCTGACAAGAAGGTCTACGAGAATATTGACCCCAAGTCTTCAGAAATCTACCACCTTGCTAACCAGTTTAGAAGAGAGAACACTGATGTTGTTGGTGACAAACCTGTGAAAAATGATGCAGGAGAGATGTCAATGAGCGAAGACTCAAAGCAGAAGGCCTGGCTGGAGCACTACCAAAGGCTTCTCAATGTTGAGTTTGACTGGGACCCAGACCACCTGTCACATCAATCACCAGTGGAAGGCCCGCCCATCCCAATCACCACTGATATAGTTAAGAAGGCTATCTCGCAGATGAAGGCAGGCAAAGCACCGGGCCCATCAGGCATAGTGGTGGAGATGATAAGAGCGGCCGGTGACATGGGCGCCTCCATGATCCGTGACCTCGCAGTTGCAATCATCCGTGATGGCAAGGTACCCTCTGACTGGGAGCAGAGTTTCATTATCTGCCTCTACAAGGGAAAAGGGGACGCATTGGAAAGGGGCAACTACCGCGGTCTCAAGCTGACAGAGCAGGTTATGAAAATCCTGGAGAGGATTGTGGACGGCCTCATCAGACAGTTGGTGTCAATCGACGATTCCCAGTTTGGCTTCGTCCCAGGCAGAGGCACTACAGACGCAATCTTTGTTGTCAGGCAGCTACAAGAGAAGTATCTAGATGCCAATAAGAGACTCTACATGGCTTTTGTAGACCTGGAGAAGGCGTTTGATCGAGTGCCTCGGAAGGTCATCTGGTGGGCGCTGAGAAAAGTTGGTGTGGAGGAGTGGATTGTGCGACTGGTGCAGGGGATGTATGCAAATGCACGGAGCCGTGTCCGTGTTGGTGAGGGCTACAGTGAAGAGTTTGAAGTGAAGGTTGGTGTTCACCAAGGATCAGTACTCAGCCCACTGCTCTTCATCATTGTGCTTGAAGCCTTATCACGAGAGTTCCGCTCTGGGGTCCCCTGGGAGGACCTCTATGCCGATGACCTTGTTATCATCGCTGAATCACTTGAGGAATGTGTCAGGAGGCTCTTGACTTGGAAAGAAGCAATGGAGAAGAAAGGACTGAGAGTAAATGCAGAAAAGACAAAGATCATGATCTGCGGTATGGGACTGGACCTCCTGCAGAGTTCAGGCCAGTTTCCATGCGCTGTCTGTCGCACTGGAGTGGGCAGCAACAGCATCTTCTGCAATGGCTGCAAGCACTGGGTGCACAAGAAATGCAGTGGGCTGAAGCGCTTGAAAAAGGACCCTGACTATAGATGTACATGGTTCCAGGGAACTGCACGCCCCTTGGATGGCAGACCACAGAAGGAAGTCCAGGTCGGACCTGACAAGCTTGAGGTGGTAGCTTCCTTTTGCTACCTAGGAGACATGCTCTCAGCAGCAGGTGGCTGTGAACTTTCAACCACAACACGTGTGAAAACAGCCTGGAAGAAGTTCAAGGATCTGCTACCAGTCCTCTCTTCACGCCACCTCTCTTTCAAAACACGTGGCCATGTGTACAGCTCTTGTGTGCGGAGCGCAATGCTCCATGCCAGCGAGACTTGGCCATTGACAAAGCCGAACCTCCAGCGTCTGCAGCAAAATGACAGGGCAATGATCAGACAGATCTGTAATGTCAGGCCGCAAGACATTGTCACCACCAGGTCCAATGATCTACTTGTGCGGCTTGGCATTGAGGATCTGGACCTCATTCTGAAGGAGAGAAGACTTCGATGGTATGGACATGTGGAACGCTCCAGTGGTGCAATCAAGACAGCCTTTGACATACAGGTTGATGGAAAGCGTGGGCCTGGGAGGCCCAAAATGACATGGAAGCAGCTGACAGAGAGGGATTGCAGAGAGTGGAAGCTCTCGGCTATCAACCCTCATGATAGACGTACCTGGAGATCTGGAGTGAGATCTGCCATGCGTGCAGCAAGCCAGCTATCTGGAAGGGGGCCCACTGATGTGGATGTTGCCCCTGTACCTGCACGTTAATCAAAAATCCGATTATGATTATGATATATGAACGGGAAGAAGAAGAAAATGTTCTTGGTTATCTGAAAAATTCTTTTTGGCAATAATTTCTGATGTTTATTGTAATATGAGGCAAGGAAATTTCAGACTATTTACCATATAATGAATGTTAATCCAGAGTGGTCCAGGTGCTTATAATGAGTACCACAACATAAGTTTTCGTGGAGAAATAGGAAACTACTTTTTGGCTGAAAAAAAACAAACAAACTGCCTAATCAGGAGTTATGGTGTCAACCATAGAGGGCAGGTTGTATGGGTTTTTTTATCAAAAATGGCCAAAACTCTTGACAATGTCTTTATTGTCAATAAAGACAATGTCTGTCAAATCTTCTTTGACCTTTTGGCCATTTTAGACATTAGAAACCCCACAGATCTTTGGGGTCAGGCAAGCGTTCAGGACCAAACTTGTCTCTCGCAATTTTTTTTTCTTTTTTGCATACTTTTTATATATATAAAAATAATGCATTTTTCTACGATTGGAACATGCCTGTTGACAAAGTTTTATTAAAATGTCTTTTTCACCACCAAGTCTCATGTAATATGCATTAGGCCAGAGAAACTTAATTACTAGATGCTCATCCAAATTTTAGAAAAAAAGAGGGGTGGGTGTGTGGATTTTATTTTTTTTTTTAAGATTACCCTTGAAGAATGACATGGGAGAGCATGATCATTGAACATATATCCAATTTTTTTGTGTATGACAGGTATATGGAAGCTTACATAAACTGAAAAAAAAAATATGTTGACTTTTTATTTTGTAAAGAAAAAACAGTAACTAGAAATACATGTATTAAATGTCCTGACTAGAGCATTTTATACTTTATCACAGACATAGAGACTAGGCTGACTCTAGATGGACTAGACGGCACTCGTGGAACAAGGGAACTACATTTACTGATCACTTTTGCTTGGCTGGAAGACATTTTTGCCTTGGAAAATACTGTTTGCCATCAGCTTCACAGTCAGTGCACAAGGGGTAAACGCCTTCTGCTTCATTGCAGTTTTCAGCTCCACAATAGAAACAGACACTTTCAAAACAGTTACCAATGGTATAATATGCATTGTGTCACTGAATTTCAAATTCTTTCCACTTATGTACCACATAATGTCAGCAAGAACATTCACCAGCTGGCTTCCTAGTTTATCTACACTGGTGGAAAGAAAGCTGAATTTCTGTGCCTCTAGCCAAGAAATTATGTCATTGAACAATTTTGCTTTGCTGTGTTCATGGAGGTTTTCTTTTGAGGGAGACGATTTGATAAGTTTGCAGAAGAAATCAGTATTTTAAAGACACAGGCTTGGGCATTTGCTTGTGTGTTAGTGATTTCAGTCTCATTTTCTTTCTCAAGCAATAAAAAGTCAATAAATTTCCCAGGCATGGAACAGCTTTGTCAATCAACACATCAGGTGATAACTGAGTCAGCTCTGTTTTCTTCTGACCAATATTAACATTCAACGTGTATTTGTCCACGTCTTTTAGCAGAGCTGTCTTATCCACTGCACCGCTACAAGTGGTCAAACAAGTCGGCAAAAGTCCATGTTTCGACCGCTATTTTTGCACCATACCAGTTTTTCAGGTCCTTTGCAGACTTGTATTACAAGCAACGGGACTCATGCTTGATGAACCCTGGTCAAAAAAAACACAAAAAAAGTAGAAAAAAAATACTACGCCACTGATCCCTTTCACAAAAACAAAAATGAAAGTAGGACTTCAAAATAGAAGAGCTTTAAGCAGGTCTTACTAAATACCGCAAGGTAACTACTTTCTGTATCACATCGCATTTCTGGCAGATGACAAAAATTTACAATGGGACAATTTTTTGACAACGCAATTTTTTTTTTCTGCCAAAAAAAAAACCCGATGGGGCGGGGGCTTTCTGATAGGGGCGGGCAGGGATGAGCATATAGTATTTAAGTTTCTCTGGTCTTATTCAAGGATGTTTCAATCATAGCAAAATTCATTCTTTTTTTTTAATATTTATGCCAAAAAAAAAAAAAATACCTTTGGTCCTGAACGCTCACTTGATCCCACGCATTCTGTGAGAAACCCCATACATGTACGTGCCCGCCCACAATGGTGTCAACTTTCACTTCTACCTAAGTGATGTCGAAAGGACTAGACAGCGGAAGTAACAACATACAAAGAAATTTATGTAGATTGGAAAGGCGTTGTCATGTGCTAATTAGTCGTTTACAACAGTGAATTAACACCAACTATGATAAAGTTCTCTTCGAGCTGGCGACCTTTTCCAATAGCAGTAACTCATGACAGACTTCATTCTTATAACTGTAACTGTAACGTAAGTTTTGCTAAATATCTAGCTGCAACTGTAATCATATTGTAATACACACGTCCAAAGATTCAAAATTTATTCTGCAATTAATCCATAACAAATAGGGTCGTAACAGATACATATCACATATTAGAAGTACAACACAACTAAAATTTCTTAAACTATTATTATTAAACCATCATGAGTATAGTAAACATAATGCTTTGTATCAAATGACAGAGTTACTCCTGATAAAAAATAAATAGATGAATAATAAAAAATAATTATTATATCTTTTTTAAAATGTTTTTTTTTTTTTTTTTTTTTTTTTTTTTTTTTTTTACTGTTCATGGTGCATAGCCCAAGTTTTAAAATATTTGCTGACATACTTTATTACCAATGAATTAATATTTGTTTCCTGTGAAACAAGAAGCACCGTGACTTATCTTCTAAAGAAAATATATCAAAGTTGACAAAAACTTTAACGAACTCATCGAGTCAAACGACTGTTTTCTAAGATCATCATATTTATCACCATATAAAATGGAATTCATCTTCAATTTCTAATCAATTACAAATATAACAAGTCCTTAAATTAGTGTGTGTCTTTGCATACCGCCCTAGTTCAATATATTCAATCCATTACGAAAACACGCCTATTCAAATAAATAGAAATGTTTACCTCCAAAAACCGAAGAAAAAAATAGATAAAAATCTCTAATAATTTTCATATATCTTCTCAAAACATAGATTGTGGGTACTCGTTAGAACCGCCTCGGCGAGGCGGTTCTAACGAGTACACACAATCTATGTTTTTGAGCCAAAATAAGAAAAATAATGTATACCCCTGTAAACCCCAGTTTTACTATATAAAAGTGGGGTTTGAGGGGTCAAAATTATATAGGCATGTTGCCGTGATGTATGATTCGAAATTCTTAATTTTGCATAGTTGGAAATACATAGCTTATCCATTTTTACTGCAAGATAATTTTCAAAACTGTAACTAGTTTTGAACTTACAGTGAGACCTTAACTTATTGCTGGATTTTTCTTGGTGAAAAGTGCCTTTTTTGAGGCAAAAAAGAATTGTTACACATCTCTTTTTTCAAAGCATGCAATAATTTTGGGACGAACAGTGTTGTTTTATTTCCTCAAACATGATTAAAACCAAACTATTTTATCAAAGAACAAATTTGGTTACTAAAGATTGAAAGAGCACTACTGTCTTTATGAATTTGGGAAAAGTAAGAGAACCTACATGTACTGTATTTTTCAAAAGGGTTTTCATTTAGATAAAGACAGTATTTAATAGAATGCAATAAGGCAGGATATAACAACTGGATATCTATCAAGTTTAGCTTTAGACGCAAGGTTACATCACGAAAACATGCCTATATAATTTTGACCCCCTGAAACCCACTTTTATATAGTAAAATTGGGGTTTAGAGGGGTATACATTATTTTTCTTATTTCTGCTCAAAAACATAGATTGTGGGTACTCGTTAGAACCGCCTCGGCGAGGCGGTTCTAACGAGTACCCACAATCTATGTTTTGAGCAGAAATATGAAAAATATCAGAGTTTTTTTTATCTGAAATTTTTTTCCGGTTTTGGAGGTGAAATTTTCTATATATTTGAATAGGCGTGTTTTCGTAATGAGACTGAGCATATTTGTTAATGCCAAGAAAGAATTCACAAAACCTTGAATGATATTTTTGTTTTTCAGGCAAGAAGTCTCCATAATGTTTTTTTAATGAAAAAAAAGTTGCATCAGTAGAATTTTTCGACGATCACGAAAACATACCTATATAATATTGACCCCCTTAAACCCCACTTTTATATAGTAAAACTGGGGTTTTCAGGGGTATAAATTAGTTTTCTTATTCCTGCTCAAAGACATAGATTGTGGGTACTCGTTCGAACCGCCTTAGTACCCATAATCTATGTTTTGAGCAGAAATATGAAAAAATGTCAGGGTTTTTTTATCTGAAAATTTTCGGTTTTTGGAGGTGAAATTTTCTATATATTTGAATAGGCGTGTTTTCGTAATGGCTGGCATGCCCATTATGGCTCACAGATGGTGTACTCTGATATTTGTCTGCTACACAGACTCGTCAGCAGCAAAACATTTTCCATAAAAGGGTATTCGAATACTTTCCTTTTGGGTAGACCCCTTTTCAGTAGAGGCTTCGAGCGCAGTAAACAAAGGTTGGGGTGGGGGGGGGTCACAAAAGTTGTCTCCCTTGGCGGAAAATCTAAGTGCATCCAGTCCCTTTAGCATAAAAAAGACTCGATAGAGCATAAGAGCCAAGGTTTAGCTCATTTAATTCTCATTGGTTAAGGATGATATATCAGTTAACTAGTTTCAAGTTCGATTATAATTCTACGGACATCTCACTTTTCATGGCACCCGATCAAACTGACTGATCGGTACGAAAAACAAAACGTTGGCAGAGAGCCTGAGACCCACACGAATCATAATCGCTTTAGGCCTGAATAAGTATACTTATTACAAGTTTGGTTCAGATTGCTTCCATAATTTTCAAGACAGATGGCATTACATGATTTCCTATTTTAAAGTTCTGTATTACTATAGCAACCAATCTAGATAGGAAAAGAGCATAAATTATGCATGATGGAGCTTAACCCATTGTAGTCTGCAGACCCCTAAAAAGGTAATTAGCAAATAGTGTAGACCAAGACTAGACGTTGCGGGATCACACGCCACAGCGTCTGATCAGGGTCTCCGGTGTTTGCAAATAATTCAACCATTTTTCTCTAGGAATATCTAAATCACATACCCTGACATACCTAAAATTGACATTAGAATCTTCCAATATATAGTGTGGGGAGTTCATTCAGTCTACAATGGGTTAAGTGGCCATTTTCAGGGAAGACGACTGTCAAAATTTGTGTCACAAGGCCTATGTATATAACAGGTTTGTACTGCCACGGGGTAAAAGCCGGCTTTTATAGTGCCGCGGTGAAGTGTAGGACTTTGAGTCCAGCGGACCGGGTTCGACCCCCGGTCGGGATAAAAAGTAATTTGCATTTTTTGTCTGTTACATTTACCCGGTCCACTCTGTAAAAGGAAATAATTTGCCCTCTTCTTTCCTTTTCCAGTGGACCCATTTTCAGAAGGGGACTGTGCACAGGAAAGCAAATAGGACCCAGTTGTTCAAAACTAACGATGTCTGTCGTTAGTTAACGTATCGTTAAAACTTTATTCAATAAACATGGCATATACACTAATATTATTGCTGGAAATGTGAGTAACTTTTGCATTTACAAAAGCTACTTACATTTTTTTCAGCAAAAAATACATGTGAATTAAATGTCCTATTTACTAGAACGGTTAACATTTTGACCACTAACGAGCTCGTGAAGCTAACGATGCTTTGAACAACTGGGCCCAGGAACGTTTCACCCGGAAAGAAGTTTATATGTAAAGTTGAAAGACCGAATATGAAACAGCGTAGATCCAGATGAGATGGCTCATTATGAGCCGTCTCATCTTGATCTATGCTGTTTGCAAAATCCTATTATTATCGCCTGTGGACCTGTCTTAAAACTACTGTTGCCATCGCATCGAAACAGAACGGCAGACAGAGCTAAAACAAAATCTTGGTGGAGGCTCACCGGTGAACATCAGTGCCAAGTTTAGTTTAAGTCATTCCACTGGTTGCGGAGAAGTTTCTCTTTTTAAGTCAATATGGAAGTGTTTGGTTACCATGCAAACAAAACTGAATAACTGGCCAAAATAGCATTATTTTGGTCGGCTACTTAGTTTGGTTTCCATGACTACCGAAAACTTCCATAGGCTTATAATGGAAAATTTCTCCGTAAACAGTGCAATGATTTAAAGTATTTTGAATTCGCCATACCCAAGCATCAGTTCTATCAATTTATGTTCAAACTGCTTCAGCGGTTTGGGCGGATGTATTGTTTAGAAGCGTTGATGCAAGGATGGACTAATAAGCATTCTACATAAATCTATAGCGGGCCATTATCGGCCCGTCAGCTACCCTGACGGGCCGATAACGGCCCGCTTTAGATTTATGTAGAATGCTAGGTGGAAAACACGCACGGCCCATGGGTACAAAGAGAGCCGCAACGTGAGAAGACGCACCTTCTGACACGTGTGTCCAACGCAGACGTAGATCAGCCTGCGCATCCGCGCAGTCTAATCAGTGTCTACGTTGTCAGCATGAAGAACATTTGACTCCTTGGCTATCCAAAATGTGCCCAGTGAAGATTCTGATCAGACTGCGCGAATGCACAGGCTGATCTGAATCTTCGCTGAGCGCACATGTCCGAAGGTGCGTTTTCTGACGTTTAGGCTCACGTGATCGTTGTAGCTCGACCTGTGCAAAGCACAGGTGAGCTCAGAAGAAAAATTACACCTTTTGTAAGGAAATAACCCTGATCAAGTACATGTATATCAATAAACATGAGATTAGCTAAGTGTATTATCTAGAACACATACCTTTTCCACTAAACTAAGTATTGTCTAAGTCCAGGGGCGTAGACATTCTTAATGTTTGCCATTGTCGCGGAATCAACTGATCCAGTGCTATTTTTCAGTGACTGCTTAGGATTTAGCTTTCGCAAAAAGCTTGGTTTACGCTCGGCGCGCATTGTGTGCTACTGTGCTAATCGTAGGCCAAGTTTTTTTTTTTTGTTAAAGCTAATACTTGTTTATATAAAAAATCAGATTCAACGTTGAACACTCTCCGGACAAATTCAGCAGAAAACTTAGTCCTGATATTTCCTCTTACTTCCGCAGAAAATAGGGTTTGACACTTCTAGCAAACTATCTCATAGGAAACAATAGGCTTGAAAAGTCAAACTTATTTCAAAATGACGTCTGCTCAAATATTTACACAATATGCTAAAGGTTACATTAAATGCGTCCGCATGCCTTAGGTGAACACAACATTAACGGACAGCAAGCAAATGAAATTTTATTATTTCCACACCGACCAAAACGCTCAGAAAATAGGGTCTGACATTTCTATCGAAACGCCTTCGGACTTAACATTGCATTCCAATAATCTTACTACATTAGATTATTGTAAATGTCGTCCTGTCTAGGAAGATGAGAAAATTATCTCAAGAAGTTATCTATACTTTTTTTTTTAATTTAAAGTACTATAATGTGGTTCTAAAAGCAAGGTTTAATTCAATCGGATCAGAGGGTAGTGAGATTTTTGAGGTAAGTATATTTGGTTACACATATCTTCTATTATATTCTTAATCCTTAAGGCGCCAATTACTACATAATGCAATATTTCTAAATGTCGTCTGCTGCAGTTACTGCAACAGACGACGTTTTGAAATATTTTATTTGTTTTTAGAGATAATAGGGCTTCACATAAAGCGTCAAAATTTATGCTCTTTTAAAAAAAGAAAAGAATGATAGTCGTCTACTAAAATTTGTTTAGCATGCTTGTTTTAATATCAGCAGACGAACATTTTCAAATAGGTTATCTTTTTTCTCTGACGGTAGCATTTTTGAATATCATTCGAATCGCCTTCTCTTCGAGCGAATAACTTTGAGAGAGTCAAACAAAACCGAAACCAGCTGTAGTGTAATTTTTTTTCTAGGTCAGACTGACTAGTTTCGGCCACTAAGGCATCATCAGTAACCATTCATCATATATCATATCATAATCGGATTTTTGATTAACGTGCAGGTACAGGGGCAACATCCACATCAGTGGGCCCCCTTCCAGATAGCTGGCTTGCTGCACGCATGGCAGATCTCACACCAGATCTCCAGGAATGCCTATCATGAAGGTTGATAGCCGAGAGCTTCTACTCTCTGCAATCCGTCTCTGTCAGCTGCTTACATGTCATCCTGGGCCTCCCAGGCCCATGCTTCCATCAACCTGTATGTCAAAGGCTGTCTTGACTGCATCATTGGAGCGTTCCACATGTCCATACCATCGGAGTCTTCTCTCCTTTATAATGAGGTCCAGATCCTCAATGCCAAGCCGCACAAGTAGCTCATTGGACCTTGTGGTGACAATGTCTTGCGGCCTCACATTGCAGATCTGTCTGGCCCTGTCACTTCGCTGAAGACGCTGGAGGTTTTTGCTTTGTCAATGGCCAAGTCTCGCTGGCATGGAGCATTGCGCTCCGCACACAAGAGCTGTACCCATGACCACGTGTTTTGAAAGAGAGGTGGCGTGAAGAGAGAACTGGTAGCAGTTCGTTAAACTTATTCCAGGCGGTTTTCACTCGTGTTGTGGTTGAAATTTCACAGCCACCTGCTGCTGAGAGCATGTCTCCTAGGTAGCAAAAGGAAGCTACCACCTCAAGCTTGTCAGGTCCGACCTGGACTTCCTTCTGTGGTGTGCCATCCAAGGGGTGTGCAGTTCCCTGGCACCGTGTACATCTGTAGCCAGGGTCTTTTTACAAGCGCTTGAGCCCACTGCATTTCTTGTGCACCCAGTGTTTGCAGCCATTGCAGAAGAAGGTGTTGCTGCCCACTCCATTGCGACAGACGGCGCATGGAAACTCGCCTGAACTCTGCATGAACCATTATACACATTTTCAAATATCTCGGAATACGCTCAGAAAAAAAGACACTGCAGTGTCTTATTCGATGCCCTGCCTAGGAGGGCCATGTGATTCGACTTTAGATTTTCCAGGGTTTTGTTCTCTCTATCGCTCTCGCTCTCTATCTGGCTCTATTTTGTAGGTTCATAAAAATGGCACTCGTCTACGAGACAGACAAAAGCGGAAATGCAATAGAAATTGTCGACTTTGCAACTGAGGAGTACAGATTACCAACATTTGAGAGGACCCCCGAAGAAATTCGAACAATATTTGAGAACGTCCCTAACTTCCGGTGCCGTGATGATGATGTTATGATCTGCAGCTACCCTAAAACAGGTCAAGTCTTTATGGTTGATATCATCCACTCTTGACAATCTACCAAGTACATGTACTAAAAAGTATCCGCGCAAGCGCCAGTGTAACATTGAATTTAGGTCCATAGGACAGATTGCAACCTGATAAAAAAAAAAGTTTCAACTTTCAAGGTTTATTTCTATTTTTGATATTCGGGTTTAACGTCGCTTTCAACAATCTTTCAGCCATATCGAGGTGGTGTCTGGATGTGACGGGAAACTCATTTGCTCACTTTTAGAGTGCTGCCTCACTGAAATATCCTGCCCCAGACACATGATATGACATTCAACCCACCCAGTAAGCATTCTTTATAAATCTATAGCGGGCCGTTATCGGCCCGTCAGGGTAGCTGACGGGCCGATAACGGCCCGCTATAGATTTATAAAGAATGCTAGCTGGGCAGGCCGTCACATTATATGACACCGGGCTGACCAGTTCCGCTCGCTCAATACCATTACGAAAACACGCCTATTTAAATACATTGAAAATTTTACAACCAAAAAAAAAAAAAAAAAAAAAAAAAAAAAATTTCATATTAAAAAATCTGATATTTTTCATATTTCTGCTCAAAAGATAGATTTGAGTATTTGTTAGAACCGCTTCGGTGAGGCGGTTCTGAGTACACACAATCTATATTTTTTTTTTTTTTTTTTTTTAGCAAAATAATGTATACCCCTGTAAACCCCAGTTTTACTATATATAAGTGGGGTTTAAAGGGTTTAAACTTCTCGAACGCAAAGCGGAAGCTCTAGCAAAAGAGCCACTGCGTCGGTAGGTTCGGAGAAAATCGGCCTGCTGACTTCGGACGGTATTTCCCCGGCAAGTCAGATCAGCATGGGTATCTGCCAAGGAAAGAGATCAGCATGGGTATCCGCCCATTCTGATCAGAATTCGCTGTGAATTTGAATGGGTTTCTAAGGCAGATGCCCAGGATGATCTAGTCTGCACTGGGTGCGCATGTCATTTTGTTGGTTTTGCAATGCGGCGGCTCATACCTTCAGTGTTTCCGCTAGGACCAAATTGATTGGGCCATTTTTTTGGCCCCAATAACCATTGTTAAAGGCCATCAACTAATTAAAGGGATTCTATTACCTTACGTTTGAGCAACGCTACTTAATTCTGAGGGTCATTATGGCGTCTTGTCCCGTTCATCATCGCGAAAACTCGCCTATATAATTTTGACCCCCTTAAACCCCAATTTTATATAGTAAAACTGGGGTTTACAGGGGTAGACATTATTTTTCTTATTTCTGCTCAAAACATAGATTGTGGGTACTCGTTAGAACCGCCTCGCCGAGGCGGTATTAACGAGTACCCACAATCTATGTTTTGAACTGAAATATGAAAAAAAAAAAAAAAAAAAAAAAAAAAAAAAATATCAGAATTTTTTATCTGAAAATTTTCTATTTTTGGTTGTAAAATTTTCAATATATTTGCATAGGCATGTGTTCGTAATGTGATGAGGTGGAGGTTGGTCTCTTGGTCCCCTCTAGATACAACAGTTAATATGGACATGGCGGATACCTTGATGACATGACCTGGATAAAAAAAAAAAAAAAAAAAAAAAAAAAAAAATCTGCCCTCTTTAATATATTGATGGAAACTCTTTTAAGATTTTATAATTTAGCTATGGACATCTTCAAAAACAACAACAAAAGGTTTGAAAACGAACTGCTATGGTTGCTATGGTAACAACAATACATTACATATTATAACAGAGAGTAGTGGCATTTTTGAGCCAATTACTAACTTCATAATACAATATTTCTAAATGTCGTCAACACAACAATAATAAGTTTGAAAACCAACTGTTATGGTTGCTATGGTAACAACAATACACTACATATTGTATCAGAGAGTAATGACATTTTTGAGGTAAATGTATTGATTACACATATCTTCTAATATATATTGTCTTAATCCTTAAGGCGCCATTCACCCGGGGTTCAAATCAATTTCACGGCAGCCATCCGAGAACAATATGTAATTAAAGGCATATCTACTTGTTATTTTCATAGTTGTCAGATATTGAAACAAAATTTATGAACAAAATCTACAGAAATTTATGTTGCCATGGCAACAAATATGTCGATTTTACCCCATAAAATCACATGCTTTTATTTGATATATACTTTTAAAATGCAATTCAATGTTTTCATCATTTTAATTGTCAGTTACTGGATTATAATTTAGAAAGAAAACAGTTATCAACTAAGAAAACAATGCGTTGCCATGGAAACAAATCTGTTTCCTTTATCGAAATAATATGTGGTTTTGACTGATTTTAACCATGGGGGCTTATTATTTGACTGTGCATCATTACGAAAACACGCCTATTAAAATATATAGAAAATTTCACCTCCAAAAACTGAAAATTTTTAGATTAAAAAACTTTGATATTTATCATATTTCTGCTCAGAACATAGATTGTGGGTACTCGTTAGAACCGCCTCGGCGAGGCGGTTCTAACGAGTATCCACAATCTATGGTTTTGAGCAGAAATAAGAAAAATAATGTATACCCCTATAAACCCCAGTTTTACTACATAAAAGTGGGGTTTAAGGGGGTCAAAATTATATAGGCATGTTTTCGTGATGTGAAAAGCAACATTCACATCATTTAGCTTTGTGTTGCCCTGGAATTATATAAGAAAAGTATTTTCTTTTCTGTTGTTGTACATTTTATCGATGTAAACGAAAGCAAACCTCTCACATGCGAGTAATGATGTAATAGGACTTAACGTTACAGACGTTGTGAACATATTTCGCGGGTGAATGGCATTTGCGCACTTTTCTGTTTTTGAGAAACTGTCCTAGTTTTTCCCCCATATTTCCATGACATGTATTGCGCAACAAAATAATTAGCCTATTAACCCATTCATGTCTAGCGTCCCATAAAAGGGACATAGGCGAACAGTGTAGCAGAACGCAGCGTCTGATCAGGGTCTGATCAGAGGACCTGCCTGTTCAAAGAGTTAAGGTAGCAGAGTGCACTCTGCATGATATCAGTTATCTGAAAAGTAACTTCAAACAGTTACTGATAAGGCTGGCACGATTAATCGGATAATCGATTAACTGATCGATAAATTCCACAAAAATGACCGTCATTACAGAGTTGCTAATAATCGATCATTTAATTTCTGTGTTTGTTACTTTACCGTATTTACCCATCGTATTCAGACACCTCATCTCCTTACCATACTTTATCTAAAATTTGAACAAGTCCAATTTATTACCCACTGTTGTGTCTAAAATAGCTGGGTGAGTGGCAAACAGTGTAGACCCTGATGAGACGCCGCGTTTGTGGCGTCTCATCTGGGTCTATACTGTTTGCTCAGGCCTGTTTGACAAAATACACACAATAAAGTATAACATATGATAGAGTCATGCTCAAATAGGTAAAAATATTATCAAATCTTCAGCGATTACTAATCGATTATCAATCACAATGGCAGGACTGATAATCGATTATCTTTTCAGCTCTGATTAGCCAGTCTTAGTTACTAATGAGAGACGGCTTGTTACCGTTTCATCTTCGTCCTCAGTGTGTGCACGTTCCCTCTGTTCGACTGTATGTTTACAAAAGCCATTCAGTGAATAATTTTCAATAATATAAATATTAGCAATTTACCCCCAAAATATCATTTTCCTGAAGCGGAAATGACACACATTCAAGAGAGACAATTGTGTTAAAACTGATTTTATCTTTCTGAAAAATGGTTAACTGAAAAAATAAAAAACAAATGCTGCCCTTGGGAGCAAATTCTTTCCGTTTGTAGTACCCACCTTTTCATTGGGGGTGGTGTGCAGGAAAGAAAAACAGGAAGCCACTAAAGTTTTTCTCCCCTGTTTACCCCTTGTCCTGCTGAATAAATTAAGATGCCACGCCCTTTTTAAATTTTCAGCCAATCAGATCATTTGATCGAGATTGTTGATATACGTTCACATTCTGAATGGCAAACAGTGGAGATCCAGATCAGTTGGCTTCTTAGAAGCCAACTGATCTGGATCTCCACTGTATGCAAAGACAGGGCATATCCGGGTTCAGCAAGACAAGAGTTAAAATGGCCGAAAGTCCACAAGCTGCATCTATTCACCTTATGGAGGAAAAGATGATCAATTAAGGGAAATAGCTTCGGCACAGTAATATTTACATTCCTTCTCACTGGGAATTACTCATTAAGGGAAAAACAAAAACAATTTGTTCCCTCAATTCTTTTATTTACTGATGATAACCCTTACCAACCCATCCCACAATATCTGAACGGTTTAAACACTAGGGAGGCAACTTCCTGTCTGTATAAGTTACCCCCCTTTGCAAAATGGTGACATGTTTTTCAGGTATATGCAGTAAAACTTCACTGGCTCGAACACTGATGGCGCGCATACCGTGGTTGATCCGAACTCTTGTTTTTTTGTTTTTGTTTTTTTTTCCAATAGCTCAAAAAAAATATTTTTAACTCTTGTCCTGCTGAACCAAGACATGCCCTGCCTTTGCAAACAATGTAGATCCAGATCAGTTGGCGTCCAACTGATCTGGATCTGCACCGTTTGCCATTCAGTATTTGAATTTGTATTAACAACCTGGAGCAAGTAATCTGACTGACCGAAAATTAGAAGTGGGCGTGGCATCTTAATTTATTCAGCAGGACAAGACTAAAGGAATCACGAGAATGTATGCTGTGTGTACTCATTAGAGTAGATTCAAAATTCCATTATTTTATAGAAGATCAAAAAGACATTACTAAATTATCTCCATATGCCTCCAGACATGGCTCTGTGATTAACCCTAGGTGGCTCGTACTACCTATGTCTACAAAAAAAAAAAAAAATCCAAAAAATGTTCGAGCCATTGAGGTTCGACTGTATATTCATGGTAAAACGACTTTTTTTTGCAGGTACGAATTGGATTTATGAAGTAACATGCATGATACTGAGAAGAAAGGCCGAGCGAATAAAGGAAAGAACGTCCGAAACAATGATTGAATGTTTTCCAGAGGAAGAGATTCAAAAAGTTCAAAGGTCACCAAGAGTTCTGAACACCCACCTAAACTACAGGTACATGCACAGCTTCACTTAAGGGACTTTCAAGGGAAACAACTCTGTCAGATTTGTTTCTGCCCCCTTCTGAAAAGGAGTCTACTTTAATCCCCTTTCTGAAAAGGGTTCTACCTAGACTGGCTCCAGTCTCGAGTGACTAAATATTTTTCTTATAATCCTATTTGATAATCTACTAAATAAAACCAAAAAATATAATGACTATAAAGGCTGGTCACTAGAAGTGACCAGCCTTTTTAGTCATGATATTATTTTGGTTTTATTTTAGTGGATTAATAAAAAGGGTTATAAGAAAAAAAATAGTCACGGAGACGTGAGACTGAAGCCAGTATAGGTTCTACTCTAAAAGGAAGGAATTTACTGCGCGAATGCGCAGGCTGATTTGAATCTTCGTTGGGCGACGTGCCAGAGATACGTTTTCTCACGTTGCTGCTCATAACGAGTCTGTTTCAATAGATATAGGAGCCACTATTTACAATCTTGAGCATGAAAAAAATCGCTGGAAATGCATCGTTTTAGATATCTAATCGTTATTGCTTGCTTTCGTCATTTTTATTCAGAAGAATGGCTGTCAGTGGCACTGAAGATATGAATCTATTGTTGTTAGAAACCATTTTGAAATGACGTCATCATAAGCCTTCCGAAGCTACCCGACCTATACAGGGGCAAAATAAAAGTCAAAAAGGATTGCCTTTGGAAAAAAAGAACACACAAAATCAAGACATCACGAAAACATGCCTATATAATATTGCCCCCTTAAACCCCACTTTTATATAGTAAAACTGGGGTTTACAGGGGTATACATTATTTTTGTTATTTCTGCTCAAAAACATAGATTGTGGGTACTCGTTAGAACCGCCTCAACGAGGCGCTAACGAGTACCCACAACCTATGATTTGAACAGAAATATGAAAAATATCAGAATTTTTATGTGAAAAATTGCCATTTTTTGGTGGTAAAATTTTCAGTGTATTTGAATAGGCGTGTTTTTGTAATGAAATCGAAGACTCGGTTTGATTGAGACTCCTCATATGAACACTATAGTTTGCGAGGCTGCATGCGCCCCTCAGCGCCGGCTTAAGCGGTATTCTATTTTCAAAATAACCGGGATGGGTTCAGTGACCCAAAAGGAAATAAAATATAACCTATGATGATGTAACACACCAACGTCATCGATATGGTAACATGCACATAACTTCGACTGTATCATTCGTTCGGATTTATGCCATAATTATGAAGACAGCATAATGCAGTGAATAATCACTGTGCACCAAACGAGTCCATTTTGATACTGTCTGTCACCAAAAAAATGCAAGCTCCATACTAGTTCTAGTTCTTGAAGATACTTCGACCAATCAGATCCAATTACGCTTACATGATTAGCATTAATGTATATCAACATGGATGATCGAAGTGTCTGAATAGCCGTTACGTTCAGAAGCCCGATTTTTCGACAGACAGACAGTCTGCATGTCAATGAAATTTGTGCACTTAATTAATATTCTGAATTTCTAACAAATCTAGTTAATTCAACAAGATTCCGAAAAACATGTAACTGACGAAACTACGTGTCTTCATCATCGTTATGACGTAGGTTGTAGGGGTCCCGGTAGGACTGGTAGTCGTTTCGATCACAGTGCTACAGTTGGTAACCGATCGTTACCGAAGGCTACCGTTGGTTACCAAGGGCATAATCAGCTGCAGAAAAAAAAAAAAAAAAAAAAAAAAAAAAAGAAAACGACGTCTCAAAATCTTGTTTCGCATTTTGTAGATATTTGCCAAAAGATCTAAAGTCGAAGAAATTAAAGACTATCCTGATTGTTCGAAATCCCAAAGACACTCTGGTCAGTTTCTACAACTACCATAACGGCATCAGGTTGTATCACTACTCCGGCAGATGGGAAGACTGGTTACCATTGTATCTAACTGGCAAATGTAAGTTTTCCAAGGTATCGCGTTTTTCCCCCCTAAATATTCGGACACCTTCACTACTTAACATACTTGTCCTAACATTTGAACAACTGATCTACTATTTTACCTACTTGTTGGTGTGTCTAAACCCTGCTGGATGAATGTAAGACAGCGTAGACTTGATCAGACGCGCTTTCTGTGGAGTTTGATATGGTCATCACTGTTTGTGCTAATCTTAATGTAATCCCTCCGTCTATATAATTTGTAAACTTCAATATCAATTTTGGTTAACCCATTTATGCCTAAATGGAACAGTGGCAAACAGTGAAGACCAAGATCCGACGCCGCATAACGCGGCGTCCGATAAGGGTCTACACTGTTTGCTTAAAGTTCAGAAATATATACATATCATGATAATGCTAGAAACTGACCAGACACCTTATATAGGAAATGTACCTGTCCAATGAGTTAAGGTGGAAGAGTTTATTCGGCATAAATGGGTTAAGGGATATCTCATTAACCCTTATTGTGCGGATCGTGTCAACGTACGCTTTCTCAGGGTGGACGAATTTGAGAGCAGAAACAAGGCGCATCCTTAAGTTCTAGGTTGTCCGAAAGGTGAGGGAATATACTTTATCAAAGCCATCGTTTGTCTGCATTTAAGGCCAGTCAATTAAATAATTCTCCAAAATCACAATGAAATTTCATCACTCTGTTTTTTCGCTTGTTTTAGGTCTCGCATCTATCCGATCAAATAGGCTCCTGTGCCATTCTGCCAATCACACGGACTCTACTTAAACAGCTTCCTGTGATATTGTGCACAAATGGTAGACGTATCGTCGCAAGTTGTCAAATTCTTCTTGCAATAGCCACCTTTGCAACTAGTCTCTTGGATTATTATTATTATTATTATTATGTGAAACAAACATCGGTTGTAACGTGACTCGATATCATGTGATCACAACTTTTTGCAAATAGTAAGCCTGTCCATTGGTACATCACATGTGAGAGTATGAATAAATCGTCGAAAAAGAAGGAAATGACGGGTAGACCCAGATCAGAAGACAACTTTTGTAAAGGTTTTACGGCCCAGTCAACCCAAACGTGGTCATGTCAGGCGCGGTTAGTTTACCTAACCACACTTTTACTGGGCAGGTTTAGTTCTTTAAGCGGTCAACCAGTATTGTGCACATTCTTTCGCCAGAAACTGACAATTGTCCGTCATGAATCAGCGGAAGGGAAACAATGACCGTAGAAAACATTTCGTGATCAACTCCACAAAAGAATGTTGCCTACCCGGCGGGGGTCAAGTCGCAGCAACTCCCTGACACCAAGAGGAAGAGGAAAGAGAACCAAACCATTACGCGCAAAACAAACAACCGCAAGAAAAACACACAGATCAGCTCTCTCTTCACCAAGTGAGGTGATCTAATGCTGACAAACACATGAACAAAACGCAAGGCAATACTTCATATAAATCACCTCCTAGAATTAACCACAAAGCTACACAGTGTAAGAGCAACACTGGGACTACAGCCGGTCAGTAGTATAAACTACCGAAAGCTTTAAAACACTTTTACAGTCGGCTAACTTCACCCTGGGTTTCGATGCTACTCTTAATACAGAAATACATAAACATCGGTTCTCATAATGGCTTCAAACTCAGGCGATGCATCATAGCGAAAACAAAATCAAATAAATCACTATGATAAACAAAGACAAGTAATCTTAACTAATTCTACACCCACTGCGAGCCAGAGTTACAGAACCAATGCGGCCAAAGCCAAGGACATATCATCAAGCCGCAACCCACTTGTTAAAACTTCACGGAGGCCGTCATTGAGTCTGAGGCCCGAACCGCCGTTGTGCAATTAAAGAGTAAAGCATAGCCATCAACAGTGATTGCATCACAAAAACATGCCTATATAATTTTGACCCCCTTGAACCCCACTTTAATATAGAAAAACTGGGGTTTACAGGGGTATACATTATTTTTCTTATTTTTGCTCAAAACATAGATTGTGGGTACTCGTTCGAGGCGGTTCTAACGAGTACCCACAATCTATATTTTGAGCAGAAATATGGAAAAAAATCAGATTTTTTGTCTAAAAAATTTCTGTTTTTGGAGGTGAAAATTTCAATATATTTGAATAGGCGTGTTTTCGTAATTGGGGTTGATCAATAGGCATGCAGTCTGCCGCATAATATGTAGGCTATATCCTATTCTTTTATAACGAATAAAGACCGATTTAATCATTCACATTCTGTTTTGTCTGCTTCAGTGGACTATGGACTGTATGACCAGTATCTAGTTGAATGGGCGGACGCAATAAAGGCAGGCCCTGGGTTCCCGCTACATGTCATATATTATGAGGATTTAAAAGACGTAGGTATTCCGTCTGCTTTTTCTTAACATTTTCTTTAAACGTACATATAACAAACAATATTTTAAATCGTGAAAAAATATTTTTTTCCTGATTGCGAAATTTACATTTGAAATATTTCTGGTAATATATCAATAATTTTCTTGCAAAAAATACAAAAAACACGTGAATATTAGAAATGTATATTAACAAACACTTTCCTAATCGCTATAGTGTGGGCACGATCCCCTGTTTACAGTATGTTTGAATCATAAATACATGTATTATAGACTGTTTAAAGTGTATATAATATGCGTTTCGGGATCGATCCCAAAATATTGAAGTCTATTGAAATACCTTCCGATTAAAAGTTCATGTTTTGGGATCGATCCCAAATAGCAATTGTTTCAGCTTTTGATAAGGAATACATTTTATATTGTGTTAACCTTGCTTTTGGGCACGATCCCAAAAATCATTTGTCGAAGTTCCTGAGATTTTGTTTGGGCACAATCCCAAATGATCACTTGGGACCGATCCCGAGAATAATTCAAAGTTGCTTTCGGGCACGATCCCAAAACTTTCCTCGAGAACTTTTCAAACTAGTTTTGGGCATGATCCCCATTTTCGTTTTGTATCCATCCTGTGAAGTTTTCAAATTAGTTTTGGGCAGGATCCCATCACAACTTCTTCGGTCTGTTCCTTTAACTTTACAAACTAACTTTTGTGCACAGTCCCAAACATTTTCTTGGATAAGCACCAAAAACTTGAAGTTTTGGAACAAATTTTTGGACACTGTCGAAGGTCACTTCATCTTTTAATATAGGGAAATTGTGGGTTTGCATTAATATACATTATGTTTTGAGGATATATCCGTATTTTTGTTTCCGAACGATAACTTGAGTAAATATCAATGGATTTTCACCAAATTCGGTATGAACATTGATATTGTAAAGATCTGGTTTGGGAATTTTAATAGACAAATTTCGTTATTTTTTGACAGATTTATATGCAAGCAGTACGTCCGTATTTTCATTTCCGGATGATAACTTAAGTAAAATTCAATGAATTTTGGTGTGTGCATTGATATTGCGGAGGCCTGGTTTGGGGTTGCTGATGGGCAAATTTCGTCCATTTTTGACAGACTTATCTGCCCGAAACATGATAGTGGCGGAGTATTATTATTTCACGTTTTGTTGTTTATAAGTTCATCGCTATATAAATCGCTACATAAGTAGGTGCTGAATAAACGAGGGCATTTTGAAGTATGAAATCACTTCTTTTTTTTAATAATCCCTGTTCCATGCCAGTCCATTACCGTTAAAATTGATGATCACTATAAACAATAAGCTAACAACATTCAGAAGTCGTTCCCCTTAAACTGCTCTAAGAAGGTTAATATGTTTTTTTTGACTGCAGATTTTGCGGCTGCTCTCGACTAGCACTCGAAAAGCCGTTATTGTTGGACGAGAGAATCCCAGTTCATTAGTTTTCAGGGGAATTTAAACCAGTTAAACCCATCACCACATTGTTGCAGCAATATGAATCGAAGTTTATTCAACGTAATGGCGTCAACGTCTATTCAATGTTGTCGACATTAATTCGAATTTGTTCATAAATGCGTATCCACTGTGACTAAAGTATTGAGCTATTAAAATAGCAAGAAATGCTCCTTCCTAGTACATTTTGCAAAGGTGTGTGTGTGTGTGTTTGTGTGTGTATGTGTGTGTGTGTTCAATTTTACACACGTGTGTGTGTGTGTGTGTGTGTTCAATTTTACACATGTGTGTGTGTTCAATTTTATACATGTGTGTGTGTGTGTGTGTGTGTGTGTGTGTGTGTGTGTGTGTGTGGTTAATGTAAATGAAGAATAACAAAACATGAAGTTATATGTGCTCTTATAACTTGATTATCAAGTCATCGACAGCATCGATAGTATTGTACAAACAGAAGGCAAACGAAATTTCAATGCAGATTTAACATCTGTGGGCGATATGTAGGGCCCAGGCGTTAAATGTATCGTTCTGTCATTACGGAACTACATGTAGCAGTATACGCTATTCTAATAGCGTGGATGGAACAAATACATTAATGAACCACAGTGAAAGTAAGGGTGACAACTGAGATATTTAATTTTCCTTTTATCTATGTAACCTTTATTCAGTTACATCCAGGTTCCTCACCTTCACTATTGTTCAAAACATGTATGTGTTCCGTCCATGTGGATATTTTGTAACACCAAATGAATAAACATTGGTAACCAGTTAATCACAGATAAAGCCATAATAAAGATAAAATGATTCAGAACCACTGCCAGCTATGTCAGATATTACAAAACACGCTTATTCGATACCATAGGGTCTTTATGGCTGTAATTTTCTCATGAATAATAGCGATATCTTTCCTATTTCTGCTCAAAAGATACATTGTTGTTTCCAGGACCCACAATCTAAGTTTTAGAGCAGAATTAGAAGAATAACGTTTAAACCTTCTCACTTCAGTTTTACTATATAAAATTGTGCTGTGATGTCGCATAAGTGTGTTTTTGTGAAAACCCTGAATGCCCTTCTACACATATGATGCAGACATTGAATTTGGATGATCTGCCACATAAACACTATGTCGTATCAAGTTCCAACGAATGTAAAAAGTCAGTATATATGAAAATTTAAAACTGGACATCTGTGGACTAAAAGGCAATGTTATTAATTTAGCATATTAATAGAAGAACAACTTTAGTCCATCTTACTGCAGATAGTATAGAAGCCTCTGTGACATTGTGTTTTTTGTAATGATGTTTGGACTTTTGTGGCTTTAATTTGTGACTTGTGTATTTTGACATTTTAATTTTGCGTTCTGCGTGTAGAAGTATAGAATTTTGAAAAAAAAAAAAAAAAAAGCTTTAAGGTTATCTTGGTTACAATGCGAAATAATCGAGAAATGCACATTTACTTTCAAAGAATTACAAAAAAAAAAGTTGCTATAATATACCATTAGTACTAGCATTTAAGTATACAGTAGCTTCTTAATTATCTTTTCCTTTTTTTTCGAAAAACAAACCTAACATAAAACTGAAAACACAAATTTAAAGCTAAAGTCAAAATACCAAACGAAACCCAAACCCCAGATTATCTTTGTTCGATAGGCTAGTGCAATATGGTTCATACGCCAGGAGTATAAGTAGAAGACAAGTTATTCATATTATCAGCTAATTGTTCAAGCTAATAACAGTAACAGTAATGGTTCAGCTTTGGTGTGATGATTTACGGCGACGAGCAGATTACCTGAAAAACTTGGCTTCTATTTATACCCCTGACGTACAAACCATATTGCACTAGCCCATCGTACAAAGATAATTCAGATACCATGAGAGAAATAAACATTTCTGAATTTCATGATTTGTATTTTGAGTTTTGTGTTTTGTTTTTTGATTTCTTTCTTTTATGTTTTTGGGTTCTGTGTTTCTCTTGTTCTTTTGTTTGAAACAAAATTCCAGTGAATAGTCGTGCGTCCTACTAATAATGTGACGTATGTCACGAGAACCATTTTTGTTGCTCATTCTTTTTTTTTTTTTTTTTTTTTTTTGAAAATAAAAGCATGTGTCTGCAATATTTACTTTATAAGAAAGGTAAAATCAAGGCCAACATTTTTTTTTTTTTCAAAATCCAAAAGATTTATTCATAAATGCAGCGAAAACTCAAAACTCAATAGTCAAAACACACAAGTAACAAGTTAAAGACGCAAAAGTCAACACAGCATTTCACATAACAGAAATGCCACATACAGGCGTCCGTAAGATAGACGCCATCTTTCTTTATTTGGGGTTTTCGGCCTATTTCACTTATATCGAGCCGATCGTTCATCAAAGGTGGTTGAAAACCGGAGAACCCGGGGTAAAAACCACCTTACCATTCGGAAGCATAACTTGGCTTTCCCACGTGACCTGAGCGAGGCTCGATCCACAGCGGTGAGAAACCTAATGGATTAAGAGTCAACACTCTTATCCACTAGGCTACGGGGCTCCACAGGTGGTTGAAAACCGGAGAACCCGGGGTAAAAACCACCTTACCATTCGGAAGTATAACTTGGCTTTCCCACGTGACCTGAGCGAGGCTCGAACCACAGCGGTGAGAAACCTAATGGATTAAGAGTCAACTCTCTTATCCACTAGGCTACGGGGCTCCACAAGATAGACGTCAAACTAAACTGAATATCTGATACTACAGATTCCAACTATCTAGTGGTGTGGTGAATGCCAGAATAGTTCCCGGCATTCAGCCGGGAAATACTTTGTGAAACCACTGCGACTCGGAAGTCGAGAGTCAAAACATATACACATTTCGACGCAGGAGTCATTGAACATATCTTTATCACTTGACATTTTTGCTAGCGCCATCAGAGTGATTATACCTGTGCTGCAGAGGTATCTACTTTGTCGCGAACTAGAGGCTCTACCGACTGAGCTATTCAGGCGTCCCATTATGAGATCAAAACTATAGCATAACTTTTTACTATTTATTCTATAAATCAGATAGCTGATTTAATATATCATATATCAGATATCTTATACAATGTATAAGATATCTGATATAGTCTATCAGATATCTTATATAAATAAGATATATATTGACATTTAAGATATCTTATATGCTATATGAGATATCTGATAACGTATATAAGATACCTCATATAGGATATAAAATTATCATTTACCAAAGAAGATACTCATTTATTCCATTTAATAAGATGTCTTATTGAGTATATCAGATATCTTTATTAGTATATCAGACATCTTTATAAAGATATGATATCTTATTTAACAAATAAGATATCTTATATGGTAAATAAGAGATCTTATTTGTAGAATTAAAATGATACCTAATATCATTTATCAGATATCTTATATAGGATATAAGGTATCTAATATAGGATATAAGATATCTGATATACTAATTCTGATATCTTATATCCTATATAAGATATCTGATATAATATATGATAAATGCTTAAACGGCTTACTAAAACGGCTTCCCAGAAAGCAGTTTTTCTATTTATTCTCTAAATCAGATATCTGATTTAATATATCAGATATGTAATATATCAGATATCTGATATATATTAGATATCTTATATGTTAGTAAAGATATCTTATATGCTATATAAGATATCTGAATATCTTAAATAGGATATAAGATATCTTATTTACTAAAGAAGATAGAAGATAAAGAAGATATATCTTATATCCTATATAAGTTATCTGATATAATATATATCTTCATAGCATAATAAATAGTAAAACAGCTTGCCATACAAAACGGTACAATTTCGCAAGCAGTAAAATGTTCATTTCATTTAGTTAGGTATCATGTTGACAGTCAAAAATGTGATTGTATGCTTTACAGGTAGTCCTTTTATATACTTGAAGTACTAATCAAATGTCTTTTAAAAACAAAATTCTGATCTAAATTTAGCAATGGTCAGTAGAAATTGAAGTTATGATATTTAATTGCGTCCATTAAATTCTACATGACATAGCCGTTTTACAAAATTATTTCCAGGTTTGTCAGTTTCGAGCCCACCTGTGGTGATGCAATGTCTTTCATCCATTATCATCCTTTGATACTTATTGGTATCTAGCACCATTTTACATATTAGAGAAGGCTTCGAATCTGGTCTTGTATTAAAGATGGCTTCTAAACCAAGTTCTTTACAAGCAATGTAGAGTCACAATGTGCTCCTTAAAACAATATACTACGTCGAGGACACACGGCATGTAATCATATCATGGTAGCGTATGGATACTCATCAGCTAGGGGACATATATCGAAGCGTATTGGTATCCCCCCATATATTTTTTCTCGTGGCATTTTTTTGTCATGAAAATGCAAAAGTATCGAGGTTTTACTTAATACTTTTTTCCATAAAAGTTAGATGAAAACAATGTTTTCACGTGTTCGTTATTTTATTTTAATTTTATTTCGTTATAGATATTCTCGTAATTAAATAAAAACGACAACATTATGTGGTAATCTGTATTGTTTGAATATTTTGTACTGCACATTACAACATATGTTTTACGAAACAACGCTATGTTTTTGCGGAACTGAAGTTAAAGATCTTGATATCTGTATTGTTTTATCGCCATACGCACGATCAAAAATCAAAAGCGGAACATATTATTTGCCAATCAAAAGAGGCTACCAGGGGGACCGAATGCTTAGTGTCGGCGAGAAAATCCTGCAAGTGTCCCAGTACCCCAAGTAATTTAAGCGGTCTCACCTATTGCCGTATACATTTGTTGTGGCTCAGCTCTACTAAATGGTTTCTCTCTTCGTCAGTATCAAGTTTTAGCCGGTGTAACAGTTTATCTTGCCCAAGCCCCACACCAAACCCGGGCAGCTTATCTCCCGGGGGCAAGATAACCCGGGGTATCTTGCCCCCTTACCATGGGCAGCTTGACCCGCCCCCGCCCCCTCCCCCTCCCCCCCCCCCCCCCCCCACAGGGAAACCTCGCAAACTCAGTTCAAAACAATATTTATATTTCATAACATTTTTTTTATAACGCTCAATTATCAGAACAGTGCTAGTGTATGTTTTCATTTTTTTCTGCATTAAGATCTGTTAGGTGTTCTCGGGTGGGAACAAGCTCCTAAGGCCAGGGTAGCTTCACCCCTGGGGAGGGGTCAAGCTGCCCAGGGTGAGGGGCATACCCCGGGGTATCTTCACCCCGGAGGGGAGACAAACTGCACAAAGGCAGCTTCACTCCCCGTGTGGGGAGAGGGGAGGGGCAAGCTACCCAGGATTCAAGAGAAACCGGTACACCGGTTCGGTATGTTTATTTGTACACATTGTAGCTTGGTACACGCGAGGGTACATGTACATTTTTACATCTTAATTTTGAAAAAGGGATAATCATTCGGCCGACTTGTTCATAAAAATTGTGTATATGTATTTCAAAGCAAGGTTGAGCATGTGTGCCAGACATTTTTCTTTCCGTTATGGTGACTGAGTACCGATAAAAACCCCGTGTCTTTTAATTGCTTTTTAATCTATTTTGTTCGGCCAAGTTTTCCCTTCAGTGGCCTATGTGACATTACTTATTCCTGCCAATAGATATTATGACGACAAAATGGTCTGCGATAATGAAATAACTCTTTGAAATGCACGAAAAAACCTACTGGTATTGCGTATAAAAATACAGCTTGATAAACATTCTACGTAGTAAAGAAAATGTCATACACGATCAAATATTTCGTGAACAATATACAGATATGTAGCGAATACGATATGTTATAACATTATCATATTGACTTATCACGATTTGTCGACAATATTTTATCGCCATATCATGTTATTATTATGTTTCTCTACATAAATTTATGTTGTGAAAAAAATATAAGAGGGGTACCAATACGCTTCCATAGACATATTGTTTAAGTAGCATGCATAATAGACCCAAATATATGCAAAGAACGCAAAATCTTTCTCGAAAGAGCACAATGTAGACGGAGCACAATGTGGCTCTATTAGACACATAATTGGTATATTGTTTGTATACTAGTCTAAGCCAAAGTAAACATCTTATGGCGGGGCAGCTGATGAATTTAACCACAATTTTCCTGGGCTAATTTAGGTTGTCTAAGCAGAAAACCAGCACTCAGTACCCATCATTTCCCAAGCCACGAGCATCTGCAAGACTTGCTAGAAGGACGTATAATAATTCATGATTTCAAAGTAAGGAAGTTGCCGAACCAGATGATCGAACCACACATCGATTCGCAGAACGTACGTAGGTATGATAGGTAAAACAAGGATGCGTATCTGCCGCCTTTCTGAATATTCACTGAAAGATGTCACGGTATTTCAGTTTCTCTTCTTCAGTCGGATTTCGTTTGCCTTTCTTCCAAGGATATTTTTCTCCCACAAAACACGAAGGTCGCATGGTGAGCTGAAAAAAACGAATGACACAGTTTTAAAGTGTAGATTGAATTTAAAAGATACAAACAATAAACATTACTTGTAGCAATAAAAATTGAGCCGTGTCACAGGAAAACAGCCGTTATTGCATAAGCGTACAGCATAGGTTCTGGCGAGACGGCACTTCCGCGCCGTCTCGCCTGAATCTGCGCTATTCAGCAATATAAACTGCTGGCAAAGGGCACTATTCGCTCTAATAATCACAGTATTAGACTCACAAAGGGCCTGAGAATGTGCACTGAAACATTGGAAGATAGATGGCAATTATTTTACTGATCCTAGATAACTATATATTAAAGTAAATGTTTAATGTTGAAGCTCACAGAATTTTGCATAATTGAGTCAACTAATGTGCAGCTACTCTATAAAATGCTTTACGTATCTATTTGATTATACAGTAGTTTCTACATTCGGCTAGTACAAACACCTTTTGTATGCCTTCGCACCGTATGACTTATTTTGAAATAGCCATGGCTTCTTTAAGTACTCAACACAAATAAACATCAAACTATTCACCTGTTTTAACACATAATTATTGATACGTGTAAAAACAACAACATTAATTAAGCTTTAAAATCGAAACCACTGTTTTAAAAATTACATTCATTTGATTTGTTGCATAACTCATGCAAATTTGGTTAAGTTTAAAAGTTCCGTCTGCTAGCTATGGAAGCGTATTGGTACCCCCATATACTTTTTTCTCGTGGCAATATTTTTGTCATGAAAATGCAAAAATATCGAGTTTTCACGTGTTCATTATTTCATTTTAATTTTATTTCGTTATAGATATTCTCGTAATTTTATAAAAACGTCAACATTATGTGGTAATCTGTATTGTTTGAATATTTTGTAATGCATATTACAACATATATTTTACGAAACAATGCTATGTTTTTTGCGGAACTGAAGTTAAAGATCTTGATATCTGTATTGTTTTATCGCCATATGCACGATCAAAAATCAAAAGCGGAACACTGACGTCATTTGTCAATCAAAAGAGGCTACTAGGGGGACCGAATGCTTAGTGTCGGCGAGAAAATCCTGCAAGTGTCCCAACACCCCAAGTAATTTAAGCGGTCTCATCTATTGCGGTAGATTAGTTGCGGCTCAGCTCTGTTAAATGGCTTGTCTCTTCGTCAGTATCAAGTTTTAGCCGTTCTTGCCCCACCTCACACTACCCGGGCAGCGTGTCCCCCGGGAGTAAGATAACCCGGGGTATCTTGCCCCCTACCCTGGGCAGTTTCCCCCCCACCCCTCCCCCCAACACACACTCACACCAGGAAAACCTTGCAAACTCAGTACAAATTTATAACGCTCAATTATCAAAACAGTACCAGTTTTCATTATTTTTTTTTCTTTCCGCATTAAGTTCTGTCAGGTGTTCTGAGATGGGGGCAAACTCCACAGGCCAGGGTATCTTCACCCCCTGGGCGGAGGGGTCAAGCTGCTCAGGGTGAGGGGCATACCCCGGGATATCTTCACCCCGGAGGGGAGACAAACTGCACAAAGGCAGCTTCACTCCCCCTGTGAGGAGGGGGAGGGGCAAGCTACCCAGGATTCAAGATAAACCGGTACATCGGTTCGGTATAATTATTTGTACACATTGTATCTTGTACACGCGAGGGTACACGTACATTTTTACATCTTAGTTTTGAGAAAGGGATAATCATTCGGCCAACTTGTTCATAAAAATTGTGTATATGTATTTCAAAGCAAGGTTTAGCATGTGTGCTAGACATTTTTCTTTCCGTTATGGTGACTGAGTACCGATGAAACCCCCGTTTCTTTTGACCTATTTTGTTCGACCGTTTTCCCTCTAGTGGCCTATGTGATTGATTGTGTTGGGGTTTAACGACACGTCAACCCTTGAGGGTCATTTTGTGTCGTCTCCCAGAGAAAGGGAGAAAAGAGACAGAAGAGAGAGTAGAGGAGATGAAAGAGAGGGACAGGGAGGAAAGAAGAACAGGAATGAAAGTGAAGAAACAGAAGAAATAAAAACATTCCCCCTCTACCCTTACCCACTACAAGGATAGCAGGCCTTGCCCAGCTGTAAGCCAATATCAGTTGGACGCCCCGGTGGCCTATGTGACATCACTTATTCCAGCCAATAGATATTATGACGACAAAATGGTCTGCGACAATGAAATAACTCTTTGAAGCGCACGAAAAATCCTACTGGTATAGCGTATAAAAATACAACGTGATAAAATTTCTATGTAGTAAAGAGTATGTCATACACGATCAAATATTCCGTGAACAATATACAGATATGTAGCGAACACGATATGTTATAACACTATAACATAAAATTTTGTCGCCATATCATGATAATCATGATATTATTATGTTTCTTTACATAAATTTAAGTTGTGAAAAAAATATAACGGGGGGGGGGGGGGGGGGGAAGGGGCGGGGGTACCATTACGCTTTCATATTTTACAACTCTAAGCTCGCTTTTCGTAACTGGAAACTCGCTTTTTATAACTCGAAACTCGCTTTTTACAACTCGAAACTCGCTTTTCATTACTCGAAACTCGCTTTTCATAACTACTCGCTTTTCATAACTCGAAACTCGCTTTTCTCAACTCCAAACTCGCTTTTAACAACTCGAAAGTCGCTTTTCTCAACTCGAAACTCGCTTTTTACAACTCGAAACTCGCTTTTTACAACTCGAAACTCGCTTTTCTCAACTCGAAACTGTAAAAAAAGAACTCATCATAATGACGATATTCCTAATGTATTGTACATATATAAGCAAAAGACCATATGTTCTATCAAGACATTTATATACGCATGTGTTTGCACAAATACTGATTAAAATGTACCAGTGCAAAGATACGTCATTTTTATTAGTCTGTTTTTCCGAGACACATTTAAATACCTGTGTGAAATTTCTTCCTTTGATAACTTGCTACAAGAAAGTTATGTATATATGTAATAGTTGTCTTCGTGTTGTTTTCTTTCTGTTTCTCACTCATATGCCATATAATATGCGACCTGAGATTGTAGAACAGAACATAATTTTATTACAAAATTCATGTCACATAATCATGCGAGTATGCCATACAGCTATATTCTGTTCTGGCTATACAGGTTAGGGAACAGCCATAGATTCTCTGTGGAAGAGCATTTCTCACTCTAATTGATAATGATTATTTCATGAAGTGATAAGAGCTATTAAGAAGCAATAAAACTCCAACATCATAATCTGAAGCTGACCCAAAGGCACCTGTAGATTTTCCTACACAGGAGAGAACGGATAGTCTATTAACATTGTGTTGAACAGCAGATGCAGACTATATTCAGCCAGCATTTATTCTTACCAGCATTTCAGATAATCAGATGCTTTTGTTTACTTATCTCATCTTACACAGCAGGCATGTCCATTTACTACTACAGGGATGTTTTTTTTTTTTTTTTTTTTTTTTTCAGAAATAGCAATTTTACATGAGCTTTCTGCCACATCTGATCTGGGTATACACTGTTTGCTAAGAACTTTGGCATTATGCTTTATTGAGCCAATGGAAATCCAAGCACTACAAGCCTGCGGTTATTTTTATTTTGATTTGATTTTTTTTGTTAGACATTTAACAAAACCTGTCACCGGACAGGGTAGCCCGCCTGAACGCGCTTGTCATCATATAAAAAAAACTTTACCATAAAACTTTAAACATTTTGTGGACGCATTGGTTCAACGCCGACAACACCGCCGCTGATGCTGGGGGTAGTACAATAACTCTTCATGCACTTCGTACATGTGAGCTAAAAAGTGTCATAACTCACAAATTATCACAATTCGCCAAAAAATATTTGTTTGACATTTAAAAGCCTGTCATGTCTAACAAATAATTGAAATTTGACAATCATCAACATTACCAATTTGAATGAATTTGTCAATACTGAGTTAAATATTGCCACAGAAACAAAACTCAAAGAAACTTTGGGCTAATTTAATAAATTTTTTTTTTTTTTTTTTTTTTTTTTTTTTGTTGTTGTTTTTTCCACAACACTGTAAGGCTAAAACTGGAAATTTAAGGGTCTGCTGCAAAATTAAGTCCACAAAGGCGCATAATTTGGTCAAATTTTCATAGAATTATACCAAAATTAAATCAGATCATCTTCACGTTGGTCCCAAACTACCTGAAAAATATCCTAAGCCTAGCCTAAGCCATTCTTTAGATATTTTGCTCACAAGCATTTCCTATGCTAAAATACCTTAGTCCATAAAGTGGCATAATTTGATCAATATTTTATAAAACTGCACCAAAATTTAATCAAGTCTTCTTACATTGGTCCAAAACAGCCTGCAAAATTTCAAGAGCCTAGCCTAGCAGTTCTTGAGATATTTTGCTTACAAGCTCTTCCTATGATAGAATGCCTGAGTCCACAAAGGGGCATAATTTGGTCAAATATTTATAAAAACTAGATCAAATTTAACCAGGTCAACTACGCACTGGTTCCAAACTGCCTTCAAAATCTCAAGTGCCTAGCACAAATTTCTTACAAGCTTTTCCTATGCTAAACTGCCTGTCCACAAAGGGACATAATTTGATCAAATTTTCATAAAATTATACCAAAAGTTAAGAGCCTAACCTGAGCAGTTTTTTAAAATATTTTGCTTACAAGCTTTGCCTGTGCTAAAATGCCAAAGTCCACAAGTGGCCATAATTTGGTCAGTTTTTCATAAAAATTATATCAAAATTTAATCAGGTCAGGAACAACTGGTCCCAAACTGCCTGAAAAAAAATTTAAAGAGCCTAGCCCAAGCAGTTTTTGAAATGTCTTGCTTACATTTCCTATGCAGAATTGCCTAAGTCCGCAAAGGGCCATTTCTCTGCATCGAGAGGTCTGACCGAAAAAACAATACAGATTTGCTATTTTTTCATAAGCAATCCACATATGAAATTTCAGAACCCCAGCATATATGGTGCCTTAGATATGATACATCCTATAAGATGTGACGGACTAACGGACGGATGGTCCGATCTGATGCATTTTCAAACTTGTCTGAGATTTTATGCATGTCATTGTTATCTGCAAGTTTCATGAAGATCCAACAAAAATGGAGCTACACTGATCACAAGGGTGATTATGGCCGTTTTTTGTTTGTTTTTTTTTTTTTTTTTTTTTTGGGGGGGGGGGGGTTGTTTTTTGATAATCAAGGGGATGTAACTCTGCTATCGCTGGTCCCATCTGACTCATTATCGAACTTTTCTGAAATTTTATGTATGTCTTAGTTGTCTGCGAGTTTCATGAAGAGCCAACAAAAAATAAAGGAGCTACGCTGTTCACAAGCATTTCCCATAGTAAGTCTATGGGACCTATCAGTTGCCATTGCAACCAAAGTTCTGAAGCAATTTTCCTAGAATGCATTTGCAAGCAATCCTCTACAAAAGACATGCTACAGATAAAATTCAGTTGAGATCTTCCAGCAGGCTGCAGAGATATTGCATTTTGAAAGTGTGAACGACGGACGACGATGGAGGCTGCCATCCTATAAGCTAAAAACTCCATGCCGACGCCGACGTTGATGTCAAAGCCAACACTAACACCAACATCAACTTTAAATGATAATGATATATGCACCGAAAACAGTATGTCTCCCTCAAACCCCTCCCCCTCCCCCCACCCCTCACAATCCCCTTCACGACTCCATGTGCACAGTGAATATTGAGACTAGCCTGCATATGCATACGTTCTAATAAAAAAATACACTTGACTTCTTCATGCTGACAATGAATACCCTGATCGGACTGTGCCAATGTACAAGCTGATCTGTTTTTACTGAACAAACTTGCAATATTGTATATGCACTTTGCTATGTCCCTGCTTATTGTTGCTTGTAATGTAGCATATTTTTCTGCTTATTTTTTTTTTATGTAACCTTGGCAAACAGTGTCAACCCAGGTCGATAGTTGCTAAATGCATTTGAGAGAGTCTACAGTGTATGGATTTGTGATATAAAAGTTGAAAAGTATTATTACTGTCAGATTCCCCTTAAACTGGAAATGGGCCTGCCCAGACAGTTAGGAAGAAGAATTCATTTGGCATAAATGGGTGACTATACAGAACAATAATGCGTTAATAGTAGAAAAAATATCAGCTAGCCTTTGACACTTGGTCTTCTGCTCTGTATATACTTTCACTTCATGGCTAATAACAAGACTTTCTTAACAAAATAACCAAAAACTGTATAGAGAACTCTTTTATTCTTTTTATTCTGTGTGTGATTTACAAACTGCAAGGTGTTGGAATTTATCTGACTGAATTTCAGGGAACTCAATTAAGAAAGGGCTAGCGGTTGCTCCCTGCTGTTTAATGGCTTCAGCTTCATTAGTAGCCTAGCTAACTACAATTTAATGATAAATCAGAAAGAGCCAAGAATCTATGGCTGTTCCCTAACCTGTATATAGAGGTTTCGTGTACATGAGAGGAAAATGAATTCTTCAAAAGACTGCTGATAAATGACGTATTAAGCAAATGCCTACCTAATTTAAAGTCAATAAGTCTTTCGGTTCTGGAGAAGAAGTGAAAAATAGATTTTCAAGATGGTCGCCATGGCGGCCATCTTGGCTTTCTAGTCAGAAGGATTTTAGCCATTTTTGATCTATAAGTCACCCCGATGCTTCCTACCAAGTTTAAAGTCAATTGGCTTTTGGGTTTAGGAGAAGCGAAAAATAGATTTTTAAGATGGACACCATGTCGGCCATCTTGGATTTCCGATCAGCACTATTTTAGCTATTTTTGATCTACAAGTCACCCTGATGCTTTCTAACAAGTTTGGAGTCAACTGGCTTTTGGTTCAGGAGAAGAAGTGAAAATTATATTTCCATGGCGGTCATCTTGGATTTCCGATCGGAACGATTTTAGCTGTTTTTGATCTACAAGTCATACCGATGTTTCCTACTAAGTTTCGAATCAATTGGCTTTTGGGTTTAGGAGAAGAAGTGAAAAATAGATTTTTAAGATGGCCTCCATGGCGGCCATCTTTGATTCCCGATTGGAACGATTTTAGCTATTTTTGATCCTCAAGTCACCTACCAAGTTTCGAGTCAATTGGCCTTTCGGTTCAGGAGAAGAAGCGAAAATTAGATTTTCAAGATGACGGCCATGGCGGCCATCTTGGATACCAATCGGAACGATTTTACTATTTTTGATCTACGTCACCCTGATGCTTCCTTCTAAGTTTCGAGTCAGTTGGCTTTTGGGTTTAGGAGAAGAAGCGAAAAATAAATGGCGGCCATCTTGGATTTCCTATCGGAACGATTTTCGCTAGTTTTGATCTACAATCACCCCAATGCTTCCTACCAAGTTTCAAGTCAATTGGCTTTCCGGTTTTAGAGAAGAAGCGAAAAATAGATTTTCAAGATGGCGGCCATGGCGGTCATCTTGGATTTCCGATCGGCACGATTTTAGCTATTTCTGATCTTCAAGTCACCCCGGTGCTTACTACCAAGTTTGGAGTTAATTGGCCTTTTGATTGAGGAGAAGAAGCGAAAAATAGATTTTCAAGATGGGGCCATGGACGCTATCGTGGATTTCCGATCGGAACCATTTTAGCTGTTTTTGACCTACAAGTCATCCCGATGCTTCCTACCAAGTATCGAGTCAACAGGCCCAGTGATGTAGGAGAAGTAGGCTTTTAAAGCAATTGTTGACGCCGCACGACGTCCAACAATAATTGCAAAACCTATATTTGAGCTTAAAAAAAAAAAAAAAAAAAAAAAAAAAAAAAAAAAAAAAGTTTTGTTCCATGTGTTTTATTGTCACGTAACAAACCGGAGATTACAAATGAATGCTCCCAATGTCCAGGAGCTTTGTTTTCTCCCGCAGACATTCCCAGAAACAGTTGAAAACATTTGTTGAGAAAGAAAACTATATATATATATATATATATATATATATATATATATATATATATATATTTTTTTTTTGGAGTGAACCCTCAAAACCTACCAGGCCTCGAACGCTAAACACAGAGAGAAAAAAACAACAACAACAACAACAAAAAACAAAAAAAAAAAAACAAAAAAAAAAAAAACAAATGTTTGAGGGGGAAAGAAATATATCACTAATTTGTCGTCTGCTGAATTAGCCCAGATCTTGGTAAAAGTTAAACAATTTCATGATATTGCATGAGTGCGATAACTTTTAATAGATCGTTAAACATTGCTAAATGAAGGCAAGTGGTCTTACTTGATGTCCCACTTGATGAAGGGTGTTTTTTCTGTTAGAATATTATATCCACATCTCATATCCAGTGGTAATAATTCAGTTATGCCAAGTGGACTCTTCTACCTCAAATCTGGTCCATTACGGATTTAAAGGGTGGCAGATTGTGTTTTAAGGGAGAAACTAGGAGTTTAATATTTTATCATTTACAACTTGATGTCGCTTATGTTTTCAGCAAGACTTTTTTCCCGATAAGCTTCAATAATTTAATAATTGATATACTACTTACGTTTGGAATCTTTGTCTTTCTGTTTTGTAATGCTGTTACTACACCAAGAGTTCCTGGATCGTAAACTGACTCGTGTTCTTTGTCTTTTAACACCAGGAAATTTGAATCTGATCCTTCGATCATCTTCATTTTGTAGTATGGATAATTTCTTCATGAATCAAAGTAGCAGAATACTCAGGGTTCATTAAAGAAGCTGTACTTGTTTTAATGGAATTCCTTCTCGCATTTCTGATCGGTGAAAGGCTGTCTGTTTCTTCACAAAATGAATGATTTGATTTATTTTTGGCATCCTCGTGGTGTATTGAACATAAACAGACTGTAAAATCATATTCACTTTGACCGTTTGAATCGTACGATTCATTCATTAAACTTTCTCCTAAATTAGGGCAACTGTGATCCCTACAAATGAAGTTTGAACTTCATATATACCATAAACTTGTAAGTAGTCAACCTGAAAGGAGAAATAACACAACAATCAACTTTCAGCATTAGTGCACGACCCGCCCAGAAACATACATTGACAGGTGCCCAAATGCCCTTAGTGTCTAGCTATGCAAATACGATGTGGTTTAAGTGTCATGACCATTTTCATATTTTTATAAGTTTGCCTCGGCGAGACCTTTCTAAAATATAATTGCATAAGTACGTACATTAGTAAGATATTGTCGGGATCTGTCAGTACAACCAACTTATCAAAATACTCACGAAGGTTTGAGTATTATGGCCATTTTCAATTTTACACCTTTTTTTGCCTCGGCAAGGGCTAACATTTTCCAAGGTCATTAGTTATGCACCAGTCATTTGTAGGCCCGGCCCTTACGGGGCCGGAGAATAGCAGGGTTTTTAACTTTCAGTGATAAAACCCTGGTAAATGCCCTGCACTGCGAGAAATAATTTATGGTAAACTCCCCCTTCCCCTACTCTCGGAGGTTGATAAAATTAATGAAGAACAACAATGACTTGGACCATTGAAAAAAAAAAAAAAAAAAAAAAAAAAAAAAAAAAAAAAACTTTCTTCCCCTATCCCATGGAGGTTCCACATGAAATGTGGCTTCAGTTGACCAAGTGGTTTCACATACATACACACACACACACACACACACACACACACACACACACATGACCCTTTAACCGGGAGCCTTTAAATAAACTGTACATATATTAAAACTCTGGCACATCTTCGACACAGCCGGGACTCATCATAGGTTAAATCCCGGCAACTAAGCCCTGCAATATCCCCGCTATCCGCGGCCCCGTAGGGACCGTGGTTTCAAATGACTGGTGTATTACACCTTGTCGGTGTTTTTTGAGTACGCCAAAATTATTCTGAATAGTTTAAGCGCCATGGCCATTTGTGCTATAGATAGATAGACGCCCTGATGGATGGACAGACACATGGACATACCTCGTACAAGGCCATAACAGGGTACTCTCCGAAAGCTTACGGACCTCAGTCAGTTAACTTTTCTACAGGTTGTGCGGGTCGTGCAATCATATGTTAACGGTCCATGTCGCCCATGCATTTTCTGTTGCACAACTGTCTATTTTAAAGGCGATAGAGTCCGAATTAACATGGTCATATGGAAAACAATCTTATACTCGTGGTCATTTCATATGAAATTAATGAATCTCGCTGTAAGCTTCTTTCATA